>CM032447.1:32023602-32107657 GCA_019049505.1 Pachyrhynchus sulphureomaculatus
AAAAAGAGCGTAAAAGCGTCACTTTGGAATTGAAGATGAAGTGTTAAGAAGAATGGAAAATGGAGGCAAAGCAACAATTGTTGGGAGAGATTTTGGACTCTCAGAATCGACTGTGAGAACGATTTATAAAAATCGGGAAAAAAAATTAAAATCTCCAGCGAAGGTTCAACACCTATAAGTGCAACAAAACTTTCTCGTTCGAGATCATCTATCTTAGAAAGAATGGAGAAATTACTGTCAGTCTGGATCGAAGATTTGAATAAGAAGAACACACCACTAAGTCAAGATCTCATATGCACAAAAGCAAAATCTTTGTATGAGATGCTGAAAACAAAAGAAGGAGAAGGGAGTGCCACTCCGACTTTTGCTGCCAGCAGAGGCTGGTTCCATCGGTTCAAGCAGCGTTCTAATCTTCACAATATCCACATAACAGGCGAGGCGGCCAGCGCGGACATTCAAGCTGCAGCTGAGTTTCCAGACAAGTTTCAAGACTTCGTTAGACGAGAGAAAATTCCTGCTTGTCTCATCTTCAATGTTGATGAGACCGCACTTTACTGGAAAAAAATGCCATCTCGAACATTCATTTCTAAGGAAGGAACGTCAAGCCAGTGGTTTCAAAGCTGCGAAAGATCGACTAACACTTCTGCTGGGTGGTAATGCCACTGGTGATTTCAAACTGAAACCTTTACTAGTGTACCATTCAGAAACACCCGTGCAATGCGAGGCACAGACAAGACAAGTCTACCAGTTGTGTGGCGATCAAACAGAAAGGCGTGGGTTACACGGGAAATTTTTCAAGAATGGTATTCTAATAGTTTTTGCCCATCAGTCAAATCATACTGTGACAGAAATGGGCTTGAACCTAAAGTTATATTACTCTTAGACAATGCCCCAGGACATCCAACCTCACTTGATACGCCCAGAGACTTAAAAGTGTACGTAAAGTTCCTTCCACCAAACACTACGTCAATATTACAACCTATGGACCAGGGGAGCAATAGCAAACTTCAAAGCTTATTACCATCGCCGCACTTTTAGCCAACTAATTCATGAAACTGACGGGGGAAGGAAGACAGTCTATGCGAGAGTGGTGGAAGTCATACAACATTATGAAGTCTATTCACAACATAGAAGAGGCTTGGAAGGAAGTTAAAATGAGTTGTATGAATGGGGTGTGGCGTAATCTTTGGCCAGATGTAGTGGAAGCACCTAGAAGAATTGTCCAGATGCAGAGACAAGTGCTTGAAGACATTGCTGCAATGATTGAGGGGTCTGAACTTGAAGATGTCACGGTAGAAGATCTCGTAGAACTTGTAGCAACGCACGACGATCCTATTAGCAATGAAGATCTGATCGAGTTACAGAATAATCCTATCTACGATGAGGAAGAACAAGTAGAAGAGAAAGTTTTATCTTCAGGGGAAATACAAAATGCACTTTCAAAAAATTTATTCAGGTTTGGACATATTGCAGAGTATAGACAATAATGATGACCGTGTCTTGACCGTGTGTCAAACAATTAAAAACAGTGTTGGGTGTTATGAACGTATTTTACAGAACGTAAACAAAACGTTTACCCAAAAGACAATAGATGTATTTTTCCGTAAAAAATAAGAGTATGTATTGCATAAAGTGTTCTTAGAATTAAAGTGATTGATTAAAATGATTTGTATTTTTTTGTATTAAATTTTGACTATGTTTAATCATAAACCTCGATATACGCGAATTTCAGTTAACGCGATTTTTTTCGGAACGTATCCCTCGCGTAAAGCGGGGTATTACTGTATATATATACATATATATATATATATATATATATATATATATATATATATGTATACATATATATATATATATATATATATATATATATATATATGTATATATATATATATATATATATATATATATATATATATATATATATATATATATATATATATATATTTATATATATGTATGTATATATATATATTATATATATATATATATATATATATATATATATATTTTTATATATATAATATATATATATATATATATATATATATATATATTTATATATATGTATATATATATATATTATATATATATATATATATATATATATATATATATTATATATATATATATATATATTATATATATATATATATGTATACATATATATATATATATATATATATATATATATATATATATATATATATATATGTGTATACATATATATATATATATATATATATATATATATATATATATATATATATATATATATATATATATATTTATATATATATATATATATATATATATATATATATAATATATATTTATATATTATATATATATATATATATATGTATACATAGATATATATATATATATATATATATATATATATATATATATATATATATATATATATATATATATATATATATATATATATATATATATATATATATATATATATATAAGTAAAATTAAAATAACCTTTACCTTCGAGTTTATTATCAAAATTCATGTATTTAAAAATGCCATTTTCCTTTCTTTTACTAACTTCAAAAATCACCATGATAAATCATTCACAAGACAATCTTTATATTCTCCCCAGGCCCATAAAATAGTCTTCAGTGTACAATGACCATCGTAAAAGTAATCAAGGCCTAAGGGTAGAAGCCTATAATCACTGTACATCAAAAGGGTGCATAAAACGGAGTGCATTCACTACCCGGTTTTCCGTAGGCAAGAAACGGGGAATATGGTATGTTAAGACTATGTAACGAGATCGATGAGTTAGTCGGACGCTTTTGCATTACACATGTGTTCTATATCGTTGCGTAAAGAAAAAAAAATTGTCTGTAATAAATTCATTATCGACATATGAGGGTAATAAATTGTATTGATTATCCAAAAAAAAAAAAACTGTTTTAGTGACCTCACGATGTTAACATATAAGTCACTATCTAAAAAAATAATCAAATATACTACACGGGGTGAAAAGTTCCGAACCTTTTTAAGAAAAAACAATGTTTTTTGCAAAAATCAATTTTATTCTTCAACATAGTTTCCTTCAAGAGTGATACACTTATTCCAGCGATCTTTCAACATTTGGATACCTTTCATATAGTACAATTAGTCGAGCTCTCTAAAATAAGTCTCAGTCTCCCATTTGATTTCTTCATTTAAGCCAAATCTCTTTTCCTGGAGCCACCTTTTCACATTTGGAAAGAGAAAATAATCGTTAGAGACCAGATCTGGATGAGGAAGCAATTCATAACCCAACTGGTTCAATTTCACCATCGATTTTATGGAGTTGTGAGCTGGTGCGTTATGAGAATAAAACACTACTTTTTAGTAAAATTTCCACTTTTATTGATTTTTATACTTAACACGTGTTTCGCTAAAACATTAGTTTTATCAAAAGTGTGGATATGGAATGAAACAAACATTTTTCGATAAGTAGGTAGGTTGTGGCTAAAGGATAACAACAAAACTTAATAATTATACAAATTATCTATTCATTAAATAAATTCAACAATGGAGAATTTCCGAGATCCAGTTGTTCATTTAACAGTGTGTTGGTATTCTTTCTTTTATTGAACTCGAGGGTCCCAAATCTCAAAAAGAAAGAATACAAACACATTCTTAAATGACCAACTGGACCTCGAAAATTCCCCATTGTTGAATTTATTTAATGAATAGATAATTTGTATACGTCTTAAGTTTTGTTTTTATCCTCTAATTACAACCCACCTATAAATATTTACTTATAAAACCATCGAAAAATGTTTATTTCATTCTATACCCATACTTTTGATAAAAACTAATGTTTTAGCGAAACGCGTGTCAAGTATAAAAATCAATAAAACTGGAAATTCTACCAAAAAATTGTGTATTATTCTCATTGAATATGAATTTCCATCAAGTAAGGGCCGAGTCAGTCAACTAGTGCATTATCATGAAGAAACAATACTTTTTTCTTCGCTAAATGCAGCCTTTTTTTTTCTTGATTTCACCATTCAAATCATTTATAACCCTAACACTATGCATACAATATATTTTGCTACATATCTGTATTCATTTGTAACTGAATTTTTAACACTCTCTGTATTTACTATGCAAATCCTTTGATACTAATAAATAAATAAATGAAACAGAGGAGCTTCTAATTTTCTCCCTGGTATATGTATAATGAGATTCCTTTAAGGATGCCTTCTATAGTATCTACAATACTTGACACAATTTGAGCTAAAACATAAAGGTAACACAAATATTCCAACTGTCATGGTCTCTACACAGCTCCGTATACCACTAAAATATTTTGTAGTGGTTTTTTATGTAGTAGTCGTATGCTGATAAATCGTGGTTCATGGTCGTAGACCGTGTCCATTTCGAGTAAATATCCGATGTTACGTCTACGATTGCACGAGGTATTTTCAGGGATCTTTTCACTTCGAGATTGTACAACTTATAAGTTTTTGCTTTTGTTTTTAATTTCTATAAACGACAGTTTAGAGAATCAATTCAAAAACTCCATAACAGCATTACGCACACGTGGCAAACGAACACTATACTGGGTGGCAGTTCAATGAATCTCGATCAGGTATAAATATAAAATGACCTCGTGGAATCATATACATTACGTCGGAAATTCACTTCAAATTGGCAAAGTTTAATCTCAAGAACCACTATTTCCCATCTGATCAAGACCGTGTAAAGTTCTGTTCCACGTTAGTCGAATATTTGCTGTAACTAATCAAGAAATTTAACTTTAACTTCATTATACTCGTATAACATTTGTTGGAACAAGGAAGATTTTATTTGGATTGTATTCCTAATTCGTTACCATCGTACTAATGAGACCGTCATTTACTTGAAACCAGTTTTACACACAATATATGGGTCAGGTATAATATACTTGGTAAACGGAAAAAGCGAGATTTGAATTACGTTTATTGTGCAAATGAAATACAGTATTTAAGTTCATGGATGGATGAAATAATTCGTGGGCGGATCGAAAAATTCTCGAAGTGACTGTATACCAAGAACGCGAAACAGTATCGACTCACGTTGATAGGTGGCGGTAGGTAAATCCCAAACAAAGCTACGTGACATTTTTCAACTTGCTAGCTCATTCCGCTTGTTCTGGGTGCACGTTTGCGTAAAGGTCTAATTGTGACTATGCGAGTTTACAATGATAGTCGAAAAGAGCAGCGCGCTTATGTGAAATTTTACTTGAAATTCGGGAAAAGTGCTACTGAAACATACGAACTGATTCGAAAACCTTTGGAGACGAAGCCCAGTATAAATTTTCGAGTGGTGTTCTCTGACCTAACTTCAGTGGAAGACAACGGAAAACCTCTGACTGCAACCATGACGAAATTATCTCTAAAGTTCAACAAATTTCTCGTAAAGACCGTCGTTAGTCCATTCTGAGCATCTCTGATGTCCGGAATTAAGTCTATCCTGGTCATATAATAACACTTGGGAGACAAAATCAAGTTGCAAAATCAATAGAAGGAGGAGGTTGGTATGGGCAGCTTTTGGAAAATTAGTACAAACATTAAAGAATAAAAACATCTCTATGCATCTTCGTGCGCGTCTGTTCGATCAATGTGACCTACCCGTCCTTACCTATGGTGCGCAAACGTGGACTCTAATAAAGCTCTTCATTAACAAGCTAGAAACTTAAAAAGACATGGAACGCTAAACGCTGAGAATAAGTTTGAGGAATCGAAGACGAAACAAATGGATCCGAGCAAGAATGAGAATAAAAGATGTGATAGAAGCAATCGCGGAACTCAAATGCAATTTCGCAGGCCATATAGCGAGATATCAAGAGCAAAGCTGGCTTAAAATCTTTCTTCAATGGAGGCCGTATCTCGGCAAACGATCAAAGGGAAGACCTCCGATGATTGCGCTGGACCGATGATTTGAAGAAGACTACGGGATTAATGTGGCAGAGAACATATATATATATTATATTATATCTATATATATATATATATATATAGATATAGCGCCATTCGTTATGTATAACGTATTGTTATGCTAAACTCGTTGAAACTTTTCTAACATGAATGAAATTTACATTAAATGTTATAATCAAAAATACATAATTTGTCAACATAAAGGTACTATAATTTTTCAGTATATAAATTTAGTTATATAGATTATTCTAGAAAATATATTTTTTTCATATTTAAACTTTAATATCAAGAAATTTATTACTACTGAAAAACAAACACAAAAGGGAGGACAAGCTATATTGTTATCATGTTTACCATATTACGATGCATCGTAACTGCATTGCAGTAACAGCAGCAAGAAAGTAATACGTGTAATGATACTATTGGGGTACTTTAGTGATGTGAAAGTTTTGACTTTCATATTACCTTCTAGGTCAATCTATGAATGATTATTTTATGCAGTATACGAGTTTGATTCGAACTAGATTGCATAACCATACTACACGTCAAAATTACCACAAAAGAACTGATTGTTATAGGCTAATCTGACAGTAACTGTTTCTGCGTCAGTTCAAAATTCCCAAAGAATATTAAATCTTTGATAATGCGGGCATTTTACAGTGTCGATGAAGACTTTAGCACTGTGTGGCCATTCAGTATTATCCTACTTGGACCTGAGTTGTTTCCTCTTCCGTATCATACCCTTTACGACCGCCACTTATTGTGGAAGAATTTAACATAATTGTTCTGAAATGTGTTAATAGTATAGTATATCCAAATAGCCTTAAGCTTATACAAACGATAAAAGATACTAGTTTTACTAGAGATATTACCTTGATAAACAATGTGTTTTGTAGTTTCCCTGCTGATATAACAGTTTACGTTGTAGAACGTTTTTTTAGTCATCACAAACAAGGTTGTGATGTGTCCTAATCCTATATATTGATTTTGAAAAACTCATTTGGAGTGTATTTTGTAAATTCACTGATTATTTTATACCTTCGTAACAAAAATTTTTATTTTAAAAAGAAATCACGATACGGAACACTAGTTGCGCAAGTCCGATTTGCACTTGGCTAGTTTTTAAATTAGATTATCCTTATTACAGTATATTATCGGTTGTACAAGCATGAAATGCGGATTTCAGACAACAGATGGTGCACCAATGCAGTTTGTGCTATAAAGATTTGACACTGCGCCATTTTGTTGTGTCATCAACAAGTGTCAGACGCGGACGAGTGATAAATTGGAAAAGTGTGTGCATAGTGCTGTGTTGTTGTGTTCAATATGAAATTTATACCGAACAAAGAGCATTCGCGGACTGCATTAATTTTTTGTTGTCATTTGAAGAAAACTTCTGTTAAATCATACCGATTACTTCGAGAAGCTTATGGTGAACATGCTCCATCGCAAGATACGTGTGAACGATGGTTTCGGTGTTTCAAAAGTGGTGACTTCGATGTTGCAGACAAGGAATGTGAAAAAACCGCCAAAAAAATACGAAGATGTGGAATTGCAAGCATTGTTGGACGAAGATGATTCGCAAACACAAAAACAACTCGCCGAGCAATTGGGGGCGTTAGTCAACAAGCTGTTTCCAATCAGCATGAGAGATGGGGAAGATTCAGAAGACCGGTAGATGGGTACCACATGAGTTTGAACGACAGGCAAATGGAAAAAGCGCAAAAACACGAGTGACATTTTGCTCGCTCGGTACAAAAGGAAGTCGTTTTTGCATCGTATAATTACAGGGGATGAAAAGTGGATTTATTTTGAGAATCCCACGCGTAAAAAATCATGGGTAGACCTAGGCGCACCATCCACATCGACCGCAAGACTGAATCGCTTTGGCAGAAAGACGATGCTCTGTGTTTGGTGGGACCAGAGGGGCGTGGTCTATTATGAGCTATTAAAACCTGGGGAAACGATTAATACTAAACGTTACCAACAACAATTGACCGATTTGAACCGTTCGCTCCTTGAAAAAAGGCCAGAATACCGAAAGAGGCAACACAAAGTCATTTTTCTTCATGACAGTGCTCCATCACATACGGCAAAAAACCAGTTCGCGACACGTTGGAAGCACTCAGCTGGGAAGTTCTACCCCATGCGGCTTACTCACCAGACTTGGCTCCTTCCAATTACCACTTGTTTGCATCGATGGGTCACGCACTTGCTGAGCAGCGCTTTGGGTCCTACGAAGATGTGAAAAAATGGCTCGAGAATGGTTCGTAGCAAAAGGGGAAGATTTTTACTGGCGTAGTATTCACAAATTACCCGAAAGATGGGAAAAATGTATAACAAGCGATGGAGCATACTTTGAATAAAGCACTTTTTATCATTCTTCCGAATTTAACATGTTTTTTTTAAAAAAAAATCCGCATTTTATACTTGTACACCTGGTACATGTGTAGACGATGTAAACAGTTTGTATTACAACATGAATCAATTTATCGAGTGTTCTGTAAAAATATTTTGTTAGCACTGGCTCGTCGCCGGTAATAAGGCACTCAATATAATACATTTAATAATTTTATCGTATCCATCGAATAAAACATGACATAAGATAATGGTTTATCTTTCAACGTTCATTATCCTTCTTCCTCTTAATCCACCCACAAGATGATCTTATAGCGTCGGTTCGAAAATCACGGATGTCATTTTAGACGTTACGTAATCAGAACGGAACAAATTGATCCAGACACAGACATTCTGTTTCCTTTAAACCCCTGCAAAAATTGTCTGCGAGATGAAACGATGAATATTAGAGCTTTTTTTGTTCGAGATGAATTCTAGGCATAGGTATAAACAGTTAGGATAATAAAAATTCGGCGCTTTATATTTCGCGGATTTCTCTGGGACTTTCTTAATATTGTGCTCCAGTTTTAAATGACAATTTCAAAAATCAATATAGAATTTAAAATTTTTTATCCGGTTTGGTAATTAACGAAAACTACGGATATATTAAATGTTTATGATGTAAAACACCCTAGTTCTTACTTGTGAAGGACATTTACCTCTCTACATAAATTCAACGTCTAATATCACCTATTTTTATTATTCAGTTTGCTATTAGATTATTTCGTGAGTAAATTTACTTTATGAAAAGTTTACAATTGTTAGCTGTTAGTTATTTGAAGTTTGTGTAATGTTTGTAATGAAATTACAATACACACTTAACACAGCTTTGTCAAATTTACATATAAGGCATTATAAAAACTGTAAAAAGTTGCACCGTAGAACTCATTAAATCAAAATTTTAAAATAGAGAACTGACATATAATACTTTTAAAAACAGAAATATATTTCATCACGAGGGTAGAATAGGAGATATAAATTGCATGATTCAATTTTCAGATGATTTATCAAATCAAACTAATAGATAGATAGATAAGTCTATATTCGTGCTGCAAAATTTACAATGAATGTTGCCCAAGGGGCTTGGAACGTGTCAATAAGTAATATTTAAATTATTAATTGAATAACGACACTAATCGCTAGAAGTAGATTCTTCACTTTCGCTTTCATCATTCCCAACATGAATAATGATTTCACCACTGTTGAATCAGGTTTTCTGTATGTTGTCCGCTGCCTTACCTCTGGTGTCCACTTTTCTAAGGCTCTATTCCTCATCTAAAGTACTTGTTTATCTCGATATCCCTCTTCACCAATGTGCTTGTTATAAAATGTTTTTACATTTGCCCAAATCAGCTCGATTGCATTAAATTGACAGTAATATGGAGGTCTTCATGCCCATGCTCTTGAAAAATTTTATCAATTTGATATTTCTTTGATTTTTTATGAGCTTTTGCAGTATCTGACAATTCTGTCTTAAACATCTGTTTTTTATGAGGTAAACTATTCTTCTGTCACCACTCGAGAATTTCTTCTTTTTTCCATGCTGAAGATGGCTGTTTTGCTACTTCAACTGAATGGTATGAAGCATTATAATTAAAGATGGTTCTTCTAAATTAGGAATCAACTGGTTTCTGACCCATTTCGTAAACATTTCACTATTCATTTCTCCATGATAATCAAGTGACTTTGACTTGTTAACGAATAGTAAAATGGCATTTTTCATAAAACCCCCACTGTGTCCAGCATGTAAAACAATAAACCATTAAGTCTCCCAGGCTTACGAACACTTTTAATGTTGTCATCCTGCCATGACTGCCTCTTGAAAAAATCCATGTTTCGTCTATGAAAACAAGCTGACGGGCAATGTGTGCATTTTTGTTTTCCATATACTTTCTAAGAAAAGCTGCCCATTCATTGGTGTCTCCATTTATGCTCGTCTGTTGTCATTTTTCTTAAATTTGAAACCCAAATCGAGAAGTAATATTCGAAGAGTTCCATAACTGACATTAATTATCTCTTTTTGTCGCAGTTCTTTACGTAAGTTGTTAATAGTAACATGTTTTTCTAAAAATATAATATGATTTACTTTCGATTTGACTTAAACCGACAGATATTAATAACTACTTACTTTGTGCATAATATCATATAATGTATTACGAGCGTCCATTTTAGAACTTTCACTCAGATCATGGGCCTTAGCTTGTTTCCTTGGCCATGATTTTCCAGGTGTTGAAAGCAATTTATTTTTATTACCAATTAGGCAGCGAAAGCTTGATAAGAAAAAATAAAAAGCAGATACTAGCGCCTATACATCTTTGATTGCTCATCTCTTTTCCTCATAAGGGCATTCCTCAGTGGTTAAACTTCCGATTGTTGTTATACATATATTTTTATATATATATATATATATATATATATATATATATATATATATATATATATATATATATATAATTTTTCGAACAACTATACCATAATCGCAAACTGTAAAACATTATATAAAAATTTAATTTTCAGAAGTATGTTATGTAACATAACCCAACTTGAAGTGAAGAGCAAGATGGTGCAATTTGGCTGCAGATTAGTGCACATCAATTCATTTTAATTAAACTGAGTTAAAGGCTCTTTTCATTTAAAATCCACATGGAAACGTGGAAGATTAAATTCACTACGGAGGCGTTATAGAGGATTACGATACTTTTACAAACATGTAAAGGGAATTTAATTAATATATTACAAAGTATTTTAAGTTATGCATTGTAGTATTAAATATTAGGTTAAATTTATAGCATTTAATTGATAGGCATTAATTTAACGGGGATAGAAGTGTCTCCAGACCCGGGACTCCAATTTTGTTATATTTTAAAGGTAATATTAAAAAATCGGTTATAACTGTTATACATCCGATCTCTATGAGATTCCACTTGTTACTTTTCGAGCAGTCTTTTACATGGAGAACATCATTCCTTTGGAACGATTTGCTTTTTCCGCACACGCGTTGCTCCTGTAGAGTTTTTTAAGGATTTTCCTGTATCACGTGTTTTACTCCCATAAAAAAACAGATATATATTTTATAGTATATATATATATATATATATATATATATATATGTATATGTATATATATATATATATATATATATATATATATATATATATATATATATATATATACTATGGGTATGCACTAACACAGAAATTTAATAAAAACGTTATCAAATGGTAGAATGAATTTAAAAATCTTAAAAGCTCAATAGCCGAATGATTTTGGCATCTGCCAATGGATCTTATTCCTTGAATTTTACCTTCAATAATCAACCGCAGAAATTCGTATTTTTCCCTCCCATCAAATGTCTACGTCTGAGGACTGATACAATTTTTATGAAATGAACTTATACGTATTGTCTCAATAAGCATTTCGGTATTACATAAGAACGTTGTGTCCAAGAAAATGGACACCTTATAGACGCGTTGACCAGTCAAGTATCAATCCTACATTTGGCTCTGTTAGAGTAGTTGACTTGATGATTTAATGACCAACTGGACAAGTAAATTCGTCATCATCCAGCCCGCTTTG
Source organism: Pachyrhynchus sulphureomaculatus (assembly GCA_019049505.1). NCBI lineage: Eukaryota > Metazoa > Arthropoda > Insecta > Coleoptera > Curculionidae > Pachyrhynchus > Pachyrhynchus sulphureomaculatus. The sequence goes on from CM032447.1 coordinate 32,035,512, forward strand.
AAGTCCATTGCTGGACATATGGTAGGCCTCCTCCAAACCTCTCCAATTCTCTCTGTCTTTAGCTGTTGCAACCTAATTCGTTGACATTCTCTTCAGGTCGTCCGCCCATCGTGTAGAAGGTCTACCTCGGCTGCGCTTGTGGTCTCCACGTTCCGTCCACCATTATACTTGCAGATGCAGAAACGAACGGATGGGTAGACAAAAGAGTTTTTTTTGTGGGAATTCTACAAGAATATAATAATAAATCTAAAGCAAACATACATAATTTTTTTTTTAAAATATTTATTATTATTATTTTTTATTGTGTTAAGTGCTTCCATTACGAATAAAAATAGAAATGTATAATTTTTCATTGTATTTACGTTCTACTGAATTACCATTACATATTATGGTAAAATACCAAGAGCAATATATTACGTAAAACATATTGATGCAATGACAATTATTAAGTAAAGATCGATTTTCATTAGAAAATATTTAAATATACTCCTCAGGAAAATTTATTATTATGAGGAAATATTAATTTAATAAAGCACAGAGATGTTGACTTTGTTATCAGCATTCAGCGGGTAAACTACTTCTAAGTAAGCAGTTATTTTTTAAATGTTTTAAGTCATCCTTTTATTGGAAATTTTTGTTTTGTGTATGTTTAGTACATACACACAAAAATACCGTCCATTACCAAAAGCTGCAGATTCATCAAGTATAACATCTACTCTATAGCCCTGACTTAGGACCTTGCGACTTTTTGGACATTTGAGAAGAATATCCCAAGGACTGAAAATCTTCCTCCGACGATACATTCACAACCCTTGCCCATTTAGGGCGCAAATAGAATATTTTTTATTGAAGATGGCACTCGAGTAATGCTAGAATAAGTGTACTTTTTTAGATTTCATTTATTGACTAACTAGGTAGGGCTAGGCTCTCTAACTATTATTACATGAGCTGAAATTTATGGACATACAATTTGGGCCTAACTTAGCCTAGATAAGGTTTTTATATAAATTAAATAAAATCTTAGACAAGTCAAGAGACTTTTAAAGAAAAAACGATGTTTTTGCCAATTTTATTCTTCAAAATAGTTTTCTTCAAAAGCTATACACTTATTCCATCTATCTTCCAACATTTGGATACCTTTCATCTAGTACGAGTTGTCGAGTTCTCTAAAATAAGTCTCAGTTCAACATTCTACTTCTTCATTTAAGCAAAATCTCTTTTTTCTGGAACCACCTTTTCAAATTTAAAAAGAGGTAATAATCCCTGGGGGTCAGCTCTGGCGAATACGGCGGAGGAGAAAGCAATTCATAGCCCAATTGGTCCAATTTCACTATCGATTTTATGGACTTGTTAGCTGGTGCTTTTTTCTTCGCTAAATGCGGCTTTTTTTTCTTGATTTCATCATTCAAACAATCTTCATTTGAGCTAAATCTTTTTAAATTTGGAAAAATGTAACAATCGCCGGTGGCCAGATCTGATGTATAGGACGAATAAGGAAGCAATTCGTAGCCCCATTGGTCCATTATCTTGGTGCAAATGCGGCTTTTTCTTATTGATTTTACCATTCAAACGGTTCAATAAATCAACGATGTTTCTACTCAGTACATATCACCACTACACCAAACACTTTATTTTTGCAGTCGACGCGAGTTTCGCTAACCATGTTAGCTTCATCAGGAGCGAAGACTGACTAAAGCTAAACTACAAATCTACCCTATTTATACTTAACTTAACACTTGAATTACTCAAGCGGAACTAATGACCTAGGCAAGGCCATCAGTTCCGGTCAAGTAACCAGTAGAGGGGACTAAAAGGAATAGGCCCTCTGTCTTTATTTAAACTACGTTTACATTTATAATTTCCATACTTTCGTATGCGTTCAACCTCCTCCTATCAGATTATCTATTGTTACAGTATGATCACCTTCAAGGGCATGTTCGGCAATGCTAGACGTTTCTGTTCTACTATATTTTAATGTGCTAAATATTCTTTAAATCGGGTTTTAATTGACCTTTTAGTTTGCCCAACATACTTTTTGTCACAATCATGAACTAATTTCATAACTTCCACTTTTCTCACAATTAGTAATCTTATCTTTGGGATTTCCTAAGATATTCCTCAAATTATCTGACACTTATAGACTAAGGTGAGGCCTACCTTATTAAATACCTTATTGAGTCCCTTGCTATATTTCGGATTATATGGTATGGAGACATACTTGGTGTTATTTTTTTCAGGTGTAAAAAGATGGAATTCTGAATATTTAACCTGAACTTATGTCTATTTATTAGCTTGCAATCATCGTCATAACCATTAACTCTAGTTATATTTCTAATACGATTCCTTTCGTTATTAAAGGTTACTCTATTCAGAGGAAAAGTGACCAAACGATGAACTAAAAAATGTAATGAGGCTAATTTGTGTTGTTTGCAATGAAATGAATCATTAGGAATATATCTATGTGTGAGTAACCGACCATACCAATAGTTGTATTGCTTACCCAAAATTCACAAACCTTCATCGGTCGGATCACCCACATATTTAATATCCAAATGATTATCAAAAGAACTTGAGAATCTACCATAAAATACTTTCGCAGTGAGGAATTCTTTCGAATTCATTAATAAAACAAAAAAATCTAGTTCCTAATGAAAGTGAAATCTTAATTTCTTTTCTTTTGATGTCATTCTTTGTTCCCAAGTATACCAATACCACAAACTTTACAATATCTCGAAGAATTACTTAGGATGAATGACTTTGAGGACGAAATTATTCATGAATACTTAACATTATCTAAACTTTGTATGGAACACAATTATTTCAAATATAACAGTCAATTTTATGTTCAGAAAGAAGGAACAGCTGTGGGTAATTGCTTATCACCTTTCATAGCCAATTTATTCATGAGTAAGTTTGAAACCGAAGCCAGTCAAGAATTTGAATATTTCCCAAGGATATTGTGTAGGTATGTGGATGATATTTTCGCGATTTTTGATACAAAGAAAGCAAATATTGATGACTTTGTTTCCAAATTAAATAGTCGGTATTTAAATTCACTTACGAAGTTGAGAAAAAAGAACTGCCTTTTCTAGATATTTTAATTATTAAAAATAATAATAGATTAGAATTTGATATCTATAGGAAAGAGATCGTAACAGACAGATATATTCCTAATGATTCATTTCATTGCAAACAACACAAATTAGCCTCAGTACATTTTTTAGTTCATCGTTTGGTCACTTTTCCTCTGAATAGAGGAATCGTATTAGAAATATAACTAGAGTTAATGGTTATGATGATGATTTAGTAAACAAGCTAATAAATATTCAGAATTCTACCTTTTTTACACGCGAAGAAAATAATACCAAGGATATCTCCATACTATATAATAAAACAAAAAATATAGCAAGGGAAATCTTCAATAAAGTATTTAAAAAGGTAGTATTTAAAAAGGTTTACCTTAGTCTATAAGTCATCAGACAATCTGAGGAATATCTTAGGAAATCCCAAAGATAAGATTCCTAATCGTGAGAAAAGTGGAATTTATGAAATTAGTTGTAACGATTGTGACAAAAAGTATGTTGGGAAAACTAAAAGGTCAATTAGAAACACGATTTAAAGAACATTTAGAACACTTAAAATACAGTAGAACAGAAAAGTCTAGCATTGCCGAACATGCCCTTGAAATTGATCATATTGTAACATTAGATAATCTAAGATTAATTAAAAATGCATCTGATGAAAGATTGTTGAACGCATACGAAAGAATGGAAATTATAAAATGTAAAAGTAGTTTAAATGAAGACAGAGGGCCTACTCCTTACAGTCCCCTCTACTGGTTACTTGACCGGAACTGATGGCCTTGCCTATGCCATTAGTTCGCCTGAGTAATTCAAGGGTTAGGCTAAGTATAAATGGGGTAGATTTGTAGTTTAGCTTTAGTCAATCATCGCGCCTGATGAATGAAGCTAACATGGTTAGCGAAACGCGCCTCGTGTCCAAAATAAAGTCTTTGGTGTAGTGGTGATATATACTGAGTAGTGTCATTGTGCCAAAGATTCCACATTCCCAACTTATTAACGATGATTTTTAACCCTAACCAATAGACATATAGTTGCTTTTGACGGAACGAGTGTGCCTTAATACTTCTTAAACCATTCTGTATTTTTTCTCATCAGAACCATGATTTATTTTTTCTCATCAGAAGCAACGTTTAATCAACACACAAAATTCTTTTTGTTCCATCGTTTTTCAAAAAACCAAAGTAGATTCACGCCAACAGCTGTAGCTCGCCAAACTAATCGACAAAATTTCATTTTACAGAAATCTTCTGAGAGTTGACACTAACGGAAAATCACATGGTTTTATTGTTTGTGTGCATCGCTCGGAAAGTCTCGGGCTTTTCACCCCATGTAAGTATTTCACCTACAATATGGAACTAACCTGAACTAACTTAAAATAAACCTAGTCTAGTTCCATTGTTAGGGGTCTTGTTCAGTAACGAACTCTAAATATAGCACTTCTTCATTTAAAAAAAAAAAAAACGTTGCTATTCAGGTTAATCTGCTAAGCAGATAGAGAAACTAAATTTTAATATATTATAAAAGAAGCATTTTTTATCATGTATACTAATGGACAATCGGCTGCAATGTTTCATTTATAAATAGCAGTGCTTCAATTTTAGTTATCGTAAATTTTCGAAATGTTTCTGTTTTTTCAGGCCAAGACTCTAAAATTCGAAAATAAAAAAAATTCCTTAGCAGATAGAGAAACCTAATTTTAATATATTATAAAAGAAGCACTTTTTATCATGTATACGAATGGACAATCGGCTGCAATGTTTCGTTTTTGAATAGCGGTGCTTCAATTTTAGTTATCGTAAATTTGCGAAATTTTTCTGGTTTTTCAGACCAAGACTATAATTTAAATAAAAAAAATTCCTTAGCAGATAGAGAAACCAAATTTAAATATGCATGTAATGTATAAAACAATCCGCCGTTATTAAAACCAAAACACCATATTAAAGACTTATTAAATTTTACACGAATCCTCTGGGAGTTGACACTAACTGAAAATCATATATTTATTATTATTTTATTGTTTTTGCAGCCATCTTTGGAAAGTTTTGGGCTTGTCACCCCATCTAAGTATTTCACCTACAATATGGAAGATATTTCATGAGTATTACTAACTTAAAATTAACCTAGTCTAGTTCCAGTATTAGAGGTCCTGGGCGAGGGGGTCTGAGGAACTTAGGCAGCGAGTCCCGTCGTTGAGTGGAAGTACATAAGCATTTCTGACGGTGAGATTGGGATAGCATGAGGGTTTAACCAGAAATCTGAGCTGAGCAATGGCCATAAAAGGCAGGACTGTTGGTATTTGGAGGTCACGGTGGATTTATGTATTGCGGACGAACCATGGGGCGTTGCGGAGGGCCATGCCAGAGTGGAGTAAGTGAAGCCGGCCCTTTTTATAACTTGTCAATTTGTTGCATGTTGACAATGTACTGGACTCCTTGAGGAGAGGGTAGAGTTTGCCTAGGGACTGGTTGACCTTCTTGGTGGATGCTACGATCTGGTCCTTCCATACTAGCCGTTTGTCGTAATGGAAGCCCAGGTATTTGATATTGTCGGTCAATTGAAAGTCTGATGCCACGGAAGGTGAGGCAGACCGGATTGTTTTGTGATATACGGGTTTATTTTTAACTCGGATATCAAAAAAATTATCGTTAATGCAACATAACAAATATATACCGGGTGTTATGGAATTCACTGCATATATTATGGCAAGACTGATTGCAGAAAATTCACCTTAAATAGCGGATATCAATAATAAAGGAAAAATCGACCCTAAAGAAATGAGGAATAAATGTAACTTGAACATTTTTTTTTTCGCGGCGCCTCTGGGGAACCATACATGTTCATCTACAGTGTTGTCAGATTTAGCTAAACCTTTCCGAATAAATTTAATAACAAAAAATATATAAAAATATTGAATATATTAATCTTTAAAGAAGCACTGTAAAAATTTTATCCAAAGATGGTCATTTACTTAAAATTTTAACCCATTTATTCCAGAATGGTTTCTTATTGTAAGAATAACTACTATTACAAAACTATAAACTGTCTAAAACAAGCCATAGGAGAATCTAATGCACTAAAAGTTTTTATAAGATAACATTCAAGAAACTTTTAAAATAATTCCTTTATAATACCAACAAATTAATTATATATATAAGTTTTGAAGGAACACTGTCAAAAATCGAATTTTGTTGAACCATCACTTAAAAACATAAAAATTTTAACACATGTAATGCAATAGAGTTTAATTTCTTTATGTTTTGTTTAAGAAAATATCTTCTTCTTCTCACAACTTCTCGTAATGGAGGTTGGCGACTGAATGTTTCTCTGTCCCTCGCACCACGAAACAACTCCCCTACATTCATGCCAATCCATTCTCTGATGTTTCTCAGCCTTTCTTCTGACACCCTTTTTACCATCAACTCTCCCCTGCATGATAGTTTGCAATAATGAATATTTGTCGTTTCTAAGTATATGACCTAAGTAAGATGTTTTTCGGGCTTCTATGATTGTCAAGACTTTTCTGCCTTGGCCTATTCTTCGTAGAACTTCCTCATTAGTGATCCTGGCTGTCCGTGGAATTTTTAATATTCTTCGATAGAGCCACATTTCAAATGTTTCTAGCTTCTTAACGTTTATGCCTCGACTTCATACACAAGTTGAGACCATACGTAGCAAATGTTTTTCTTGCAACCTCTATTCTCGTTTTAATTTCAGTATCTTGGTCAATGTCGGATGTGATATAGGTGCCTAAATATTTATACTTTTCTACACGTTCTAGTTGTTGTCCTTCGAGGAATAATTGGCAATTCTTGATATGATGTTTGGAAACGCCACAAATTTTGTTATTTCCATGTTTAACGTCAGACCCATTTTGACACTTTCTCTATTCACATTATCAACAAATGCTTGCAGGTCCTCTAACGTTTTTCGTGCATTTTCTGTTGTTTAACAGATGTTAAACGTTTAATTTTGGGGAATAAATTGTATCTTTCCAATCTAAATAAACTGTCGGGGCTGACGGGCAAAAACGTCAAATGTCTGTCACGTGGGAAACAGCTGTTTCTCACGTTGCGTTCACGATGATTATAAATTGGTCGTGTATGGTTAAATTATCATACCGGATCGACTGGTTGCTTTTGGTTTAGGTGTAAGCAGTAAATGTCATTTATATATTTTATATTGCTAATAAGACGTTACCTGCTGAGGTAAACCAAGTTTAGATCCATAGTTTTATTGGTAATTCATTAAATTTTAGATAGTTATCACCTAGCTTAGTTGTAGTAGACGTCAAAATCTTCTTGTTGTTATAGCAACAGTCTTTAAATTTTATTTTAAATAGTATAATATACTTGATGTATAACAACTACTACTTTTCCAGAAAATACAACTGTGTGGAGAGAGAAGATAAGTACGTGAGACCATCCTCCGTTCTGTCATTAGTTTTCTCAACTCCCACCTACTTGTATTTTTGAAATCCAATACTTTTCTAGTTTAATTCTTAAACAGACCCTACCATAATAGCGATCCGAATAACGAACTTCAAATAACCTTTTCCAAATTTTTCATTTGTAAAAATTGTAAAAATTAAAGTGGTTTCTAGTTCATTTAGTGAGTATGTCACGCACAACCTAGGACATTTTATATGGAGAGCAATTGCTCATTTAAGGTACGTCAAAATAAAACAGCTGACTTCACTTACAGGTGTGAGCTACTTGTTAAGGGACAATGACTTCAAGAATCAACGAACTTCAATTCTGATAGCGGAATTTTTTTTTTTCAGATTTTCATTTGCAAAAATCGTTTATTTTTATATTGGTGAATAGTACATGACATGTTTCGTTTTTCCACTATCAGAATTGAATAAGATGGATTTTTATCAAGTAATGATCAAGTCAATTACGAGCTTGCTTTCGCCTGTAATCAAGGACTTTTTTTTTTGATATAATAGATAAGAAATTATGTTTAAATATTATTTTTACTACGTGTGTGGTGTATTATCTATGATTATTTGGATTTGTTATATTAATTGTACCTAAAATTTAAAAATCCCTAATCATTGGAGAAAATCGTAGATTTAGTAACACAGACCTGTGCGTTCAATAACGGCCATTCAGGGGCGGGCCAATTTTGTAAATAATTCTGGTAAAACGCAGTTTTGTCTATTTTTTTTTTAATTTTTCAAAAATAATATACTTCTACTTGGCCCCACGAGTTACCCATTTCAATATATGCAGTGAATTTCATAACACCCTATATATATATATATATATATATATATATATATATATATATATATATATATATATATATATGTATGTAGGGTGTTATAAAAACCGTTTAATATATTGAAATAGGTGGCTCCTGGAGACAAATGGAATCACACCCAATACTTATTTTTAATAAATAGGAACATATTTTATTTTCTTCTTGGGCGTATGAACTACAGTAGTGGAATAAAAGGAATATATGTATATAATTCATTGTATTTAAATCATAACAATTTACAGTGTCACTGTACAATTAGTAGTGAAATATAAACAAATATTTAACTAGTGTGGAAACTTATAATTTTCTGCCTTAGTCGCTCAACATGCAAAGTTAGGGAATGTATTTTAAACGAAATACGTTCATGGTTTTCCTACGAACGTTGCTGTTTATTTTAAAATTAAGTAGAAATTACTGATGCACCGTCTTAGGTTAATCATTTTCGAGAAAATAAAGTTTCTGAGACTAGAAAATATAGACTTTCTGCACTAGTTTGGCGTTATTAGTGAAACTTCCAGAACTGTAACATTATGATTCTATTAATATTAAAATTATTGTTTTTGCAGCAGCTGGCCTAAATTTTTATTGTGTAAAAAAATGTATTCCAACATGGAACAAAGGCTCTCACATTCAAATAAAATCATGGTTCTCGAGATAAGACTGTATCCGATTGAAGGAGTTTTCTGACGTTTCGTCTATGATTACACTAGACATCTTCAAGGATTTTTGATATTAGAATACCGGTTTTAATGTCAAAGACTAAAGACCCCTAAAAGTGTCTACTGTAAAAAGTTTTACTTCTTTAAAAATAAAATCCTTTACAGAAGATATTAAATCGTCTTAAACTAGTCCATCATCGTGTTCAAAAACGCAATATACACACTGGAAAACACTCTAATAAGATAAATACAAGATATTAATTGAAAAAACACACTTAAGTAAAATTCAAAACTAGACGCTTAAACCGACTAAAATAATCTCATCTTGTCGAAGAACTGACAAGTGTCGATACAATTAGTGGTGTTATCGAGTCTGTTATAATTTTTGGGAACTCACTTAAATTTAGTATATACTAATACCAAGAACTAAGATTTCTCATAATTAAATTCATTATATCTTATTTTTAATTGAGATACCGTTTATCTTGAGACTGGCATTATAATACCCTACAGTTGGGTTGTTGATAAGATTTGTTAAGGCAACTTTAGAAGCATGCTGGCTATATGATAGAACTGCTCAAGACGAAATATAATTTTAAAAAAATCTTTAGAAGCAAAGTAAAAAAGAAATAAGGACTTAAGCTGGCCAATGATCTTATTCCTTACTTAGAGACCGGATTATATGCATTTGCATATTTTCATATGCATTTGCATATTTAGACCATTCTCACCGATTATTGCATATTTTACCCAAAATCTAGTAATGATGCATATTTTCCCTATTTTTACAATATTTCTCGGTATTACTAGGCAATTGAATTGCTCAGGCTATTGTTAATGTCGCCATCTGGAACCGATCTTATCGCCGGAATATTACCTGCAATAGTCTAAACATCGATTAGGTTATAGTGCCAAGGGAATACCCAACATTACGACGGTATTTTATTCCTTTGTTTCTTGGTAGGGATATTAAGTGATAAGTAGGCAGTTTCTAAGAATATTTGTTTGAGCGTGGGTCAAATAATCAATTTTCTCGAAGACGAATTTTTATTTTTAACATTATTGTTGACGCGCTTGCATCAGTGTAGTCTTTTTGCAATTTTTAACGTGTTGTGTTAAAGTTTAACGTGTACCATGCCACACGCAAAAAAAAGTGTCTCTTCGTGGGTAGCTGATTATCCTGGAACATTTACATACGACGGAAATGTTTTATATTATCGAGTTTGCGAGAAAAATGTTTCGTGCACAAAAAAGTTTCAAATTGACCAGAATGTCAAGACAAGTCTTCATATCGCAGGATTGCAAAAAAAGGCCCACGACAACAACTTATAACAGCAGCAAGTAGCAGTGATTCCACTTCTATAGGCAAACAATAAAACCACTTTAGCATGGATTTATGTGAAGCATTGCTTGCAAGTAATATTCCTCTCCACAAACTTACAAATCCTACATTCAAAAAATACCAAACGAATCAACATTGTGTAAAAATTACATACCAACGATTCACCAACATGTTCTGGAAGAAATACGTAATGAACTTAAGGATGACATTATTTGGATTTCAGCTGATGAAACTACCGACAGTTGTGGCCGTTATATTGCGAATTTAATTGTGGGTACATTAAGATTAGAGCCAGATTTGTGAATGAAGGTATTCAAAAAATATTTCCTGAATCTTCTGCAGATGAAAGAGTGTTTATATTTCTCTCAGATGCTGCTTCCTATATGATCAAGGCAGCCAAAGTCCTCCAAGTATTTTATCCAAATTTAATTCATGTGAAGAAGTACGATCCACGTTTGGAAATGTAAATAAACTGATTTCTCCAGCAAAGAAAGTGTTTCTTAAGGCACCTGCTCGCAATAACGCCTATAAAGAAAAACTGCCACATGTGCCTTTACCTCCCGAACCAGTGGTAACTCGATGGGGAACATGGATTGAAGCTGTACTATTTTACAATGAATATTTCGAGGCCATTATAGGTGTAGTAAATGACTTCGATAGTACAGAGGCTATGGCGGTTCGTCAATCCAAGGAAGCATTTAACGATTCTGATATTAAAAAAAACATAGCTTTGATTAGCACTCACTTTTCCCACATACCTGCGGGTATTAAAAAGCTTGAAACTCGAGGTTTGGCGTTGACCGAATCAATTCAGTTAATGAATAAAATCCGTCAAATAAACTCCACATAGCCAGATGTATTCCCGCGTAGAGTTAAAGAAAAGTTTGAAAAGATTTTGTGCAATAACCCAGGCTTTGAACCTTTGTGTCAAATTGATAGTTTTATTAATGGGACGGGTGAACTTTTACCAGAAACAATAAGTACTAACATAGCACCCAAATTTAAATACTGCCCAGTTACCTCAGTAGATGTGGAACGGTCTTTTTCCACTTATAAAAATATTTTAAGTGATCGAAGACAATCTTACTACCCAACATTTGGAATAATACCTTATTGTTTACGTGTATAAGAATACAAATATTAAATAATTTTAAAAAATGTTAAATAATTGTTAATTAAATTTAAACATCGTCGATAACTTGTTAATTTTATGCTGATTTTGAAATAAAAAACTAAAAATTACTACTTTTATTATTATTTAATATTGCATATTTTGACCCTTTTCATGCATATTTTAAGCATTTTTCATGCATATTTGCATGCATATTTCAAGATTTTTATGTTGCGTATAATCCAGTCTCTATTTCTTACTATCCAACTTTTTGATTTTCAGAGGAATTGTAAATATATTTTGTGATAAGGATTTTGTTGTGGTTGGCTCCCAGTCTGCTACATAAATCCATATTTCATTTTAACAAAAATTGATTAATTTTATAAATATAAATGCCCATTGAAAATTGCTATGACTTTAGACTATTTTAGTAAAGGTCTTTGGACAATAATGCCTCTAGACGCGATTAATTTTAGCAAGAAGTATAAAATCTCTAGACGAGATTTATTACGCAGAACTTATTGTATGAAAAAGTTGCAGTAATGTCGCGAGACCTGTACTTAAAAATATTAAATTATACCCAAAGATTTCTCCAGTTCATATATAGCTGTGAGATTAAAATATAGTGCAAGTTGGGCCAATAATTCCGGAGGAGCATCCTCTAATTTGGTGATATTCAATAAACCGAGAAGAGTTTTTAACTCGGCTTGATTTATGTCTTCACCTTCATTAATTGTATCGCAAATTGGTTGGAGTAGATCTCTTAGTGCTGGCGTGATACTAAAATAAAATATTATATATACCAATCTCAAATCAGACCCAATTATTTACAGTATTTTACATATTTACATGAGGGGAAAAGTCCCGAGACTTTCCAAAAGATAGCAGCACAAACAAAAAAACAATATGATTTAGAGTTAGTGTCAACTTTTAGAAGATTCGTATAAAATTTTCGGGACGTTTTGTGTATAAGTTTTCGCAAAACGATGAAACAAAAAGAATTTCTTGTATTGATTAAACATTACTTGTTGATGAGAAAGAATACAGCCAGAATCCCAGAATTGCTCGAGAAGTGTTATGGTACATCGGCTCCGTCGAAAGACTGTCGATGATTCAGTGAACTTGAGGGGTAAGACCCCTCCAGATCCCAGAAAAAAAAAGTCTAATTTCGGGAATTTTTTTCAAAAGTATAATAAAAGTATTCGAAAATTTATTTGAAGTATTTAAGTGCATAAAAAATGTTTTTTTTTTAATCTTTTTAATTGAAAATAGCCACTTCATAATCCAAGACTTATGCGTGGCCTATAATGGGCGAAACGATTGCTCCCGTAGATTTCAACCTAGAACAAAAAACCAAAAAACTTTTGTTAATATGTTTCAAAAACTAGTAGATTACATACGGATTTTGCGATAAGTTATAAACTTCGTTTTTGGTGAAATTTTTCGGTGAAAAATGAACATTTTTTCAAATGTGCACCATTTTTCGAAAAAAAAAAAAACAATATTTTCATATTTCCGTACATTATTTATTAGTTTTTGACATATATTAACTCCGTTTCAGACCTCGCATAAAAAGTGCCTTGTCATCTTAGGCTCTGAAGCCGCCATTTTGAATTAAAAAGGTGTAAAAAAAATATGTTTGTACACTTAAATATTTGTTTAATAAAGTACTTGAAATAAATTTGCGACGGCTTTTATTGTACTCTTGAAAAAAAATCTCGAATTAGCCCTTTTTCTTAGGATTTAGCACTTAAATGCTCTACGACCTTTCGGACGTCTAAATGAGGTAGCACAAACACAAAAAAATCCACCATATTGTTCTGAATGGCCGAAAAGTGAAAGTGGGAGAAATAATAACGTGTGATGCATATTTGGCACGAATATTTGCATATGATGGGTGCCGCACACTCTCACGATTGATCAAAAACAGTAACTTGTCGAAGATTCACAACGCTATTTGGCATTGTTGAGGAGTAATCCAAAGGAGTTTTTGCATCGAGTCGTAACTATGGACGAAGTATGGATCCATCACTATACGCTGGAATCCAACAGGCAGTTCGCACTATTGCTGGAGCCCCATAAAAGCCGACCGAAGCTTCCAAAACCATAAACATCAGCCGAGAAGGTTTTGGCAAGTATTTTTTAGGATGAGGGAACAATCACCGGAGACTATTACATTGGTTTACTGGACCATTTGAAAAGTGAAATCAAGAAAAAAGGCTGCATTTAGCAACGAAAAACAGTGTTGTTTCACCAAGATAATGCACCAGCTGACAAGTCCATGAAATCGATGGTGAAATTGGACCAGTTTGGTTATGCATTTCACCCTCATCTGCCGTATTCGCCAGATTTGGACCCCAGCGATTATTACCCCTTTCCAGATTTAGAAAGGTGGCTCCAGGGAAAGAAACTTGACTCAAATGAAGAAGTCAAATGAAAAACTGAGGCTTATTTTAAAGAACTCGACAAATCGTACTGTATGAACGGTATCCATATGTTAGAAGATCGCTGGAATAAGTCTATAGCTCTGGAAAGAAACTATGTTGAAGGACAAATAGATTTTTAGCAAAAACATGGTTTTTTGTTGAAAAGTCTCGACAGTTTTCACCCCATGAAGAGTAATAATAGTTTGACTACTTGTTTGTATTTAGAGATGTAGCAAGATTAATACTAAAATTTCTAGTCAGTTAAAAAATCGGTACAGTGACTTATCCAGTATTTTCCTTGGAAACATAGTTTTAACGTACGTACTGAATTTGACTTTCTCAAGTAGAGAAAAGCAAACTTCCATAATATATTTGAAACCATACAACATATGGACACCCTCCCCTTTCATCCCCTTCGCTTCAAATGATATCTCTCGAAAACTGTAGTTTTTATCTCTATTTCAAGTATTGTAATACTATTCCGTTTGACAATTATGATGACAACAGATCAATAACGCGATAGTTAGATAGACAGACCGACGAGCAAATAAGTTTTTCGTATTTTCTTTAGCAAGAGAAATAAAAATAATAATTTACCTACTGTGTCAGAGCTAAGTAGGTTTTGGCCAATTTAACTGTTACTTACCATTTGTTAGGTTACTCTGTAACAAAATCTCAATCCCTTCAAAATATTATTCCTGTTAAAATTGCAAATAGTGAAAAAGCAAAACAATTAATTAGGATATATACGCAATCACCGTTCTAACTACCTACCTTATTACTTTCACGTCGTTTATCTTTTATTATAAATACAGTGAAGTCTGCTTATAACGAACCCGTTCGTAGCGAATTTTCGGTTAAAACGAACTATTTTATAATGCACAAAAAACTTCCATAAAACTAATACAAATTTTTATCGGTTATAACGAACTTCCGGATAAAGCGAACCGAATTTGGAAGTTTCGTGTCTGTTTATAACGAACTTACCACTCCCTGTGCTCGATGTCTCTCGCCTTGATTTAGAGAATTCACCGAAACTCGCTGGGAACCCGTATTCTACTTGTTTCTGCCGCTTCGCTAGTTCGAGCAGTATTATTTTCAATTCACTTGTGTTATGCGGTTTTAATGCATATTTGATCAAAGTAGAAAAGTGAATATTTAAGTTTTTATTTTAAAATAAGTACATAAAGACATAAAGAGTTTACTTTAAAAGACAAATACGATATTATAAGAAAAATAGAAAATGGAGTTAAACAAAGTGATGTTTGCAAACAGTTGAATTTAACTAAATCTACGGTTTCTACCATATGGAAGAAGAGGCAAGAAATATTACCAATTTATGATAAAAGAAACTTTAGTGTTGCAAGGTGGTGGATAAGGTTACAAGAGTTTAATTTCCAAATTGAATACAGACTAGGTTCCAAAATAGCCCATGTGGATTATCTTAGCCGGAACGCTTCTAGAGAACGCACATTGCTAATACGAACTACTACTGCAAAAAACTCACCCAGGAGAATCGGCGAATATCAAGCAGAAGATTTATTCTGCCAATCTATAGTAAACAAAACTCATAGTGAATCTGGATATACAGTAAAAGACAATTTAGTATTTTTACACAGTTCAAATGACGGAAGTGACCGTTGTTTTGTTCCAATTTCGGAGAGGCTAGATGTTATGCAACAGTATCATGATGAATCATCTCACATTGTTGCTGATAAAATGTTGTCAAATGGCAAGAATCGACGATCGAGCCCACCGGTCAGCTGATATATCATTTCAAAATGAGGTCATTGATACAGAGGTGACACGAATAGACGTAAACAAAGGTCTAGAGAAAATTACTGAACAAGCAGTAAATAATTTCAATAAGAAGCGAGTTCATGCAGTACCGTGGAATCATGGCGATAAGGTGGCTCTAGAGAAGGGAGGGAAGCTGAAACCAAAATTTCAAGGCTCAGTTGAGATAATTCATTGCTTACCTAACGAGAGGAGGTAAGCAATGAATCAAAGGGAAAGTAGTAGTGGGACTACCGTAGCTGCACATGAACAGCTGCGTGCATAGTCTAACAATTAACTAAAGAAAAAGAATGTGTCTTGAAGATTATTTAGACAAGAGTTCCCCAAGATAACTTTTGGGCAAGATAAGTTTCCTAAACTATTGTGTAGGTAAAGTTCCCCAAAATAGCTTTTGAGCAAGATAAGTTCCCTTAACTGATGTTTGGGCAAAGTTCCCCAAAATAACTTTTGAGCAAGATAAGTTTCCTAAACTGTCGTTTAGGCAAAGTTCCCCACAATAACTTTTGGGTAAGATAAGTTCCCTAAACTGATGTTTAGGCAAAGTTCCCTAAAATAACTTTTGAGCAAGATAAGTTCCCTAAGCTGATGTTTAGGTAAAGTTCCCCAAAATAACTTTTGAGCAAGATAAGTTCCCTAAACTGATGTTTAAGTAAAGTTCCCCAAAATAACTTTTAAGCAAGATAAGTTCCCTAAACTAATGTTTAAGCAATGTAAACTGAAGTTTAGACACTTTTAACCCGAATAACTTTTGGGGCTAGAAAGGTCCACTAATGTTTATTTTTAAGTATAGTTGAAAGGAGACCCCATTCTCAGGAAAGCCGTATTAGCGTGTTTGTCCCCGCCACTATATCTCCGAATAACTGTAGCTTTAGCGCGACGCATATTTAAATTAAGATTCGTTCAGAGGGCATTATTGTAGAAACCACGTATAGTTAAGTTCGGTAGTTGTAACATATACTATACGTTGTATCAAAATAAAAAAAAAATCGTTTCGAGGCAAATTTGAATATTTTTATAAAATTAATTCAATATCAAAATAGCTAAAGTTATTTTGATATTGAATTAGCTATATATAGAGTAAAACATGAAAGGAGTGGGGGAGGAGATTAGACGGGTTTTTTCGTCTATATAGCATTATATGTTGGTTTCAAGGTTTTTCTAGTGGAGGAAATCAAAAATTGTTTTTTTTTTCTTTACTTTCAATTTTAACTTAGCAAGGGATTGGATTGGGGTCGCTCCAGGTATTTTAGATGATGTAATAGATACATTTTAAGCTAATTATTTACAATACAATATATCAGGAGAAATTTGGTAAGGAAGGGGATTAGAAGGATTGCTTCATATATATCGTGCTATATGTCCTTTTCAGGGTTTTTGGTCTATAAGAATATAAAAATTAAGTTATTTTTAATAGGGAGCTAGAAGAGTGATTGCGTATATATTGTAATATATTTCTGTTTCTGTGTTCTTGTTTTTCAATTATTTCCAACTTTAACAGAAATAGCATTGAAATCTGATTACAGAGTAACCGAAAAAAATTGTGAGTTGAATATAGATTGTTTTAGAAATACAAACGGTTAATTTGGCAGAAAAGTAATTATGGCACAGCAGGCAAATTATTATATTGACTTTCTGTTGCTAATGGGAAACATTATATTAGTGAGAAAATTGCCCTCCGAAATGTTTGTTTTTCTACACGGTTTAGAGTTTTTAAGTCGCAAAAAACATATCTTCCATTTTCGTCGGTCTGTCTATGTGACTGTCGGCTTGTACGGTTGGTACGGTAACTTTCGAACACGATCATAAAATGCTTGAAGTGTGGATGAACCCCATAGTTCTTAATTGATATCATAAGGGGATGAAATAGGTGGCAATTTACCTACTCTTTTCTGGAGAAATTTTCATTCAGTATTTATTTTAGAACTATCCATTTGCGGGGAAACTACTGGGTATATTATTCTGCCATTTTTTTTTGCAATATTATTTTCAATCTTAACATAATTGACACAACCCTAGATCATTGGTTTAGAACTCATTTTCGTAGGTAGTGTTTGACATATAATTTTTAATTAACTCACAGTATCGTGTCAGCATGTTTTGTTTACCACGGTATTGACTATAAATTATAAATGTTGACTTACTTGATTCCCAATAGTGCCGCCAAAAGATCAACAGTAAGTTTAACGACACCCCCAAGAAGTCCTCCTAGAAGCTTTAACACGCCACCTAGAACGTTATCTACGAGATCTACTTGAGCTACAACAGAAGAGATTTGATTAACGAATCGAAGCAGTATAATCAAACAATAGCGGCATTCGGATATCCATTCCGAATAAAATTATGGGTCCATGGGTACATGTATCTGCGAGTTTTTTTTTTATAGCTATATAGATAATTTAAAGCACTCGTTCGTAAACTAGCAAAGTTTACTATGAAGTACACAAATGTAGTTAATTAATTTGATATCACCTTAAAATAACCAAATTATGTGGTAGGGGAGAGGGGCTTGTTGTAACAGGGGTAAGTAGTAACACGCAATTTTCACTGGGAATCACATCATCACAGCGAATGTCCCGCCCGGCGGCACAGTGCGTAGATGTGTACACATGCTTCATTTTGGCTAGGTAACGTAAAATATTGATTTCGTAAAATTTGGCTTTTCGTGTCTATAATTAATTAATTTAAAACTGTTAGTTTTGCATATAGTTCCAAAATGTACTTAGTTTTAATATTCTTTGAAAAGTTTCACGTTTAGCGACATAATTTTATGAAATTTTTGTTAAATGTAGAAAATCGTGGTACTAGGCTTGTTGTAACAATATCTTGGGGCATATTGTAACATGTTATCCAGCATATGGTCTTTCAATGCCGATATTTTTCAAGACAGTGACCTTACACCATCCTGTGTCACTGATCGTCGAAATCGTAATAAAAAGACTGAAAAATTTAACGTTCGACCTAGAAAATCCAGAATTATTACAATCTGGTCCCTTCGAAGGTTAGACCTCTTCCAAAGGCTCCACCGTGAAAACAAACACCGCATACTAGACGCAAAAAAAAAACACTGTTTTAACTGATACACCTGAAAAGGAAGGTTTAAGAAAATAATGTGAAGAAAAAATGACAAAGAGACAGAAAAAAGATGGTAAAGATGGATCAAAAGGAAAAGGAAAGGGGAAAGGAAAAGGCAAGGGCAAATCAAAAAAAAAAAGAAAGATGATAAAGAGAAAGTTGAAAAAAGAATTTGGAGGTCTGATTCAGAACCTGAAACTGAAGAGTGGTATTGTCTAGTTTGCGGTGAAGCTTACAGCAATTCTGTTAAAGAGGAATTGGTAGAATGTTTCAATTTGTAATTATTATAAAATTTCGATGTTTTTATATGTACTGCGAAGACCTAAAGCACAAAAAGTCCAAAGAAAAAAATTCCTTAGCAGCTAGCGACATGCAGTTTGAACAGTGTTGAACAAAAATACATTCTTTAACACGTGTTGTAGCTGGGAAAGTGCGAGGAAAGCTCGTTCTTATATAAAAATGTTTCAATTTGTAATTATTCTAAAATTTCGATGTTTTCATATGTATTGCGAAGACCTAAAGCACAAAAAGTACAAAGAAGAAAATTCCTTAGCAGCTAGCGACATGCAGTTTGAACAGGGTTGTAGAAAAAGACATTCTTTAACATGTGTTGTAGCATGGAAAGTGCGAGGAAAGCTCGTTCTTATATAAAAATGTTTCAATTTGTAATTATTTTAAAATTTCGATGTTTTCATAGGAACTGTGAAGACCTAAAGCACAAAAAGTCCAAAGAAAAAAATTCCTTAGCAGCTAGCGACATGCAGTTTGAACAGGGTTGTACAAAAAGACATTCTTTAACATGTGTTGTAGCAGGGAAAGCGCGAGGAAAGCTCGTTCTTATATAAAAATGTTTCAATTTGTAATTATTCTAAAATTTCGATGTTTTCATATGTACTGCGAAGACCTAAAGCACAAAAAGTCCAAAGAAAAAAATTCCTTAGCAGCTAGCGACATGCAGTTTGAACAGGGTTGTAGAAAAAGACATTCTTTAACATGTGTTGTAGCAGGGAAAGTGCGAGGAAAGCTCGTTCTTATATAAAAATCTTTTAATTTGTAATTATTCTAAAATTTCGATATTTTCATATGTACTGCGAAGACCTAAAGCACAAAAAGTCCAAAGAAAAAAATTCCTTAGCAGCTAGCGACATGCAGTTTGAACAGGGTTGTACAAAAAGACATTCTTTAACATGTGTTGTAGCAGGGAAAGTGCGAGGAAAGCTCGTTCTTATATAAAAATGTTTCAATTTGTAATTATTCTAAAATTTCGATGTTTTCGTATGTACTGCGAAGACCTAAAGCACAAAAAGTCCAAAGAAAAAAATTCCTTAGCAGCTAGCGACATGCAGTTTGAACAGTGTTGAACAAAAAGACATTCTTTAACATGTGTTGTAGCAGGGAAAGTGCGAGGAAAGCTCGTTCTTATATAAAAATATTTCAATTTGTAATTATTCTAAAATTTCGATGTTTTCATATGTACTGCGAAGACCTAAAGCACAAAAAGTCCAAAGAAAAAAATTCCTTAGCAGCTAGCGACATGCAGTTTGAACAGGGTTTGTAGAAAAAGACATTCTTTAACATGTGTTGTAGCAGGGAAAGTGCGAGGAAAGCTCGTTCTTATATAAAAATGTTTCAATTTTTAATTATTCTAAAATTTCGATGTTTTCATTTGTATTGCAAAGACCTAAAGCACAAAAAGTCCAAAGAAATAAATTCCTTAGCAGCTAGCGACATGCAGTTTGAACAAGGTTGTACAAAAAGACATTCTTTAAGATGTGTTGTAGCAGGGAAAGTGTGAGGAAAGCTCGTTCTTATATAAAAAATGTTTCAATTTTTAATTATTCTAAAATTTCGATGTTTTCATTTGTATTGCGAAGACCTAAAGCACAAAAAGTCCAAAGAAAAAAATTCCTTAGCAGCTAGCGACATGCAGTTTGAACAAGGTTGTACAAAAAGACATTCTTTAAGATGTGTTGTAGCAGGGAAAGTGTGAGGAAAGCTCGTTCTTAAATAAAAATGTTTCAATTTGTAATTATTCTAAAATTTCGTTGTTTTCATATGTACTGCAAAGACCTAAAGCACAAAAAGTCCAAAGAAAAAAATTCCTTAGCAGCTAGCGACATGCAGTTTGAACAGTGTTGAACAAAAATACATTCTTTAACACGTGTTGTAGCTAGGAAAGTGCGAGGAAAGCTCGTTCTTATATAAAAATGTTTCAATTTGTAATTATTATAAAATTTCGATGTTTTTATATGTACTGCGAAGACCTAAAGCACAAAAAGTCCAAAGAAAAAAATTCCTTAGCAGCTAGCGACATGCAGTTTGAACAGGGTTGTACAAAAAGACATTCTTTAACATGTGTTGTAGCAGGGAAAGTGCGAGGAAAGCTCGTTCTTAAATAAAAATGTTTCAATTTGTAATTATTCTAAAATTTCGATGTTTTCATATTATGTAAAAAGTGGGCACATGTGAAATGTGTGACAGGAGATACTATATCATTGATTTGTATAAATTGTTACTTTGATGGAGACTAAATTTAGTCATTATGTAGCGTCCATTTTTGGAAGGCTGATTGATTTTTTAGATACTTGTAGAGGGTTAAGTAAATGAATTTGATTCAAAGTGCTATGTAGATTATAAATATAGTTTATCTAACTAAGAAATTAGTTAAACACTTAAATGTTGATTGTTTTTGTAGAAGTATGTTTTAGTTTCACTGATGATAAATTTTATAGATAATGTAAAGTATTATATTGGTTTGAAAAATAACAAAATTAAAGCTCAAATATGTGTCAAAATTTACTTTATTTTTATTGTTACTATCTGCTCAAGGTTGTTACATCTAGCCTCAAAGACGGGGCAAGTTGTACCAACAGTCTTTTTTTAAGAAAATATCTGGTGTGAAGTATATATTAATAATTTTGTTCTTATTCCTTTTCGGTATAATAGAGGAATAGTTAGGTTATCGATAGATTCTCTTCTAATGCTAAAACAGCAAACAAACATTAAATTATCTTTTTTAAAAAATTGTTACAACAAGACCCCTCGCTCCTCTACCTGAAAAAATTATGATATCACATGTTTTGCACCATTTTTCTACCTTTATATACTCCCCGCTCGGTTATATCGGACAAAAAAATTGAAATAAATTATTAACTATGAATTACGGAATTAATTGAAAAAGGGTCTGAAAACCAAATGATTCAAAATTGTATCTGAATTATTCTCGAAAAACAATATATGAAAATAAAGAAATAATAAGAAACTTGTGTGTATTGTGTATGTGTGTAGAAATAATATGTAGATTTTGTTTCATTTTAAATGTTATCACAGTTTTTTTGAAATGTGTTGTTGCTATGATAAATTCAGTTTTGCTCAGTTGGCGTTGTTAGCTAGAATTGCGCAAGTCAAGTTACTGATTTGCTTACATCTAACTCTAACTTAAACCCCGCGAGACTTAATTTGTTAGAATCTATAGAAATTTACAGACATTCAAAGAACCATAATATAAATTTATTAAATAGTCAGGTAGACGTCGAAAATTCCGTCCTTTACCAACTTTTATAGCACCTAATATACCAACATTTTTTCATTATATAAACATAAATACCAAAAATCTGTTTTAGTTTTGGTTAAGCGTTTGAAATTGTAGTTGTATTACGAAATCGTGATAACGCATTTGTAAATTATTTACAAAAAATATATTTAGTGTCAGTTAACACAGTAATTAAGTAATTTTATTGTTATAAGAGTTTAGCATAAATCTAAACCAAATACATACAAATTTGTTGAATATTTTGATTTACATTTATTTCGTTAAAGTCTTCCTCTAAGAACAATAAAACAACAGCCGGGTAAAATATTTTTTTCTCGTTACCTGTTACTGAATCGTAATTACATATGATGGTCAAAAATACTAAAAGCAATATGCTACGGGAAAGCACATTTGAAAACATGTTGATGCAAAATGAAAATTTTCAATAACTGTCGATTTTATCGGAAATTTTTTTCTTTTATACCTTACATTCCTTGACAGGGAAATTTATTATTATGGGTAAACATTAATTTAAAAAATAACAGATATCGACAATGATATGATGACTGAGCGAGTAAACCACTTGTACAAAGTAAGTATCGGAAAGTATACTTTTTAAATAGGGACATATCGACAACTAATTATTAATAAATTTAGATACTCAAATTGTCATTTATTAGTGATAAACATGTTTGAACAGTGTTATGAAATTCACTGTATATATCGAAAAGGTGACTATTTTTTTCAAATTCGAAAATTTTTAAAACATTAAAAAAGAGGTAAAACGGCATATTACCAAAACATTTACAAAATTAACCCGCTCATGAAAAGCCGCCATTGTACGAACTAGCTCAAGAGAGAGAGCCATAAAAAAAGACAAACGCAAAATAAATCCCTTATACTCCGATACCGACCCACATATTAAATTTTTTGCCGGAGTCTGAATTTCTTTGAAATAGTAACCAAGGAAGGTTATGATACTGTATGTTTGATTGGAAAGGAATCGTATATCATAAAATACTACAATTTCGCCAAACAATGGATTCTGATATGTACTGTAAACAATATATATATACTACTCAGTATATATCACCACTACACCAAACACTTTATTTTTGCACTCGACGCGCGTTTCGCTAACCATGTTAGCTTCATCAGGAGCGATGATTGACTAAAGCTAAACTACCAAATCTACCTTATTTATACTTAGCCTAACCCTTGAATTACTCAAGCGGAACTAATGACATAGGCAAGGCTATCAGTTCCGGTCAAGTAACCAGTAGAGGGGACTATAAGGAATAGGCCCTCTGTCTTTGTTTAAACTACTTTTACATTTTATGATTTCCATACTTTCGTATGCGTTCAACAATCTCCTATCAGATACATTTTTTATTAATCTTAGATTATCTAATGTTACAGTATGATCAGCTTCAAGAGCATGTTCGGCAATGCTAGACTTTTCTGTTCTGTTGTATTTTAAGTGTGCTAAATGTTCTTTAAATCGTGTTCTAATTGACCTTTTAGTTTGCCCAACATACTTTTTGTCACAATCATTACAACTAATTTCATAAATTCCATTTTTCTCACAATTAGGAATTTTATCTTTGGGATTTCCTAAGATATTCCTCAGATTGTCTGATGACTTATAGACTAAGGTGAGGCCTACCTTATTAAATACCTTATTGAGTCCCTTGCTATATTTCGGATTATATGGTATGGAGACATACTTGGTGTTATTTTCTTCGCGTGTAAAAAAGGTGGAATTCTGAATATTAAACCTAAACTTATGCCTATTTATTAGCTTATTTACTAAGTCATCGTCATAACCATTAACTCTAGTTATATTTCTAATACGATTCCTTTCTTTATTAAAGTTTACTCTGTTCAGAGGGAAAGTGACCAAACGATGAACTAAAAAATGTAATGAGGCTAATTTATGTTGTTTGCAATGAAATGAATCATTAGGAATATATCTATCTGTTACTGTGTCCTTCCTATAGATATCAAATTCTAATCTATTATTATTTTTAATAATTAAAATATCTAGAAAAGGCAATTGTCCTTTGTTCTCAACTTCGTAAGTGAATTTAATGGAATCATACAAAGGACAATTGCCTTTTCTAGATATTTTAATTATTAAAAATAATAATAGATTAGAATTTGATATCTATAGGAAGGACACAGTAACAGATAGATATATTCCTAATGATTCATTTCATTGCAAACAACATAAATTAGCCTCATTACATTTTTTAGTTCATCGTTTGGTCACTTTCCCTCTGAACAGAGTAAACTTTAATAAAGAAAGGAATCGTATTAGAAATATAACTAGAGTTAATGGTTATGACGATGACTTAGTAAATAAGCTAATAAATAGGCATAAGTTTAGGTTTAATATTCAGAATTCCACCTTTTTTACACGCGAAGAAAATAACACCAAGTATGTCTCCATACCATATAATCCGAAATATAGCAAGGGACTCAATAAGGTATTTAATAAGGTAGGACTCACCTTAGTCTATAAGTCATCAGACAATCTGAGGAATATCTTAGGAAATCCCAAAGATAAAATTCCTAATTGTGAGAAAAGTGGAATTTATGAAATTAGTTGTAATGATTGTGACAAAAAGTATGTTGGGCAAACTAAAAGGTCAATTAGAACACGATTTAAAGAACATTTAGCACACTTAAAATACAACAGAACAGAAAAGTCTAGCATTGCCGAACATGCTCTTGAAGCTGATCATACTGTAACATTAGATAATCTAAGATTAATAAAAAATGTATCTGATAGGAGATTGTTGAACGCATACGAAAGTATGGAAATCATAAAATGTAAAAGTAGTTTAAACAAAGACAGAGGGCCTATTCCTTATAGTCCCCTCTACTGGTTACTTGACCGGAACTGATAGCCTTGCCTATGTCATTAGTTCCGCTTGAGTAATTCAAGGGTTAGGCTAAGTATAAATAAGGTAGATTTGGTAGTTTAGCTTTAGTCAATCATCGCTCCTGATGAAGCTAACATGGTTAGCGAAACGCGCGTCGAGTGCAAAAATAAAGTGTTTGGTGTAGTGGTGATATATACTGAGTAGTATCATTGTGCCAAAGATTCCACATTCCCAACTTAATATATATATATATATATATATATATATATATATATATATATATATATATATATATATATATATATATATATATATATATATATATATATATATATATATTATATATATATATATATTATATATATATATATATATATATATATATATATATATATATATATATATTTATATATATATATATATATATATATATATATATATATATATATATATATATATATATATATATATATATATATATATATATATATATATATATATATATATATATATATATATATATATATATATATATATATATTTATATATATATATTTATATATATATATATATATATATATATATATATATATATATATATATATATGTATATATATTTGCAGATGATTCACCAAGGTCTCATTTGCCATTATCGATGCTTACTGGTTAATAGTTGACGTTGAGTTTCTGACCTGTGCGAGCTATGTATGCGTTTTTCAAAATTAAACCGATCCACTAGTATATTTTTGAAAAAAGTTGACAATATGAGCAAGCACAAACATTTTATCAGCAATGATGGTTGCATTAAGCCCTAAGTTAAGATTAGCCCATGCACGTTTCAAACTGTTAGTTTTTTAATTAGCATTTTCTGTTCTGGTGAAAATGGCATTATTTTTTTATGGGCATAGCACAGGTGTTGCTGGAAAATTCCTAAAAAACTGCAGGAAGGAAGCAAGTCCGGAAAAAGTGATTCACGTTAGTCTTGAATCGTTGGGAAACACAATCCTGGGCAAATCACTCCAAAGGGGTAATGTTTTCCATATAAAAAACTGTTTGAAAATAGTTGTACAAGGAGTCACAAGCTAAATCTCAAACGGATGTGATGTATTAACACAACGCATATTCCTAGCATGCACCGCTCTGGAAGAAGTTAAGCGGGCTATATCCATCTAACACTTTTCATGAAAATACTTGCAGAATAAACTTAAGTTGCCAACCGTTTTTCGATGTTCCAAGGAATCAAGACTTCTGATGAGTTCTGGGTCTTCAATCATCAGGCAAGGAGTTCCTTTTTGAATAAAATCCAACAAATACAGTATATGTTTGGGAGCAGAGCCCTAAACATGGGAGAGGCATTCCATCGTTGGTCAAATTTGAGCTTCGTAAAGAATTAACAGTTGTTGTAGAGTGTAGAGCCTTCTTGTTCGAAATAATATTCCCAGTTTTTAACAAGCATGCGAGATGCTCATGCCAAGACATATTTTCTCCGTGGTCCACGCCCAACCAATTAATTGACGATGCTAGAGGAATGGAGTGTGCCGACATACCTATATCAAGTTCAACAACATTAACTTTTTTTAAAAAAAAATCCCTTCTGGGTTTTTGTAGATTTAACAAGTAGGTTGAAAAGTTTTTGGTCTAGCTACTTAAAACACATTTTTTGTGCAAAATTCGACTTTATTCATCAATATAGTCTTCTTCAAGAGCGATACAATCAGTCCAACGCTTTTCTAACATTCCTACACCTTTCTTGTAGAAGGATTTGTCTTTGCTTCAAAATAGGCCTCAGTTTCGGTGATAACTTCTTCATTGGAACCAAATCTCTTTCCTGTGCGCATTTTTTTGAGGTTTGCGAATAGATAATAGTCGCTGGGTGCCAAATCTGAAGAATACGGTGGATGAGGAAGCAATTCGAACTTTAATTCATTCAGTTTTGCCATCGTAACCATTGACTTGTGACACGATGCATTGTCTGGATGAAAAAGCACTATTTTCTTGTTCATTTGGGGTCGCGTCTCAGCATAGTCGATGAAACAGGTCCAAACAGCGCTCAGAATCATCAACCCGTTGTTGTTTTTGGTCCACTATGAGCAAACGCGATACCCATTTCGAACAGAGCTTTCTCATGCCCAAATGTTCATGCCAAATATGACCAACACTTTCTTTTGATGTCTTTAGGGTGTCAGCTATCTCACGCTATTTCACTTTACGGTCATTCAAAACAATTTTGCGGATTTTTTTGATGTTTTCCATACGACCGCATTTAATTTCATCATACCAGTAAAAGATGAGTGATTTTTCCAGCGGCAGAGTCCCCGTAACACTTTTCAAGCTATTACTTTGCTTGAACGGTATTTTTTCCCATAAAAAAACAGTCTTTAATCAACACACGAAATTCGATTTTTTTCATTGTTTTGAAAAGATCAAAAGTAGCGTTACTAAAACCACTATAACTTGTAAACTAATCGTCGAAATGTCATGAAATTTTGACACGTATCTTTTGAAGGTTGGTACTTCCTCAAAATCATATGGATTTTTTGAAAAGGGCGACATTTATCTGTCAGAGCAAAAACTTTTCAGCCTACATGTTATATTCTACTTGGTCACTGTCATCCCAAGATAGAATTTCCTTTAATTCCTTGTTAAGTAGAACCACTTCGTATTGTTTGCGGATATTTGCATAAGTAGTCAATGTTCGAGCATTCACAGCAAATGAAGGAAAACGAGTACTGTCATCTGTAAAGCTGTAGATTGGATTTCTGGTTCTTTTCAGTAGGGCGTTAATGCAAATTATGAAGACAGTAGGAGATAGTAAGGAACCTTGGTGCGCACCGGCGTCGATAGTGAAGATATTAGAAAAAAATTCGTCGACTGCCATTCGTAAAGAACTGTCTCTGAGGAAACACGAGATGCATTAACAAGACATTTCAGACATATTATAAGAATGTAGCTTAGCCAACAATCCGTCATGCCAAACACGGTCGAATGCATTGGATATAGCAAGTGCAACCGCTCGAGATCCTGCAAAATGTTCATTTGTGTTATTCCAAACATACGTGACATAAATTAGAAGATCTGTTAATATTTGCTTACGAAAAACATATTAATGGTCGCTAATAATATTAAATCCTTCTAGATATTTTAGAACATGCTGATTTGTGGCCA
This sequence comes from Pachyrhynchus sulphureomaculatus, assembly GCA_019049505.1. Lineage (NCBI taxonomy): Eukaryota > Metazoa > Arthropoda > Insecta > Coleoptera > Curculionidae > Pachyrhynchus > Pachyrhynchus sulphureomaculatus. The sequence goes on from CM032447.1 coordinate 32,063,852, forward strand.
TTTCCATAACTTTCGATATTATTGAAAGCAGTGCGACTGGGCGGTAGTTGTTTGGCAAGATGTTCTTGCCTTTTTTGGGTATCGGCTGAACTGTAACGCATTTCCAGCAGGAAGGAAATATTCCCTTCCTATAGGATAAGTTAAAAAGTCTACCGAAAACTTATGTTAATTCGCTCCCACGTTTTTTGAGTACTATGGTAGGTATTCGATTAGCGCCAAATACTTTTTTGGTGTCTGACTTCATTAAAATACATTTTGTAATACGGTGCCTGAATGCAATATCGGGCATCTTTGACTGTACTACGAGAATAGTTGGTGGTGTTTTCCTTGGAAACTGACAGTAGAATGTGAAGCAGAATTCAGTTAACAAGTTCTTAACTGGTGTTGTTGCAATGGTATTTTCATGGAAACTGTTAGAAGGATGTGGCCCGCCTAATTCCTCCCAGAGCGGTGCATGTTAGAAGTACACGTCGCGCTAATACTTCAGATCCGTATGAGGTTCAGCTTGTTACTCCTCGTACAACGCTTTTCAAGCAGTCTTTTATATGAAGAACATCATCCCTTTGGAATAATTTGCCCAGGACTGTGTTTCCCACCAAGTACAATTTACAGCGATTCAAGAACAATGTGAATCGCTTTCTCCGCACACGTGTCGCTCCTGTAGCGCTTTAGGGACGTCTCTGTAGCACGTGTGCTAGACCCATAAAAAAAATTCTCTTGCCGTGTGAGTGGCGGTATAGTGAAATTTTGTCTAAATTAGGTGAAGTTTCTTCTATAATATATATAAAATGCAACGTCTAATCTGTCTGTCTGTCTGTCCGTTAGTGCGCCTATCACTGAAGAACCACTTATCCGATTTACGTACTTTTTTTTTAAAACATACATATGTTCTCTGGCCAGGTTATAGGCTACATTTTATTACGATAGGTAGCATAAGGAATGAGCAGTGACGTAAAATGGTGAATGATGTCGGAAATAAGTTTGCCGCTAGCGCGTGCCTTTGCAGTACACAGCCTAAACCATTAAATATGGAACAATATTATGTAGCAAAGAATATCTGTAATGTATAATCTATAATATATATAAAATGCAATGTCTCTCTGTCTGTCCATTAGTGCGTTTATCCCGCGGGAACCACTTATCCGATTTACCTGTCTTTCTTTAAATTCTTACATATATTCTTTGGCCAGGTTATATAATAATAATAATCTATATCTATAATATATATAAAATGCAATGTTTGTCTGTCTGTCCGTTAATGCGCTTATCCCTCGAGAACCACTTATCCGATTTACGCGATTTTTAAATTCATACATATGTTCTCTGACCAGGTTATAGGTATATATTTTATTACATCTATAATATATATAAAATGCAACGTATCTCTGTCTGTCTGTCTGTCCGTTAGTGCGCTTATCACTGGAGAACCACTTATCCGATTTTCGTACTTTTTTTTTTAAAACACACATATGTTCTCCGGCCAGGTTATAGACTCTATTTTATTACGATAGGTAGCATAAGGAATGAGCAGAGACAATAATAGTAAATGAAGTCGGACAAAGTTTGCCGCTAGCGCGTTGTTTTGCAATACACAGTCCAAACCATTAAATATGGAACAATATTATGTAACAGAGAATATCTATAATATATATAAAATGCAATGTCTCTCTGTCCGTCTGTCTGTCTGTCTGTCCATCCGTTAGTGTGCTTATCACTGGAGAACCACTTATCCGATTTACGTCCTTTTTTTTTAAACATACGTATGTGCTCTGGCCAGGTTATAGGATATATTTTATTAGGTGACATAAGGAATAAGCAGTGACGATAATAGTGAATCAAGTCGGAGAAAAGTTTGCCGCTAGCGCGTTCTCTTGCAATACACTACCTAAAGCATTAAATATGGAACAATATCATGTAGCAAAGAATACAATATATATAAAATGCAACGTCTCTCTGTCTGCCTGTCTGTCCGTTAGTGCGCTTATCACTCGAGAACCACTTATCCGATTTACGTGTTTTTATAAATTTATACATATGTTCTATATAATTCGATATAAGCCTAGATAATGGGAGATAAGGTGAGATAATTGGAGATAAGGAGAAATAATGGGAGATAAGTCGAGATAAGCCTAGATAATGGGAAATAAGGTGAGATAATGGGAGATAAAGCGAAATAACGGGAGATAAGGAGAAATAATGGGAGATGAGCAGAGATAAGCCTAGATAATGGAAATTATGTAGAGATAATGGGAAATAAAGAGAAATATTGGGAGATACGGAGAAATAATGGGAGATATTTTATTACGTTGGGTAACATAAGGAATAAGCAGTGACGATAGTAGTGAATCAAGTCCACGCGAGCGGAGCCGCGGGCCCGGCTAGTTATCAATAAAACCTTAAGAAAATATTTAGTTGTAATGTTTCTAATTACAACTACAAATTAATAACATTCAGCTCAAAATTAATTTCGAGAAGAACACAAGAATAAAGTCAGTATCTCCTTAATAATAATATGCATCAAGTATGGTAGTATATATTCATGAAAATGTAAAATTTTTTCAGATTTGAACGTTTTTTAATAAGTTTGAATTATTGGCACTGACAATTATAAGGTAAGAACATTAAGCATTTAGACGTCATTATCAGTAATCGTTAGCAATATTTTATTGGTATTTACAGTGTAGTAAATCAACAAAAAAAATTTAAAATGTTGTATCCATACATTAAAATTTTTATCAGGAAAAAAATTAAAAGCGCTTTGTTTGAACTATATTTTTTATGGGTTATTCTAAGCAATTTATTAACATCTTTATCTATTAAAATAAAACTTTGAAAAATGAGTCACTTATACGTACATTTTTTTATTGGTACTCTACGCCATCTGTAGGGAATATCTTACAGCATATTAAAACCATTTTAATAGCTGTAAAAAATAGCCACTGTTCAACATACTTTATCTGCTAAGCCATTGAAATTAAGAAAACTACCACGTTAAACAAGAGTGGTAATACCTCCTTGCTGCAAGGAACTGCGCAATAAAACAACACACCAACGTATTAGCTACCATTGGTCTACGGAATAATGCCAAGATCATACATAGTAGCCTAGAAGGAGTAAAGCCAGTGCCAATCAATCACCGCCACAAGCTAAGGTCACGGAAACTGCGTGAGTAGCTCGCACAGTTTAGAAACTCTCAGTCATCCTAATCAGGAAAACCGGCACCCCTTTCAAGAGGCTAGCAATTATCGACCCATTTTGCCTACTTCTATGCCTAGACAAAGTGGCCGAAAAAGTTATTCTCGAAAACATCCGAGCCAAAACTTCAAAGGTCAAAGTCATCCTAAACTAATAGTTTGGACTTCGACCTGCCCGCGGTACCCTACATCAAACTACAGCTCTCTCCCACACATCATCAACAGTTTCAATCGCAAATATCAGGTTAGAGCTGCCTTGGCCTTCAACCGCGTTTGGCACGAAGGTATCTTCTCAAGTTTATCCGTCACGGCTATGCTTTACTATCTATCACCCTGCACTGACTTAGCCGTTACTTGATGGAGATCCATAATAACTAGGAATAAAAATTTAAACAAATGTTTAAGATCACCACTTATGTTTATTATTGCTGACAATTGTTTCGACACACTGTGTCTTCTTCTGGAGCACGATGTAAATTCACTAACAAAGTATGTTTCAGAATACATAGTTTACCTAATTACAAGTACTAAATTCATTAACAATATTTACCTTAATACCTAGAACAAGTTCAATAAAGGAGACCCTCCCCCATCTAATTGATCGTTGAGTAATAGACCTGAGGATTTTTTCTGATTAATTTCTACCTGTTCTAAACAATTCAGTAATTTTCCTTTCTTTCCGTTATGCAAAATTTTGAAATCTTCATTGAATGTATGATTTTCCTCTGTTAAATGTTTGGCGTAATGAGATTTGTTATTTTTCATTCTAAAGCTATGTTTGTGTTCGTTTATTCTTTTATAAAAAGGTCTGCCTGTTTGTCCTATATACGTTTTATTACAAGTGCCACAGCATAATTCGTAAACCCCCGATTTATGTTCTTTTTAGTGTTCCGTACGGAACACTTATAAGATCACTTCGGTGTCTGTCTGTCTGTCTGTCACACCCGATTTTCTCCGAAACTATTTGACATAGAAAGGTGAAATTTGGTAATAATATAGGAATTGATGGCCTCATCAGAGCCATGTAGTTTTGAGAATTAAATTTTGACTTAAGGGGTTAGTTTTGGGGGGTGAAGTCGGAAGTGAAAAAAATTTTTTTTACTAGGTCATCGAGTGTGGTGTCAAATGAAAGCTTGTGAAAACACGAGTAAAAAAATATATATAATATTATACTTGCGCGCACTTTTCTTTGTATTATTTTTAAAAATTCGCGAAAAAAATCGCTGTCACGGGCCTTATCTCGAAAAGTACTTATCAAAAAATTTCGAAAAAATTCTGGAATATTCTCCACGGGGTGTAGATTGAACGAAAATTATCACGAGTGCATTACCTTTAATAATTTATATGGTATATAAAAAAACAAAAATTTCAAGGTCATCAGATTTCAGTAAAGATTGGAAACAAACTTTGTTGGAAACACATTTGGGGTGTGTTTTGTGAAGTCACTGATCATTTTATACCACCGTAACATAAATTTTGACTTAAGGGGTTCGTTTTGAGGGGTGAAATCGGAAGTGAAAAAAATTTTTTTTTTACTAGGTCATCGAGTGTGGTGTCAAATGAAAGCTTGTAAAAACACGAGTAAAATATATATAAATATATATATATATATATATATATATATATATATATATATATATATATATATATATATAATGTAATACTTGCGCACACTTTTCTTCGTGTTACTTTTAAAAAATCGCTGTCCCCTACCTTATCTCGAAAAGTACTGATCAAAAAATTTTGAAAAAATTCTGGAATATTCTCCACGGTGTTTAGATTGAACGAAAATTATCACGAGTACATTACCTTTAATAATTTATCTGGTAGATAAAAAAAAAACCAAAATTTTGAGGTCACCAGTTTTCAGTAAAGATTGGAAACAAACTTTGTTGAAAACTCATTTGGGGTGTGTTTTGTGAAGTCACTGATCATTTTATACTACCCTAACAAAAATTTTTATTTTAAAAACAATCAACGTACGGAACACTAATTGTGCAAGATTAACTTGCACTTGACCGGTTTTTTTTGTTTTACTTTTATTATTTTTAATATGATTTCTATGGAAAAAATTTTGAATTTTATTAGTTAGTTTTCCGGTATAGGTGAGTGTATGAAATTTTTCTTTGTTTAGTTGTTTGTACGGGTACACCAGTCCTATCGCTTTTTTAAATTGTTTTTTCATTAAAATATTATCAACGAAATCGCTACTATATCCATTGTTTATACTAATTTGTTTTTATAATATGTAATTCTTTCTGAAAATTTTCTTCCGTTAATGGTGTATTAGTCTATGGATGAAACTATTATAAGTCGAGATTTTATGTGTGAACGGGTGGTTAGAATTAGCTTGTATAGTTATATCTGAGTATGTTGGTTTATGGAAGATTTCAAAATCGTGTTTATTCATTTTGTTTGATATTTTTAAATCTAGGAAATTAATCGATTTATTTGTTTCAATTTCTGTTGTAAAAGTAATATTATTATGAAGTTGGTTAATATAATCTAGAAAAAGTTTTAATTGTCGATCTGTGCCTGTAAAGCAAGTCAATATATCATCTATATACCGGTACCAATAAAAGAAATTTTTAAAAAGATGAGAATTACTGATTTGTTCTTCTAAATGATCCATGAAAATTTCAGATAAAATTGGACTAAGAGGGTTTCCCATTATTAAACCTTTCTTACTTATGTAAATGTTATCGTTAAATTTAAAATAATTCTGATCTAAGCAGGATGTTAAGATATCTAATATTTCTTGTTTAATTATTGGGTTAACATTATTTTTATTGAGTAATCTTTGGACCAAATTTATAGCGTCTGATGGTAGTATACTAGGAAAAAATTTTGTACATCAAACGATATAAATCTGGAGTTACTTGGTATAATTAACGGATTAATTTTTGCTATCAATTCATTACTGTTTTTAATACTATATTTAGGTGTGAATTTACAATATTTTGTCAAAACCTCAATCAATTTATTTGTTAAAGAAAAAGCTGGCGCTGCTGTTATGTATGAAACTACCGGACGAATTGGTGAGTTATTTTTATGTAATTTAATAAGAGAATATTGTTTTGGAACTTGAGGGTTCATCGAGACAAGTCTGAATTTTTCATTCTCTGTAACAATGCTTGTGTCTTTTAGCACATCTTTAATTAATTTTTGGAAAGTTATTGTTGGATCAAAGTTGATGGATTTGAATACATCTGGTTTTAGGCAATCTATTGTTTTTTCAATGTAAATTTGTTTCTTTATAGCTATTACAGTTTTTCCTTTATCTGCTCTCGTAAAAATTATGTTATGTTCTTTACTTTTGTTTTTTATTTGGTTAGCGATCTTATGTTCATTATGGAATTTACCTGGGAAAAATTCAATTTTTTCTGTGCGTAACATTTTAGTAATTATATGTTTATTCGTAACATCTAGTGAATTACTACTACAGGCTATTTCACATTCAGCACCTAAATATTTTCTAGTTTTAGTACAATCTTTGACTGGTAAATTATACTGGAAACCTTTTTCTATTTTTCTTCCTTTTTCCAAAAATTAATTAAAGATGTGCTAAAAGACATAAGCATTTTTACAGAGAATGAAAAATTCAGACTTGTCTCGATGAACCCTCAAGTTCTAAAACTATATTCTCTTATTAAATTACATAAAAATAACTCATCAATTCGTCCGGTAGTTTCATACATAACAGCGCCAGCTTTTTCTTTATCAAATAAATTGATTGAGGTTTTGACAAAATATTGTAACTTCACACCTAAATATAGTATTAAAAATAGTAATGAATTGATAGTAAAAATTAATCCGTTAATTATACCAAGTAACTCCAGATTTACGAGGCTGGTTTGAAAAGTCCGTGCAAAAATAAAAACTACTTATGTGTTTGGGGTAAACCTTTTTTATTTTTCGACATAGTCTCCTTTTAGGCTTATACACTTCGTCCAACGATGTTCTAGTTTGTTGATCCCTTCCGAATAATAGGATTTGTCCAAGTCTGCAAAATATCCATTAGTGTCTGCAATCACCTCCTCGTTTGAATAAAATCTTTGTCCCGCCAGCCATTTCTTCAAATTGGGAAACAAATAGTAGTCCGAGGGAGCCAAGTCTGGAGAATAGGGGGGATGTGAAACGAGTTGGAATCCTATTTCCATTAATTTTGCGACCACAACTACTGAGGTGTGTGCTGGTGCGTTGTCGTGATGGAAAAGGACTTTCTTGTGGGCCAATCGCGGGCGTTTTTCTTGCAGCTCGGTTTTCAAACGGTCCAATAACGATGAATAATATCCACCTGTAATAGTTTTACCCTTTTCCAGATAGTCGATGAGGATTATCCCTTGCGAATCCCGAAAGACAGTCGCCATAACCTTTCCGGCCGAAGGAACGGTCTTCGCCTTTTTTGGTGCAGATTCCCCCTTGGTAACCCATTGTTTAGATTGTTGTTTGGTCTCAGGAGTATAGTAATGTATCCATGCTTCATCCACAGTAACGAAACGACGCTTAAAGTCCTCCGGATTCTTCTGGAACAGCTGCAAATCATCCTTGCAACACTTCACACGATTCCGTTTTTGGTCAAGCGTGAGCAATCGCGGCACCCATCTCGCGGATAGCTTTCTCATGTCCAAATGTTTATGCAAAATATTATGTACCCGTTCAGTCGAGATGCCCACAGCACTAGCAATCTCACGCACCTTAACTCTTCTGTCATCCATCACCATATCATGGATTTGATCAATGATTTCTGGAGTCGTAACCTCCACAGGCCGTCCAGAACGTTCAGCGTCACTTGTGCCCATATGGCCAGTCCGAAAATTTTGAAACCACTTATAAACTGTTCTAATCGAAGGTGCAGAGTCACCATAATGTTTATCAAGCTTCTCTTTAGTCTCCTGAGGCGTTTTGCCTTTCATAAAGTAATGTTTAATCACCACACGAAATTCTTTTTCGTCCATTTCTTGAAAATCACTCGACTTCCTTGATTCACACGAATGCCAAACACAAAGAAATAGACCAATATGGCTGAAACTTGGTGTGCGTTCATTCAAGAGATGCTACTAACTAAACATGACCTCGATACGCGCCGGTGGTGCCATCTCTCGGACTTTGCACGGACTTTTCAAACCAGCCTCGTATATCGTTTGATGTACAAAATCTTTTTCCTAGTATACCACCATCAGACGCTATAAATTTGGTCCAAAGATTACTCAATAAAAATAATGTTAACCCAATAATTAAACAAGAAATATTGGATATCTTAACATTGTGCTTAGATCAGAATTATTTTGAATTTAACGATAACATTTACATAAGTAAGAAAGGTTTAATAATATGAAACCTTCTTAGTCCAATTTTATCTGAAATTTTCATGGACCATTTAGAAGAACAAATCAGTAATTCTCATCTTTTTAAAAAATTTCTTTTATTGGTACCGGTATGTAGATGATATATTGACTTGCTTTTCAGGCACAGATCGACACTTAAAACTTTTTCTAGATTATATTAACCAACTTCATAATAATATTACTTTTACAACAGAAATTGAAACAAATAAATCGATTAATTTCCTAGATTTAAAAATATCAAACAAAATGAATAAACACGATTTTGAAATCTTCCATAAACCAACATACTCAGATATAACTATACACGCTAATTCTAACCACCCGTTCACATATAAAATCTCGGCTTGTAAGAGTTTCATCCATAGACTAATAAATACACCATTAACGGAAGGACATTTTCAGAAAGAATTACATATTATAAAACAAATTAGTATAAACAATGGATATAGTAGCGATTTCGTTGATAATATTTTAATGAAAAAACAATTTAAAAAAGCAATAGGACTGGTGTACCCGTACAAACAACTAAGCAAAGAAAAATTTCATACACTCACCTATACCGGAAAACTAACTAATAAAATTCAAAATTTTTTCCATAGAAATCATGTAAATATCGCCTTCCGTACAAATAACACATTATCTCGACATATTAAAAATAATAAAAGTAAAACAAAAAAAGAACATAAATCGGGGGTTTACGAATTATGCTGTGACACTTGCAATAAAACGTATATAGGACAAACAGGCAGACCTTTTTATAAAAGAATAAACGAACACAAATATAGTTTTAGAATGAAAAATAACAAATCTCATTACGCCAAACATTTAACAGAGGAAAATCATACATTCAATGAAGATTTCAAAATTTTGCATAACGGAAAGAAAGGAAAATTTCTGAATTGTTTAGAACAGGTAGAAATGAATCAGAAAAAATCTTCGGGTCTATTACTCACCGGTCAATTAGATGGGGGAGAGTCTCCTTTATTGAACTTGTTCTAGGTATTAAGGTAAATATTGTTAATGAATTTAGTACTTGTAATTAGGTAAACTATGTATTCTGAAACATACTTTGTTAGTTAATTTACATCGTGCTCCAGAAGAAGACACAGTGTGTCGAAAGAATTGTCAGCAATAATAAACATAAGTGGTGATCTTAAACATTTGTTTAAATTTTTATTCCTAGGTATCTAGCACCCGACTGATCCTTTCCTTCCTTTCCGACTGTACATTCTAAGTTCGCGTCGATTAGACCACTTCCGATGTCAAGCCCATACGAGCCAAAGTCCTCCAACGCTCCGTCCTGTCGTCTCACTTATTCAACATCTTCACTGCTGACATTCCCAAGACGGATCAGATCTCCCTGCTCATGTATACCGATCACACCGCCATCACTGCTACCACCAAATCTACCAGGATCATCATCAGCTGCCTTTAACGCTACCTCAACTTACTAGTCTCCTAGTTTGAACATTGGAGAATAAAGATCAGCCTAGCCAAGACCCAAGCCATCATGTTCGGCAAAAAACCCAGCACCATGCCGACTGATGGTCCAGGTAACCACCTCCGCCAAGAAAGCCAACCAATACCTCGGCAAGTTATATTCCCTTCTAAACACGATTAGTAAACTGTCAACTCGCGACACGTTGACAATTTACAACATGATCATCAGAGCTGGCCTCACCTATTCCAGGCCGGCCTAGTGTTAAATGTCAAGCACCTACAGATCCACCCGCTAGACCGTCCAAAACAAGACCCTCCGCAGCAACGCCAAAACCCCAGAGGTCGTACGTAATACCCAGATTCACCGAGACCTCCAGAGACCGCCAATCCGGGAATTCACGAGCAACGCTCAGCTCAAATTCATGGATAACCCCACTCATCACCCCAACTCCACAGTCAGGATCGCATATGGCCCCCTCGCCCATCGCTAGAAAACGCCACCTCCTCAGACCGTCGAACCGCCTACCCCTGGATTAGCTTAAGTTAGTCTTAAATTAAATTTAAGTTTAATTTATACCTTAAGTTCAAATATCTCAAGTTCTCCCAGTACATTTATATAAAATTCTTGCCCAGGCTAAGTTAATTACGAGGGCCATCCCAAAAGTAAGGTCTCCATAATTTTTAAAAACAGAGAGAAAGATTTTATTTAGAAACTTTTTACATCATTTTAAAGTTTAAACATTTTTCTATTTTTCTACATAAACACCATTTCGTTCGATGCATGTGTTGTCTCAAATGTGGAAACAAATGGTAGTCACTGAGTGCTAAATCTGAACTATAGGGAGGGTGGGCGATGATGCTCCATCCAAACTGCTTCAAAAGATCGCCTGTTACACGGGCGATGTGTGGGCGAGCGTTATCATGAAAAAGCTCACGTCCTTCGTCAGCATTCCTCTTTTGCAGCTTTAAATCGCCCGTTTGCGTCTGCATCTATTTTGGTCCTAGTCGGCATGAATTCGGCCAACGATACCCTTTTCCAGTCCCAAAACACAGTTGTCATGATTTTGCGGGCAGACTGTGTTTGTTTGGATTTTCGTGGCTTGGGCGAAGTTGAATGCCGCCATTAGCGCGATTGCTCTTTGGTCTCAGGTATGAAGTGATTAACTTAGGTTTCATCACCTGTGATAATGGTATCCAAAGACTCGTCTTTTTCATCTGCACAGCGCCGAAGAGATTCATGAATTTAATTTATTGCCGTTCGTGATCTTTTGTAAGCATTCGAGGGCCTAAGCTGCACACGCTTTCCGATATTTCAAAACCCTGTGAATAGTGGAAACTTCAGAGACCAACCTATACAGCTCACGGAGAGTCAACCTTCAATCTTTCAGTATAATTGCTTCAATCTTCGCTACCGTCTCGTCTAAAATCGACAGCCTTCCGCTTCGGATTTCGTCGTGGATTTCTGTATTGCTAGCTGTGAACTCCCTACACCACTTCCGGACGTTTTTAACGTCCATAACCCCTCCTTCATACACATCGGTCAATTCACTGTGAATTTCTAGAGGCGTCAGTTCTTTTGCGTTTAAAAAACATATCACTTTGCGAACTCCGCACTCGGCGAAAGCAGCATTCAGAGACTCCATTACAAACGGCTGCTAAGCCAAAACTGAGCAGCATAGCGAGCTACGCGACCGCTTGTTTGAGAGTGGGAACCGGCCGGCACGGCAATATTGCCAAATCCCGTCCCACAAATTTCCCTCTGGCTCTAGTAATTCGGAGACCTTACTTTTGGGATGCTCCTCGTAGATTCCTCACATATAAATATCTGAAGACCCAATAGGTATTCTCACGTTATTAATCAAATTATTATTATTTATAAATTATACAAATGGAGAAAAAGTTTATCTTACATATTACAAAAAAAATTATTCTTGATAAAAACTTCTGCATATTTGATGGTATACAGGGAAAATAAAAATAAATAATTTAGAATGAAAAGTAAAGTATGTTTAAATTTAAATACAGTGCAAAATATTAATTGAAAATGTTAGTAATTGTCGGATTATTTATTAAATAAAGGAAAACGAAATTAATTAAAAACTAGTGCACTGATTTTGATTGTATCATATTTTTCTTAAAAATTTGATAAGCTCTTTAATGATAAATTTGTGCTTATATCATTTTCCCTTGAAATTTCAACATTACAATAGACTTTAGATGAGAAGGGCCAGGTTGATATGGTGTTTACTGATTTTTCAAAGGCCTTTGGTAAAATTGATCTCAACTTGATATTATACAAATTGGAAAGATTTGGGCTGACTAAGAGCTTTTTAACTTGTTTGAAATCATATCTCAACTGCCGAATCCAGTATGTCGAGTGTAATAGCTTTCGAGCAGGATACTTCTCTGCTTCTTCTGGAGTTCCTCAGGGATCCAATCTGGGGCCCCTACTGTTTCTTGTGTTTATCAACGACATAAACGAGATTATTGAAGTTGATCATCAACCGTTTGCTGATGACCTTAAACTATATGTATCAGTAAATTCAGTTGAGAACTGCATAAGGTTGCAAAACAGTATTGATGCAGTACAAAAATGGTGCACATTCAATAGGTTGATTTTAAATGTTAGTAAGTGTTCAGTTATGTCAATAGCCCGGAAAAAAAGGCCAGTACACTTTTAATATCAAATAAATAAAGTAAATCTTGATAGGGTAAATTGTGTTAAAGACCTTGGAGTTAGTATTGACTCTAAATTATATTTTGATGTACATGTAAAAAATATTGTTTCTGCTATGAAAATGTTGGGCCTAATTATCAGAAATTGTCAAAACTTTGTTAATATTAATACATTTAAAACCCTTTGGTTCACATTTGCTCGAAGCAGATTGGAGTATGCATCAATTAGATGGTCACCGATCTATCAGAAGTACAAGTTTATGATTGAGGCAACACAGAGAAAATTTATGAAGTTTTTGGCTCTTAAGGTTGATGGGGTATACCCACGGGTCGGGATAGAAAATGATATTCTGCTGGTTAGATTTCATTTCTCTTAGAAAAGAGAAGAGAAATGCATAAATTAGTTTTACATAAATTAATAAATGGTTCTATTGTCTCTTCTTATATTTTGAAAGAAATGAACTTTGTAGTACCTAGAATGTCTAGTAGATCCAGCAACTATTTTTGTCTATCTTCTGCTAACACCAATGTTGCGCTTCTATCACCTGTCCACAAAATTTGTTCTAGTTTCAATAAAATATCTGATGCATGCGACATAAGTCATCCGTTTAAAAAATTTATGAATAATTGTTACAACCAACTTAATTTAAAAAAAAAACTTTGCTCCAGACTCAATGTAATTTGATGTAAGTATGTATTTAGATGTATACAATTAAAAAGTGATTTCCGTGATAAATGTATTTTCGATTTCAAAATTTAGAATTAATATGTGTTAACTTAAGTATATTCATCTAGATCAGGGATGTCAAAGATACGGCCGGCGGGCCGCATCCGGCCCCCGGGACGTATCAATAAGGCCCGCGATCGCAATGTGTCACAGAAAGAAGAATCATGTTTTTTAGAGCTTTTAGACTTCACTCGATTCCTCTACGGAAGTTTTAAAATGCGCACACTACATTTATAAGTAATTTCAAGGGCAGCGCATGCCTTGACAACCGAGAGAGATAGACAGTAACGCCATCTCTTAGCTACAAGCGGAAATACCCTATTATTTTTGTTGAGAACAATAGAATCTTCCACGCGCTTCGAGTCTAGACTAGAACCTTCCTTATCGATATTATAAAAGGAGTGCGTCGGCGCGACGTGAGTCAGTTGAGTGTGAGTCGAGTAATCGAAGCGATACGGTCGGAGAAGGATTTTAGTTGTACTGCGAAGTAGTTATTGTGAAGGTATTGTGCATTTGTTTGTGTCGTGCGCGTGCGATATCCATAATTGTTGTGCCGAGTTCCATAATTGTTACGATTTTGGCATAATGTCACAAAAACGTAAAGTTGATAGTGAGTGCAGAGTTTTTCAGTCTAAATGGGAAATTGCATATTTTTTCATAGAATGGAAAGGTAAACCACTGTGTTTGATTTGTAATCAAACAGTTGCTGTTTGTAAGGAGTTTAACTTGAAGAGACACTATGATACGAATCATAAATCAAAATTCGATTGTTACACTGAAAAAATAAGAATGGACACATTGTCATCTTTAAAATCTAAACTTCAAGATCAACAATCGATGTTTACTAAAGCTAATACTGAGAGCGAAGATGCCCTGAAATCAAGTTTTATTATTGCATTAGAAATCGCGAAGAGATCAAAACCTTTCACTGATGGTGATTTTATTAAAGACTGTATGTTGAAAGTTGCCGATGTTTCATTTCCATTTCAAAAGTCAGTAATTCAAAATATTTCGCTGTCAAGAAACACTGTTGCTTCAAGAATAAATGATTTATCTCAAAATTTGTTGTTTCAACTGAAGGAGAAAATTAAGGAGTTTACAAACTTTTCACTGGCTGTTGACGAGAGCACTGATACTGTTGATACAGCTCAACTTGCTGTTTTTATACGAGGTATTAACAGTAACTAAAGTGCGTTCCATTGACAGGTACTACAACAGCAAATGATATTTATTCTGCAATTGAGTATTTGATAGCAGAATATGAACTCGACTGGAATATACTTAGCAGCACAACTACGGATGGCGTTCCTGCCATGGCTGGCAAACATTCGGGCGTTGTAACTAAATTAAAACAGAAAACATCAGGGAATTTTGTGGGATTTCACTGTATAATTTATCAGGAATCATTGGCATCCAAACATTTAAAAATGGACCATGTCATGCAACCTATAATTAAAATAGTAAATTTTATAAGGAGCAGAGGACTAAATCACCGACAGTTCAGGCAGTTTTTACAAGATTTGGACGAAAAGTTTTCTGATGTTCCTTACTTCACCGAAGTTCGTTGGCTCAGTCGAGGAGTGGTTTTAGAAAAATTTTTTGCATTACGTGACCCTATTCAAGCTTTCATGTTAGAAAAAGGCAACCTAATTGATTATGACAATGACTGGTGGGTTGATTGTGCCTTTTTGGTAGATATGAATAAACACTTGACTGATCTGAATGTAAAGTTACAGGGTAAAAATCTGATTGTCACTCAAATGTATTCATGTATTCAAGCCTTTGAAACAGTTGAGGCTGTGGGAAAATCAGGTAAAAAATCAAACTTTGGATCATTTCCCTCATTTAAAATCATTTGACACAGTGAACCAAAAAAAATTGGATCAATATTCTCAACTTCTGCAAAATTTGATCACGGAATTCAACAATCGTTTTGAAGACTTTCACAAAATGAATGAAATGGAATTCCCAATTTTCAACAATCCATTCAATTTTAAAGCTTCACAGGCACCAGTTCATTTGCAAATGGAGTTGATAGATCTTCAATCGGACAGTATTTTGAAAGAAAAATTTAAAGAGATTAACGCTCTTACATTTTATACACAATATTTCAAGAGTTTGGATAACTACCCGGAATTAAAAAAGCATGCAGCACGCATTCTCTGCATGTTTGGTAGCACCTATTTATGTGAGCAGATGTTTTCCGTCATGAAAATAAATAAGAACAAACATCGCACAAGACTTTCGAATGAACATCTCCAATCAATTCTTAAAATAACTACAACGAATATGATACCTGACATCAATGAGCTTGTCAAAAACAAGAGAAGTCAGGTATCTGGATCCTCGAGCTCAAAATAATTACCCTCTTTTATAACTTTGATATAATTTTTAACAACCGTATATTATATACTATATAATTAAATAAATAAAATGTTATAATAATTCAGTACATTTTTAGTGTTCCGTACGGAACACTTATAAGATCACTTCGGTGTCTGTCTGTCTGTCAGTCTGTCTGTCTGTCTGTCTGTCACACCCGATTTTCTCCGAAACTATTTGACTTAGAAAGGTGAAATTTGGTTATAATATAGGAATTGATGGCCTCATCAGAGCCATGTAGTTTTGAGAATTAAATTTTGACTTAAGGGGTTAGTTTTGCGGGGTGAAGTCGGAAGCGAAAAAAAAATTTTTTTACTAGGTCATCGAGTGTGGTGTCAAATGAAAGCTTGTGAAAACACGAGTAAAAAAATATATATATAATATTATACTTGCGCGCACTTTTCTTTGTATTATTTTTAAAAATTCGCGAAAAATCGCTGTCCCGGGCCTTATCTCGAAAAGTACTTATCAAAAAATTTCGAAAAAATTCTGGAATATTCTCCACGGGGTGTAGATTGAACGAAAATTATCACGAGTGCATTACCTTTAATAATTTATATGGTATATAAAAAAAAAACAAAAATTTCAAGGTCATCAGATTTCAGTAAAGATTGGAAACAAACTTTGTTGAAAATTCATTTGGGGTGTGTTTTGTGAAGTCACTGATCATTTTTATACCACTGTAACATAAATTTTGACTTAAGGGGTTCGTTTTGAGGGGTGAAATCAGAAGTGAAAAAAATTTTTTTTTACTAGGTCATCGAGTGTGGTGTCAAATGATATATGTATATATATATGTATATATATATATATATATATATATATATATATATATATATATATAATATATATATATATATATATATATATATATATATATATATATATATATATATATATATATATATATATATATATATATATATATATATATATATATATATATATATATATATGTATATATATATATATATATATACATATATATATATATATATATATATATATATATATATATATATATATATATATATATACTCGTATATAATGTAATACTTGCGCACACTTTTCTTCGTATTTCTTTTAAAAAATCGCTGTCCCCTACCTTATCTCGAAAAGTACTGATCAAAAAATTTTGAAAAAATTCTGGAATATTCTCCACGGGGTATAGATTGAACGAAAATTATCACGAGTGCATTACCTTTAATAATTTATTTGGTATATATAAAAAAAAAAAAAAAAAATTCAAGGTCACCAGTTCTCAGTAAAGATTGGAAACAAACTTTGTTGAAAACTCATTTGGGGTGTGTTTTGTGAAGTCACTGATCATTTTATACCACCCTAATAAAATTTTTTATTTTAAAAACAATCAACGTACGGAACACTAATTGTGCAAGTTCAACTTGCACTTGACCGGTTTTTTTTATTTGAATCTGGCCCGCCTACACATTCTAAATTTAATATATGGCCCTCTGCAAAATTGAGTTTGACACCTCTGATCTAGACTGTGATATGTGTAATTCAAGTATATTTATATAGACTGTTTATATCTACGGCCCTGTAAAATATTTTGTTGTTGGGCTATGTTTAAATAAATTACTTAATTACTACGTACATAACAACTAAACATATGGATTAACTCTAATTTTATTGCACAAGTGCTTCAATGTATCCACCGTACCTTTCTAAACAGGTGATTGTTCTTCGAGAAAAATCTTTTATTTTATCTCTAATTACATCAGGCTTCACATGTTTGTCTCACACAAGACTCTCTCAAGATGATCAACATCTTGAAATGTTCTTTTAAGATAAACCTTTTCTTTTAAGTAGTCCCATAAAAAAAGTCTAGAGGGGTGATGTCCGGAAATCTTGGGGGCCAAGTAAACTGCACACACCTCCCTATTACTCTACCATTAAAAATGTGGAGGAGATAATCTCGAACATTTCTCGTACTGGGACATGATGCACCATCATGTTGGTACCATATACGTTGTCTTTCAGTTATTGGTAGGCGATTAAGAAACTCAGCATTGATATTATTTCGAAAAAAGAATGGTCCAACTATTCTATCTTTAAAAATGCCACACCATACATTGGTTTTAAACGAGTATTGATCTCGAGTTTGGATATTGAAGTTAGGATTAACATCGCTCCATCAGCGATAGTTTTGAAAACTTACTGTCCCATTAGACGTAAATGTCGCTTTGTCAGAGAAAAGTATTTGTCTTGCTATAAACTTGTTATCTTCCAACTCTCCTTGAGACTAAGCACGAAATTCAAATCGTCGTTCAAAATCTCATGCTTTTAAAGTATGGGTAAATTTAATTATTTGATCTTAAAATTCTCGCAAGTGTAGCTTTACTCACATTCAATAAAGCTGATCTTTTCCGAAGTGAATCTTTTGGCTTTTCTACTACCGACAGTATTACTTGATTTTGATTATCTTCATTTATAACCCATGCCCAATGTTTCTTTTTAAATTTATTTCAATATTTCCATAAATCTTAAATTTATTTATTAGATATCCTACAGTTGTAAGTGTACAGTTTTATCAGGGTGTCTATTATTAAAGATTTCTGCTACTTCTCTAAAAGTTTTATAACACAGGTCTGCAACAAAAATGCTGTCTGGATGTTTTCAACTGATTTCTATGTATTTAGGTGTTCTGAAAACTAAAAAAATACTCAAAAAATTCCGGAACGTCAAGTTATTTTGCAAAACGCAAAATTTTATTATAAAAAAGGGTTTTTTTGGGCTAACTTGAAGTCATAAATAAATAGGTACAATTTTATTTTGATTACTGTTTTTAAATGTATACAGGCCATAACTATCATTACTTTCTAAATAAAGAACGTCCTGTGTGAGCTAAATTAACAAACATAAACGTTGTAACCAGAACGTGCGCGCTCCGATAGTGTAGAAAGTGGCGCGGTACAATTACGTGTTAACTCGTCATTGTTTTATAGATCTTGGTTCAATATAGTGCAATGTCATCTGTGCAGAAGTGTGTGAATTCGTCTGACAGTTTCTGTTATATTTGTGGCGAATATATGCAACAACTTAATATTACGAACTTTGTAAAAAAAGTATACTTCACGTATTTTGGCTTAAAACTTGGAGATCAGGATAAAGTTTGGGCACCTCATAAAGTCTGCAAACGATGTGTTGAAGACCTTCGAAATTGGTTTAAGGGCAAGAAAAAAGCTTTCCGATATGCGATTCCTATGGTATGGCGCGAGCAAAAGAACCATAGTGATGATTGTTACTTTTGTTTGTGTAATGTGAAAGGGTATAATTCAAAATGGAAGCAGTCCATTTCATAACTCCCTCATGGGACCGAAATACCAGTGCCCAAGGCCCCTGCTACCTTGGAAGAGATTCCAAGTTCTGACGAAGATGGTGCTGTATCTGAACCTGATGACAAGTCAAGTTTTCGATTTGAAGATGACAGCAGTCCGAAATTGTTTTCCCAGGGCGAGCTAAATGATTTGGTAAGAGACTTGAATCTTCCCAAAAACGCTGTTGAGTTGCTTGGATCAAGGCTCAAAAGCAGGAACTTACTTTTGCCGGGAGTGTCTTCCTCCTGGTTTAGATATCGTGAGAAGCAGTTCACTTCCTACTTTGCCCAAGAGGACGAGTTGGTTTATTGTACCAATATTGAAGGTTTGATGGATACATTTAAGATCTCATATGACCCAGCACACTGGCGTATTTTCATAGATTCTTCAAAAAGAAGCCTTAAAGCAGTTCTGCTTCAAAACGGCGGTTTCTATGCTTCCATTCCTGTCGGTCATTCCGTACAACTCAAGGAAACCTACAAGAACTTGGAATTGGTTCTTTGCAAATTAAAATATAAAGACCACGGTTGGCAAGTGTGCGGTGATTTAAAAATCTTGGGCATGTTGCTCGGACAACAATCTGGGTTTACCAAATTCCCTTGCTTTTTGTGTCTATGGGATAGTAGGGACCGAGCAAATCACTGGACCAAAAAGTGTTGGCCTCCGAGGGAGCTTCAAGTTGACGAAAAGAACGTCCTGCATGAAACTTTGGTGCCTCCTCATAAAGTTCTTCTACCACCGCTTCACATAAAGCTGGGATTGATGAAGCAATTTGTAAAGTCACTTCCAAGAGATGGAAATTGCTTCAAATACTTAATCAAAGTTTCCAGGCCTCTCGGAGGCAAAGTTGAAGGAAGGTGTTTTCGTTGGACCATAATTCATCACAATCATGACGGATCCTCAAAGAGAAGGGTGGATTGCCTTTAAAGAGATCATAGAGAAATGTTTAGGCAATAACAAAGACCCTAACTACAAACAAATCGTCAAAAGAATGTTAAAAGCATTTCAAGCTTTAGGTTGCCTAATGAGTTTAAAAGTACATTTTCTTCATTCCCACCTCGACTACTTTCCAGAAAATTTAGGAGATCTGAGTGAAGAGCAAGGTGAACGATTTCACCAAGATATTAAGAAGATGGAAAAAAGATACCAGGGAAGATGGAGCGTCTCAATGATGGCAGACTACTGTTGAACGCTTCAGAGAGACCTTCCAGATGCTTCCTACAAGCGAAAATGTACCAAAAGGAGTCTCACTGGGAAAAAGAAATGTGTTTAGTGTTTACTAATGAATATATTTTAGATAAAAAAATAAGTTTTGTTACGCAATTATAAATTTAAAAAAATTTTTTTAGTCTTTTATCTTTTACTTTAAGATGATAACTTGTTTAACATAGATACCTACATTGTCAGAAAATGTGAGGTTCTATGACAAAATGAAAGTCATTTTCGGATTCAGTACACCCAAAAACATAAGAATTACGCAAAAAAACCAAAACAGCTCTCAATTTTTTTTTTGCAGACTTGTGTAATTATCTCCAACAATGAGCACAATTTCAATTTTATCTTCGACACTCAATATTACTGGCATTTCTAATTATTGCAAATACAGACTGACGTTAACTTTGAAGTTTATTGACAGTTGTTAGGTATTTCCAAAGATATGTTCATTTATTTTCAGCCTAAAATTTGTAGTGATTTCGTTTCCTTTTATTCAATAAATAATCTAACAATTGCTTAAGTGTTTACTGGAGTTTTTTTAAATTTTTTAACTAGGAAGGCCACAAATCTAAACGTGAGAATAATTTTTTAGTTCCTATTAATATTTCCAATTAATATTTTACTCTGTATTTAAATTTAAATACATTTTACTCTTCATTATAAAACGTTATTTTTGATTTTCCCTGTATACTATCAAATATTTTAAGCTTTTGATGCTTGATTATGGATTTCCATGTGTTGCAGAACTTTTTATCAAGAATAATTTTTTTTGTAACATGTAAGATAAACTTTTTCTCCATTTGTATAAAACTTTTTGGGACACACTGTATAACACTTTTTTCTCAAAACTACATTTTTCAGATTGGCCGGAGACATAATTTCTTCAAATTATCACGGGTTTATTTAAAATTTTAACTATACCTTCAAATTTACAATATCTAGTGAAATACGTATGGATTTTACAATTTGTTTTGCCTTTTTTTTATAAACGATTTTTTATGTGATTTTTTGCCGAGAAATGAAACACTTTCTTCAAACATGTACTATTCATAAAAAAATCAATATTTTTTAATTTTTCTGTGTACTTTCCGATAAAATCTTATGTAGAACTTAAGAAACATTGCACTTTGTTCCAGGTCAGAAATTGGAGGAGAAATCTTTCCGGCCTCAAAGTACTATTTATAAGATGTATAGCCTGTCCCAAAATATAAGATCCTGATTTTTGCCGTTTTAAGTGGGCAATATAAAAATTCTGACCTTTTGCTTATGATAGGTTGCAGAGATGGACTTAAGAATTTTATTCAGTAATGCAAATAAATAAAATTATAAATGTTTTTTGAGATGTTTATTTATAGATGCATGTAAAAACAAATGGATAAGAAGTACAAATATACAGTTTGAATGAATGGGGTTTACAAGAGGGGACATATTGTATAAATAAAAGTATATTTTAACTTAAGCCTAATTCGGCTTCACTATCGCTGTCATCAGCTGAGGTAATTATCAGTGGTTTTATATTATTTACATAAATATATAAATCTTCAGCTTTAACAACGTGCTGAATGGAATTCTTCCAGCTTTCATAAGGTATACCATTTGTAACTTTTTTTACTAATTCAACCACTGACACGCTTAAAGTAGGAGAAACATTTTGTGCCCTTATTTTTGATTTAACTTGATGCCAAATATGTTCAATTGGATTAAACACATAATAATACGGAGGAAGCCGCAAAACAGTGTGTCCCATTTTCTCAGCCCTACTATCACAAACATATTTCTTTTTCAATTTATGGTCTTTCAAAACTTCCAAAAGATCACTTTTTTTATAACTAAAGTCAAAATAAATGTCGTTTTCTAACATATATTCCTGTATTTCCGATTTGGTGTTGGCTGCATTAGGAACCTTATTTAGTAGGTGACTATGGTAACTTGCATTGTCCATAACTATAACATTCTTTTCGGGAACATTTGGCAAAAGGGAATTTTGAAACCAATTTTCAAAAAGTTCTGCGGTCGTGTCTTCGTAATAGTCCAAACTAGAATCTTTTATGTTTTTTGCAGATAATAGTAGACAATTTGAAACCCAGCCCTTTTCACATCCAGCATGCAAAATGGTTATTCGTTTACCTTTATTTGAAGGTGCGTTAGTCTGACATTTTGCACTGTTGTCAACCCACCCTTTTTGCACAGTGTCATGGGTATCGAACCATGTTTCGGCAAGGTAAATTATTGGCTAATTCTCTGATCGATACTTTTTAATTTCTTGTAAATAAGTATGTCACAAGATTCGTAATCTATGTGACTACATCACTACTTGCCTTTTGTTGATTTTTCGGAACGTGAATCCCATTCTTAAGAGAATTCTGTAAAGGGTTGATCGGTCACAATGTATATTGGTCCCGTCCTGCTCCAGTCTTAATTTTATTTTGTCTAGTGTCGGCACCAACCGCTCTTCATACATAGAATATATTTTTTCTCCTGATGACATTTTTTTCACAATAGTCTACATGATCAATTTGAAAAATCTTTCCATTTTTTCCTGTTCGTTAGTGATCGTTTTCCTACAATACCCTTAATCGTAGAAATTGGACTTTTTGTTAGTTCACTGGTTTCTTGCAAAGCACTTTGTTTATTCAAATTTCTTTTTACCAAACTGTCGTAAACATTTCTCACTATTTGTTTAGCGTCAAGTGATAAATGTTTTCTCTTGCGATAGCCCCTGTTGCAATTTTCCCACGGACGCCACATAATTAAAATAGAACCGTTACGTTGTAAGTTGTAAGTAAAACTAAAAATAAAAATTATAAAAAGTATCTTTCGAATCTTAATGGGGACCTGTGGACATTAGGCTTATATTATCAAATACTTAAAGGGTTCCAAACGGGGTTGCCAGTTAGTAAATATATAGGCAAAAATAGATCCAATATGATTGCAGGTGCAAGTGAGGGCAGTATACAAAGCAGGTAAAATAAAAATACATTTATCGTAATACCTGGCAACTATGAACAAAATTCTTAATAGGGTTGCCCCATTGAAAAAGCAAAAAGGCAGAATCTTATATCTTGAGATTTACTATATCTTCCTTTACTGAGTACTGGTGCAGCCACTTTGTAAAAAAAGTTGTTTAAAAATTTGTAAATGTACTTTAAAGTATGTATAATAAAAGCATTTGAGTAAATTTTGGATTGCGTGCACTATATTTCAAAAAAAAAATTTAACCGGCTTTTTTCATAGCTCTAGAGTGGCATTATCCCGTAATGTTACTTTGTTGGTGTGTATAGTTTTCCTCACTTTTTTATTTTATAAAAGGCATTCCCGAAGTCTGAAAAGTTTTTTTTTAAATGGTTTTATTAGAATTAAGTAACATACAATAATGGTTGCATTTCGTTTACGTATACTTCCATATTTATTTTATCTAAAATAAACATATCGCTTATTCATTTAAATCACTTATTTTACGTGCACTGGGATTTATGTTAGGCAACCCATATTACATTTACAATGGTGCCACCTTTTAAAATTTTTTACCTGGCTCATTTGCCAATACTCGCATTAGCTGATTGATTCCTTATTGGTATTTTACTTTTTTGACGCATATGTCCTACTTTTAGGTATTAGAATAAAAAAGCAATGCAGATTTTTAGTTAAGTGTATTGAAATCATAACAATGGTTAATATCATTGTACAATTAATCAATAGTTAACTATAAATAAATAGGTTTATATAACTAGTGTGAAAAGTGATTATTTTCCGTTCCATTGTCTTAAAAAAAAGGCATTTAAGAGTGGGAAATAAGCCCTGTTTACACTAGTGTAGTGGTATTACCGTAAAAAAACCTCTACGTTGTTGCTCCTAATGTTGTATTCAGTGTTTTCATGACAAGGTCCTTTACTGCAGTAATAAGTGCTGCTACAATCCCTTCTACGATATTCAGCAGGTTAGTTACAGTTTCCGGAATGGCTTTTACAGTGTCTCCAACTTCGTCTTCCAAAGGATCTGCAATACCTCCTTGAGCTATAACGATAAATAACTTATTAGCAAATTGAACAATTCCAATTAAGAAATATATTCTAATAGTATTCAGGCATTTATTTCGTTGTTTACATACTTACTCTACTCTATTTATCTTAGCCCAACACCGAATTACTCAGGCGAGGCTAACAGTTCCGGTCAAGTAACCAGTAGAGGACTAGGCCCTCTGTCTTTATTTAAACTACTTTTACATTTTATGACTTCCATACTTTCGTATGCGTTCAACAATCTCCTATCAGATGCATTTTTAATTAATCTTAGATTATCTAATGTTACAATATGATCAGCTTGAAAGGCATGTTCGGCAATGCTAGACTTTTCTGTTCTACTATATTTTAAATGTGATAAATGTTCTTTAAATCGTGTTTTAACTGACCTTTTAGTTTGCCCAATATATTTTTTGTCGCATTCGTTACAACTAATTTCATAAATTCCACTTTTCTCACGATTAGGAATCTTATCTTTGGGATTTCCGAAGATATTTCTCAGATTGTCTGATGACTTATAGACTAAGGTGAGGCCTACCTTATTGAATACCTTTTGAGTCCTCTGCTATATTTTGGATTATATGGCATGGAGACATATTTGGTCTTATTTTCTTCGAGGGTAAAAAAGGTGAAATTCTGGATATTTAACCTGAACTTATGTCTATTTATTAACGTGTTTATTAAGTCAACGTCATAACCATTAACTCTAGTTATATTTCTAATACGATTCCTTTCATTACTGAAGTTTACTCTCTTCAGGAAAAGTGATCAAACGATGAACTAAAAATGTAATGCGGCTAATTTGTGTTGTTTACAATGAAGTAAATCATTAGGAATATATCTAAGGGTCTTTTCTATAGATATAGATACATTTTTTAGTTCATCGTTTTGTAACTTTTCCTCTGAATAGAGTAAACTTCAAAAATGAAAGAAATCGTATTAGAAATATAACTAGAGTTAATGGTTATGACGATGACTTAGTAAACAAGTTAGTAAATAGACATAAGTTCTAGTTAAAAATTCAGAATTCCACTTTTTTTACACGCGAAGAAAATAACACCAAGTATGACGCCATACCGTATAATCCGAAATATAGCAGGGGACTCAATAAGGTATTTAATAAGGTAGGCCTCACCTTAGTCTATAAGTCATCAGACAAACTGTCTTAGGAAATCTCAAAGATAAGATTCCTAATTGTAAAAAAAGTGGAATGTATGAAATTAGTTGTAATGATTGTGGCAAAAAGTATGTTTGGCAAACCAAAAGGTCAATTAAAACACGATTTAAAGAACATTTATCACACTTAAAATACAGTAGAGCAGAAAAGTGTAGCATTGCCGAACATGCCCTTGAAGCTGATCATATTGTAACAATAGATAATCTAAGATTAATTAAAATTGTATCCATGCCATATAAGTCAAAATATAGCAAGGGACTCAATCAGGTAGGCCTCAAATTAGTCTATAAGTCATCAGACAATCTGAGGGATATCTTAGGAAATCCGAAAGATAAGATCCCTAATTGTGAGAAAAGTGGAATTTATGAAATTAGTTGTAATGGTTGCGAGAAAAAGTATGTTGGGCAAACTAAAAAGTCAGTTCAAACACGATTTAAAGAACATTTAGCACATTTAAAATATAGTAGAACAGAGAAGTCAAGCATTGCCGAACATGCCCTTGAAGCTGATCATACTGTAACATTAGATAATCTAAGATTAATTAGAAAGGTATCTGATAGGAGAGAGTTGAACGCATACGAAAGTATGGAAATTATAAAATGTAAAAGGAGTTTAAATAAAGATAGAGGGCCTATTCCTTATAGTCCCCTCTACTGGTTACTTGACCGGAACTGATGGCCTAGCCAATGCCATTATTTCCGCTTGAGTAATTCAGATGTTAGGCTAAGTATAAATAGGGTAGATTTGTAGTTTAGATTTAATCAATCATCATTCCTGATAAAGCTAACAGCGAACGCGCGTCGAGGGCAAAAATAAAGTGTTTGGTGTAGTGGTGATATTTAGTGAGTAGAATGATATAGAAATCAGAAGTATTTTTAGTTGTTAAAGAAATGGCCAAATTTATAATTTGTCTTGGTCAGATTTAAAAATTTCTGACCAATTTTTGGTAATATTCACACCATTTGCCCTTTTATCTCTTATTTCTTGCCAAGTGTTACCGTTTTAAAGCAGCACGGCATCACCTGCTTATGATATCATCAAACCATTTATTAAAAGAAAAGGCAAATAGTAATTAAAAAAGATCATGCCAAGTGGTACACCTGTTTTGATTGTCTTATTATTATTAAAAATGTTGATATTTTTAATAATCTGGTATCTTCCAAGAGGATAGTTGCGAAATAAGTCTAACGCGGTTCCTCTGACTCCATAATGTCATAAGATATTAAAAAAATTATTGTAAGCAATCGCGTCAAACGCTTTTACAAAATCCGATTTTTTTTTTTCATTATTTAAACTGTTTGTAATTCCAGCTATTAATCTGTACAGGTTGAGTCAACGATAGAGTAAAGTTCATTATCTCATTTGTTTTGGGAATGACGAAAAAATGTTAAATACAATAGTTTTAGGGAATGCTAAGGTGCACAGTTTAAAATTATTTTTGAGCATACAGGGTACTTCAAAAAAGTATGGCCGATATAAAATATGTTTTTTTTTTTTAAACGAAACATCCTATTTTCTAATTTATTGTTAAATTCTGCGTAAAATTTTATAACTTTTTTATTAATAATGTTATATACCTAAACTTAGTAGTTTTTCTAATATTTCGATTTTTTTTTTTTTAAATACTGGTTTTTAGTTTTGTAAAAAATTACCAGTAGCGCCGTTGTTTCTGAAGGTGGAATACTCATAATTGGTACGAGCGTTCTATAGAGATGAAAAAAAAGATTTATGTAAAGAAATTTGAGTTAGATGCTGCAGGGTGTTCAAAATAAATTTATACATTTCGACCATTTTAAATCTCAGATTTTTTAAATGACGCACCCTGTATATTATTATTTTTTCTGATAGATTTTACAAAACCCTCCAACTTTTATTAAGTATGTCATAATGTCATATACCTATTTCTAATAGTTTTCTATTGATTTTGAATTTTTCAGTTTTACCCTTGTTTTTAATACACTTACGCTATTGTGAAAACATAAACAAATAGTTAATAATAATTTTAATATAGTTTAACTTATCTAATGATTAATTATTATGACGTAATAAATGTTCAAAAATTAGCCCGTCTACTTGAATACACATGTTTAGTCCTTTAACTATATTTTCCTTCACTTTCCTTAGCATAAAGGGCATTATTGTCCTGCATGCATCCTGTATCCTATTTTCCATATCTACTGGTGTTGTAGGGGGATTTACATAAACACGATCTTTAATGTAACTCCACAAAAAGAAGTCTAAAGGTGTTAAGTCACATGATCGAGGGGGCCACTGAATGAATCCATCCCTACCGATCCATTTTTGTAGGTAACGATCATTTAAAAATTCCCGAACTTCCCGGTGGTAATGAGCAGGAGCTCCGTCTTGTTGAATCCACATTTGTTCCCTTTCAAAGTTATCAACTTCTTCAAAAAGCTGGGGTAATTCGTTTTGCAAAAAATTTAGATATCTAGGCCCGTTAAGCGGTTCGCGGAAAAAACATAGACCAATAATTCGAAAACTTAATATTCCACACCATACATTAAGCGACCAATGATTTTGGTTTTGAACTTCCTGGACCCAAAATGAATTAACTGTTGAATAATAATACATGTTATGGATATTAACTGCTCCATTATTGCGAAAAGTAGTTTCATCAGAAAACATTAGTTTGGATAAAAAATTTGGATCGGCCTCTATTGCTCCATTCATGGTGAGACAAAAGTTTACTCGTCGTTTAAAATCACGGTCTTGAAGTTCTTGGTGTAGTTCCATATGAATCACGGTCTTTAAGTTCTTGGTGTAGTTCCATATGAAAGAAATGATATTTGTATTTTCTCGTGGTGCGATTAGCCGTAGATCGGGATGTGTTAGATAAGTCAGCTAGTTGACGGCTGCTGATCTAGCAACATGAAGTAAAATCTCCATTTCTTTTTCCTCATTGGTAGCATTCTGGTTTACTACTTTCCGTTTCGTATACTTAACGCTACCACTACCATTAAACTGTTCCATTAAACACTGAAAAGATTTTCTAGATGGTACTATTAGGGTACTTCGTTCCGTAAAGCCTTACTGCCAAAAGACAATTTTTTCCCTCCTCGCCCAGTATATAAACCATATCAATTAATTCATTCTTAGGAAAATCCATATCTATTACCTTTATACGAGGCTGGTTTGAAAAGTCCGTGCAAAAATAAAAACTACTTATGTGTTTGGGGTAAACCTTTTTTATTTTTCGACATAGTCTCCTTTTAGGCTTATACACTTCGTCCAACGATGTTCTAGTTTGTTGATCCCTTCCGAATAATAGGATTTGTCCAAGTCTGCAAAATATCCATTAGTGTCTGCAATCACCTCCTCGTTTGAATAAAATCTTTGTCCCGCCAGCTATTTCTTCAAATTGGGGAACAAATAGTAGTCCGAGGGAGCCAAGTCTGAAGAATAGGGGGGATGTGAAACAAGTTGGAATCCTATTTCCATTAATTTTGCGACCACAACTGCTGAGGTGTGTGCTGGTGCATTGTTGTGATGGAAAAGGACTTTCTCGTGGGCCAATCGTGGGCGTTTTTCTTGCAGCTCGGTTTTCAAACGGTCCAATAACGATGAATAATGTTCACCTGTAATAGTTTTACCCTTTTCCAGATAGTCGATGAGGATTATCCCTTGCGAATCCCAAAAGACAGTCGCTATAACCTTTCCGGCCGAAGGAACGGTCTTCGCCTTTTTTGGTGCAGATTCCCCCTTGGTAACCCATTGTTTAGATTGTTGTTTGGTCTCAGGAGTATAGTAATGTATCCATGTTTCATCCACAGTGACGAAACGACGCTTAAAGTCCTCCGGATTCTTCTGGAACAGCTGCAAACCATCCTTGCAACACTTCACACGATTCCGTTTTTGGTCAAGCGTGAGCAATCGCGGCACCCATCTTGCGGATAGCTTTCTCATGTCCAAATGTTTATGCAAAATATTATGTACCCGTTCAGTCGAGATGCCCACAGCACTAGCAATCTCACGCACCTTAACTCTTCTGTCATCCATCACCATATCATGGATTTGATCAATGATTTCTGGAGTCGTAACCTCCACAGGCCGTCCAGAACGTTCAACGTCACTTGTGCCCATATGGCCAGTCCGAAAATTTTGAAACCACTTATAAACTGTTCTAATCGAAGGTGCAGAGTCACCATAATATTTATCCAGCTTCTCTTTAGTCTCCTGAGGCGTTTTGCCTTTCATAAAGTAATGTTTAATCACCACACGAAATTCTTTTTCGTCCATTTCTTGATAATCACTCGACTTCCTTGATTCACACGAATGCCAAACACAAAGAAATAGACCAATATGGCTGAAACTTGGTGTGCGTTCATTCAAGAGATGCTACTAACTAAACATGACCTCGATACGCGCCGGTGGTGCCATCTCTCGGACTTTGCACGGACTTTTCAAACCAGCCTCGTACGTCACTTACTACAATAAATTAAACTATTTTTACTTGCTTAATAGACATGTCAAAATTTGACAATGCCTACATTTTTGTTTTGTCTTGGCAACTATGATGTTATAGCGTAATTGTATTAAAAACAAGGGTAAAAATTGAAAAATTCAAAATAAATCGAAAACTATTAGAAATAGGTATATTACATACTTAATAAAAGTTGGAGGGTTTTGTAAAATCTATCAGAAAAAATATTATTATACAAGGTGTGCCATTTAAACAATTTGAGATTTTTCAATTTAAAATAGTCGAAATATATTTTGAACACCCTGTAGCATCTAACTCAAATTTCTTTACATATATCTTTTTTTCATCTCTATAAAATGCTCGTACCAATTATGAGTATTCCACCTTCAGAAACAATGGCGCTACGGGCAATTTTTTACAAAATTGAAAACTAGTATTTTTTTTTTAAAATTGAAATATTAGAAAAACTACTAGGTTTAGGTAAATAGCATTATTAATAAAAAAGTTATAAAATTTTATGAAGAATTTAAAAATAAATTAGAAAATGGTTTGTTCCATTTAAAAAACTTATGTTATATCGGCCACGCTTTTTTGATGTACCCTGTATACTCAAAAATAATTTTAAACTATGTACCCTAACATTCCCTAAAACTATTGTATATAACATTTTTTCGTCGTCGAAACAAATCAGATAATGAACTTTACTCTATCGTTGACTCACCCTGTACATAGCATCTTGGTACCACAATTAGATGTAATGTCATAAAAGACTAGCGTTGTTTTTAACGAAAAAGTTTATTTAATTGCTTCATTTGCACTAACAAGAGATAAAAATATAGAATTTTGTAAAGCAAAATTTATTTTAATTGAAATATTAGGTACTGGAATATATTTACATAGTTGTCATTGCAGAAATTGAAAAAAAAAACTGTCGACTGTGAATGAGAGAATTAATTCACAAAACGGAATTGTTCAGTATTAAAGCAATGATCTTGATAATAACCGGTCAAGTGCAAGTTGGTCTTGCACAATTAGTGTTCCGTACGTTGATTGTCTTTGAGATAAAATTTTTTGTTACGGAAGTATAAAATGATCAGTGAATTCACAAAACACATCCCATATGAATTTTCAACAAAGTTTTTTCTGATCTTTACTGAAAACTCATGACCTTGAAATTTTTGTTTTTCTTATATACCAGATAAATTATTAAAGGTAATGCACTCGTGATAATTTTCGTTCAATCTACACCTTGTGGAGAATATTCCAGAATTTTTTCAAAATTTTGTATTCAGTACTTTTCGACATTTTTTAAAAGCACTTTTTTAAAAATGATACAAAGAGAAGTGTGCGCAAGTATTACATTATATATATTTTTAAACTCGTCTTTTTACAAGCTTTCATTTGACACCCCACTCGATGTCCTGGTAAAAAAAAATTACTTCCGATTTCACACCCCAAAACTAACCCCTTAAGTAAAAATTTATTATGTCAAATAGTTTCAGAGAAAATCAGGTGTGACAGACAGACAGACAAACGGACACCGAAGTGATCTTATAAGTATTCCGAACGGAACACTAAAAATTGGGTGGCACAGAGGGCCGAAAAAGGGTTCACATCTCGGTAAATATAATTTTTTTTGGTTTTCAAAATTTATGTGACTTCTACAATATATTTGTTATTAATTGAAACAGAGAAAAATAATGAGAAACTTGTTATGTTGCTAAAGTATGGAAAAAATATACAGATTTTGGTTTATTTTCAATGCTATCATAATGTTTTTATATAAACTGAAACACACTGTTTCCCTATGAGAATTTCAATAAATAAAAATATTTTCTTCAAGGAAATGCTACCCTATTTAAAACTTTTTTTATTTTGTGGAAAGACTTCCGCTAAGAACAATAAAATAAAGTAAAACTAAAAGTGCAAAAGAAAAAAGTCTTTACCTGTTACTGCTTTATAATTGGGTATCATTATCAACAATGCTACGAGCAAAATGCTACGAACGAAAATACCAGCAACCATGTTGAAGACGTAGAGATTTTGTATCGATGTTCATGGGAAACCTTTTTATATATTATAATGTTGACAGGAAAATTTATAGTTAAGAGCAAACACTAACTTAAAAAAGTACAGAGATGTCGACATTTTTATCAGCATTCAGCGGGCGGGTAAACCACTTTATGTAAGCATTTGTTTTTTTTAAACGTCCTAATGGTCTCATCTTTTAATTTGAAATTTGTGTTTTTAGATATTTGGTTTTCTATTTCTTTATCATGATTAGGTATGGCAATTCCAATTCTCAGGACACCATTGGATATTTCGAGAAGATTCTCCACAGACACACAAAATGAAGATACAGTAACGCTAATTCACACGAATTTATCGCGACTGAGAATTGACCCTTCAGAAGTTCAAACTTTCATTTTTTGGAAGAGGGTTTGCTTAAGTTTCGCGTCAATAGGAAGTCTTTAAAAGTAGATTTAGTGGAGATACCAGCTTCTATATAGAGGGAAATGGTGCATGTTGCTATAAATGAATGGTCGAGTTATTTGATGAAGTTACACAAAAACAAAAACGTGGAACAAAACGTCGCCTTAAGACGAGACCGGCTGGTTACCTCCGGATCGGTGAAATGTGTCTCGGCGAGATTTTCATAGCTGCCTGTATTATAACTCTCAATCAAATTTTTTATAAAATCGTTGACTATAACAAATAGATGCTTATACTGCACTCTGTCGGCGACTTACTAAGTCTATTCAACCAAAGCGGCACAGCACGTCTGGCACTCATTGCAGAAACGCACCTTTCTCGAGCTTTCCGCTCGAAGGCATAGATGGCAGCATTGGTATAACAACTAAGAACGAATCGAAAAGACTCGCATTTTTAGAAGTTACCAAAAGTGTTCTTCGTATTTGCTGAACCATCCCAAGACGCGTTTCGCCGTATCACGGCTCATCAGCTAGGCTAGGTTCAGCAAATACGAGAACAAATTTTGGATTATTGTAGCTTCTACTTGATGGAAATTCATTATAAATATATAATAAAAGACTGTTTTTAGTCAATTTCCACTGGTTTATTTAAATTGCGATGACGCGTTTCGCTGTCGATGCAGCTTCTTCAGATCTACATTTTACACTGTCAAGTTAGGTTTAATATTCACAGTTTTATATAATGTCTTAATTATAATATTACACCTAATTAAATTACATTGATAGTATTGGAAAATCCACACAGATTTGGAGTTAAGAGAATAAATTCAATAATGGTGAATTGCTTAAATCTACCTGGTCGTTGAGTAAAGTATCTGTAGTCCTTAATCGATTTATTTGCATAGTCTCTAAAAGGTTTAGTTTTAAACCTTTTTGTTGGGTGTGTAAAATTCTGAAATTCTTGTTAAATGTGTGATTTTCTGTTAATAGATGATTAGCATATGTTGAATTAGATTGTCTATGGATGAAACTTTTTTCGTGTTCTGTAATTCTTTGTCTAAATGTACGTCCAGTTTGTCCGATGTATGTTTTAGGACATGACCCACATGTTAATTGATAAACCCCTGATTTATTGTCTTTATTGGTTTGTGGTTTGTAGTTTTTAAGGTATTTCCCTATAGTATTGTTAGTCTTGTAAGCTATGTTGATATGTTTTTGATTTAAAAATTTCCCCAGTTTTTCCGTTGGTTTGCCGAAATAGGTTAAGCATTTACAAGTGGTATTTCTGTCTACAGGTACTTTACTCAACGACCAGGTAGATTTAAGCAATTCACCATTATTGAATTTATTCTCTTAACTCCAAATCTGTGTGGATTTTCCAATACTATCAATGTAATTTAATTAGGTGTAATATTATAATTAAGACATTATATAAAACTGTGAATATTAAACCTAACTTGACAGTGTAAAAATGTAGATCTGAAGAAGCTGCATCGACAGCGAAACGCGTCATCGCAATTTAAATAAACCAGTGGAAATTGACTAAAAACAGTCTTTTATTATATATTAATACGAGAACACATTTTTTAGTCCTTATCCAGGTACTAACGGAAAACTATAAGAAATAGATGCTTATACAGCACTCTGTCGGAGACTTACTAAGTCTATTCCCCCAGCTGATGAGCCGTGATACGGCGAAATGCGTCTTGGGATGGTTCAGCAAATACGAAGAACACTTTTGGTAACTTCTAAAAATGCGAGTCTTTTCGATTCGTTTTTAGTTGTTATACCAATGCTGCCATCTATGCCTTCGAGCGGTAAGCTCGAGAAAGGTGCGTTTCTGCAATAAATGCCAGCCGTGCTGTGCCGCTCAATACCAGTCTTTTCGATTTGTTTTTAGTTGTTATACCAATGTTGCTAAAATCGTTGATCTAGTAACGTTTATGACAGAAAATATTATGTTGCAAAAAACAAAATTCAACTGAACATCGAGACATTTTAGATTCCTGGGGAGTTGAACTGGAAATAACTTTTAGAAGATTTAGCAGTCAGTGTTTTAATTTTGGGAAGAAAGTAAGTAAATTGACTATCTGCTTAATAGTAAATCAAGTAATGTATATTAGAGGTATATAAATTCCATTTTTTTTTTTGAATTATGGGCCTCGTCTGAAAATACTACTAATTATGTGTTTTTGTGTAAATATTTTTAGTTAGAAAGCATATTGAAACGTTATCGCTAAAATTTAACAGTCACTAACAATATGACAAGTCAACAATTAATTTTAAAAATGTCACTTTATACAATAAATAAATATTTTTATCAGCGAAAAAAATAGTGCTCAGTAAAATAAATTCGAAATATCTACGGTAGCTGAGGCGTTAATTATTTATGTTTACTTCTAAACGCTAATTAGTATTCTTATGAATCACAATAAATATTCAAAAATAGGCTATGTATTGCATATCTCATGTGTCTTAAGTAGAGATGGCACGGGTAGTACTTTTTAGGATCTGGCAAAACCAGGTACTAGGCTATGTAGGATCCGGAAAATTCGGGCATCCAACCGGGTAGGATCCAGCAATCTCATATTAAGCTCGTTCTCGTTTTATTAACATTTCCTGCTAACAGTGCCAACTTTAGGCATCTGGTTGTTTTGTGTGAAACCCCGTATTTAGCGGTAACACGATGAATTCCCAAGCAAATTTTTTTTTGTCTAGGATACGTGCTGCAGGAAAGTCCCTAAAGCGCTACAGGAGCGACACGTGTGCGGAAAAAGCGATTCACGTTGTTCTTGAATCGCTGTAAATTGTACTCGGTGGGAAACATAGTCCTGGGCGAATTATTCCAAAGGGATGATGTTCTCCATATAAAAGACTGCTTGAAAAGCGTTGTACGAGGAGTAACAAACTGAACCTCATACGGACGTGAAGTATTAGCGCAACGTGTATTTCTAACATGCACCGCTCTGGGAGGGATTAAGCGGGCTACATCCTTCGAACACTTTCCATGAAAATACTTGTAGAACTGTCATCTGCAAAGCTGTAGATTGGGTTCCGGTCCTTTCCAGCAGATCGTTAATGTAAATAAGAAAGAGGAGGATACAGTATGGAGCCCTGGGGCACACCGGCGTTGATAGTGAAGGTGTTAGAAAGAAATCCGTCGACTGCCACTCGTAAAAAAACGCTCTCTGAGGAAACATGAGCGTCACAAACAGAACTTTTCAGACATATCATAAGAGCGTACCTTAGCCAGTCCATCGTGCCAAACACGATCGAATGCCTTGGAGATGTCAAGAGCAACCGCTCGAGATTCTCCAAAGTGTTCAATCGCGTTGTTCCAAACATGTGTTACATAAGTCAGAAGATCTCCTGTTGATTTATGTTTACGAAAGCCATATTGGTGATCTTTAATAATGTTGAATCCTTCAAGAGATTTTAGAAGATGCTGATTGATAGCCTTTTCCGTAACTTTCGATATTATTGAAAACAGTGCGTCTGGTCGGTAGTTATTTAGCAAGGTCTTCTTGCCTTTTTAGGTATCGGCTGAACTGTGGCACATTTCCAGCAGGAAGGAAATATTCGCTTTCTGTAGGATAAGTTGAAAAGTCTACAGAAAACTGGTGTTAATTCTCTCGCACAGTTTTTGAGAACTTTGGCAGGTATTCCGCCAGCGTCAGAAGCTTTTTTGGTGTCTAGCTTCATTAAAATATGTTTAATGATATGCTGTCTGAAGACAATATCGGGCATCCTTGACTGCACTATGGGAATAGTAGGTGGTGTTTTTCCTTGGAAATCGACAGTAGAATGTGAAGCAAAGAGTTCAGCCAACAAATTCGCTTTTTCAACTGGTGTCGTTGCAACAGAATTATCTGGCCGTCTGAGTGCCAGATTGCCAGTGGTGGATTTGGTGAAATTTTGACTAACTGCCTTAGCGACTGACCAAAAGGACCTGGAATTGTTGGGACAAGCGAGAAGTTTGTTTTTAATTCGTTGATTGTGTGCCTCCTTGGTTTGGTGGATAATTTCTTTGCATCTCTTCCGGGCACGAACAAAGGTGTTACGATTTATGGTGTTAGGATCTACACGCCATTGTCGGTAGGCAAGATGTTTAGAAGCAGCAGCTTCATTACATTTTCGATCAAACCAAGGTTTGCCATTGGAAGAGCATTTTTTCGAAAAAGGAATGTAAGCTTCCATACCAACCAAAATAACATCGGAAATCTCCCTGAAATAAAAATCTTTATTTTTTCTGCGGTAGAGGGTATTTTAACGATTATTGGTTTTTAAACAATGAACAAAGTCTGGAACTACTTTTTACTTGTTGAGGATGATGAATCAAAACCAGTATGTGGATTGTGGAGCGTCAAAGTCACGCGAGGTTTACGAGAAAGCTAATACTTCATCTTTATGGAAATATTTAAAATTTGAACATCCCGCTGGTTTGGTCAATGAAGATAAGGACGAAGCAGAACCATCAACCACCTCTAGGAAGTTAAAACAAGTTAATTTTACAGAATATTTTGGGGCAACCAATCGAGAGGACTATAAATGATCATAAAGCAAAACTTGTGTATACGGCAATAAGACAGATGAAAACCTTGGACAATCAATTTTTTTCGTTTGTAGAAAATATAAGTAAGCGTGAAATGCTATTGTATGAAGGTTATTGTTGTTATTCACTCTTGTACAGTGAAATGCACGTATAAGGATAAAGGTAACAATAAATTATTTTTAAAATAATTTTCTTCCTCTTTCTTTAACAAAAAATGTTTTTCTAGTTAAAAATAAAAATGCAAAAATTCTAAATATTTATTTTTTAGCCAAAGCGTCATTCCCAAAATATGCGAAAAATGCAAGACTCGAGTTGCTGATTTACTATCAGGTGTTTTCCTTTACAACAGATAAGGGGAGATCTGGCGTAAATAACAAGAACTTTAAAAGTTTGACGGCCTAACTGAAGATTTAGAACCAAAGCATTTTGCGCTTAACATCAGAGGCCTAGATAGTTACACCAGCGAAAACATCAATAATACCTTACATATGATGCTCGAAGAAAAACAGTATAATCACAAGAGTCCACCTATATATTGGAGGCAGTACAGCTAACACTAAAAAAACTACAATACACTTATATTTATATATATATATATATATATATATATATATATATATTATATATATATATATATATATATATATATATATATATACAGGGTGCGGCGCCAAAATCCGGACAAAATTCAGTTTGAATTTCTCGTCGTTCTATAACCACTTCGAGAGGTCGCAATTGGCGTCCAAATAGCTTGTCGCATGTACTAAACATTCATTATCTCGAAACAGTAGCAATGTTGCAACCAAGTGCGGAGTATAATTGAAAAGTCGCGATTATTGAAAACGTTCGCGCTAGGCGCTCAGCGACAGAAATCATTCGATTCTTCGGGTACCCAAGATCGACTGTGTATGATGTTGTAGCGAAGTATAACGAGTCGGAGAAGTTCAACGAAGGTTTTGCAACACTCACTCGAAGAAGCGCGTTGTCAGGACGCCCAAAATCATTCAACAGGCTCAGGAGCCGATTTTTGAGGATCCAGGGCAGTTGATCCGAAAATTGTCGTCGGTTATCGGTGTGAGTGAAAAAACTATGCCTCGAATCGTCAAGGAGGACCTCCGCTACAAGTCTTATACAATTAAAGTGAGACAGATTCTTTCCGAAACTGCCAGGACAAAGCGAGTTGAACGCTCTAACCTGCTTTTATGTTCTTTATGAAACAACGCTGCCGGACGCCTTAGGTTCTTTTCTGACGACAAAATTTTTACTGTCGATGCGAAAATCAGTCGAAGGAATGATCGTTGGCTCGCCCATGATCCTGAAGCTGTTCCCATTGTTTCCAAAACGAAATTTCCGTCGAATGTTCACGTGCGGGTGATGTCATGCCACCGCATTTCTTTAACAAAGAACTGAAATCACAATAGCGTCTACGATAAACGCATATCCTTGTATCTTTTTGGAGTAGATTCTAACCTTTGAGCCTGGAACTTAAAAGTTCAGCTGACTGTTTAGACAAATTTAAATCCCATATAAGATCATTAAGATCTTCTTGAGATAAAAAGTGAGGTTCTGATGAACTACTTGCTTCAAATGTAGGGTCACTTTCCTCGCTTTTTTTTTCCGTCTTCAGTATGAACTGCCGGTGGGAGTTATCACTTAAGGTCATGAAATCTGGAAACTTTGGTACAGGATACTCTTCACTATGTGGCACAGGTCTAATCGCAGATGTCAAATTGGGCTACTTAACGTGTATTTTGTTTTGGACGTAATTCCTTTAATGTTCGTTAAGCAGAAATAACAATCAGTTAAATGGTCCTTCTGTTCCCTCCAAATCACAGGGACTGAAAACGGCATTTGATGAGTACCAATTTTCCAACCAGTGAGAAGCCTAACAGATGATACACAGCACAAATTTGGGGCCCAGTCT
This sequence comes from Pachyrhynchus sulphureomaculatus, assembly GCA_019049505.1. Lineage (NCBI taxonomy): Eukaryota > Metazoa > Arthropoda > Insecta > Coleoptera > Curculionidae > Pachyrhynchus > Pachyrhynchus sulphureomaculatus. Next base: position 32,102,717 of record CM032447.1, read on the forward strand.
TTATCAAAATCACCAGCTTTACACCCGAACTCATAACATTTTGTCACAAGCGGTGTAAAATTTCGCCTCTGAGACCTGAAGGTCAGTTCACCACACACGTAGCAGAAATTATTTGGTTGATTTACACCCTTTCTTGGCATTTTGAAACGTTTATAAAAACAAAATTACAAAAATAAAAACAATAAACTGCACAAAAATAAGTAGGTACATGTGTTTACCAGACTCACTACAATTACGATACTAGCTCTGCTTGCTAAAAAAGTGCAATATTTGTACAAGATGTCCTATCAGTCCTAAGTTTGAACATGAATAAGTCCGCCTGGTGCCAAATTATTCTGAATACAAATTCCCACCTCTATATTTACAAGAATCATAACAGTGAAATCCTAATATAGAGAAGTATATCACACAAAAATGACTGTCACAAGAAAACTATGCCTGATAGAAGAAATCTGAAAACATCGGCAAAAAACTAAACTAGGGCCTCTATTCAAGTTCCTTGTGAAAAAAATTATGTTGACCAGTGTTATTAGTAAAAGGCCATGAAGCTGGAAATATGAATGAAGAAAAAATAAAGAAATTGTCGTCTTAGAATGGTGTAAAGTCTTGTACTAATATAAACAGTTTTAGGGTTGTTGCTGTTGTTATGTTTAAAATATTTCTTTCTTGCACATTTTGAATTAAACGCGACTATTAATTTACTTTTATTTTCCTCTAAAAATTTGGCAGTGTACCTGGCCGGGTAATAAAATATCCGACCAAACTGGGTATCGGCCAAATCAGCCTAGTACCCGGTTTTGGCCAGGTAGAACGGGTACTCGTTACACCTTTAGTCTTAAGCGGACAAGAAGCAGTGCGTCTACAAAATAAGCTATTTACGTTGCTGAATTATTGAGTATTATAGTAAATAGCAGCTCGGAAAGGTCATCTCTAACGATAGTGTGTCTATTTCTCTGTGGTCAGTCTCGTTGTTTGAGTAGCATTAAATTAAATGAATTAAGGTATTTCTAGAATACTCGGTGAATTACCGACAAAAGTTGACCCAAAAAAATTCGAGGGTATTTTTTTGAACTGACTATATTATGTAAAAAGCCCTGAGAATATTGAAGAAAAAAACAATGTTTTTTGCTTTCAAGTAATACGATTTGTCGAGCTTTCTAAAATAAGCCTCAGTTTCCCATTCGACTTCTTCAATTGAGCCAAATCTCTTTCCCTGTAGCCACCTTTTCCCATTTGAAAAGAGGTAAAAATCGCTGGGGGTCAGATCTGGTGAATACGGCGGATGAGAAAGCAATTCATAGCCCAATTGGTCCAATTTCACCATCGATTTTATGCAGTTGGGAGGTGGTGCATTATCTTAGTAAAATAACACTTTTTTCTTTTTTCTTGATTTCACCATGCCAACGGTCCAAAACAAACGTAATAGTTTTCTATCTTTCTCAAGATCAGTATTATTCCGTGTGCATCTCAAAAAAAACTTGCCGATATGTTTCCAGCTGATGTTTGTATTTTTAGACGCTTCGGTCGGCTTTCATGCGGTTCCAGCCCCTCTTCGGATTGCTTGTTGGACTCAGACGTGAGAAAGTCTCGGGACTGTTCAGCCCATGTTAGTACTTTCCTAATTATGATAATGAAGTCTTACAAAAAAAATACTTGGTTGTCAAGTTGCACATTCATGATTTTTTTTCTTAAATCGAAGGTTATTCATGGAAGAATGTCCCAAATATATGACAATGATGACCCGTCTTATTTGCAAGTGGAAATTTTGATCCATACAGTTTCGATGAGGCCGGGGCTCAAATATAGATAAAGAACACTGGTTGACTCAAGAACTGAATAAACCATTAGTATTTTGAAGATTTGCTGCTCTCAGATTGACGGATAAAAAGTCCATTGGTTACTCAAAAAGCTGCAGTATTTGGAACTACAGTAGAAAAAGTTTCTGCGCAATGGTTGTTTCATCATCATCCCTCAGCCTCTTGCATCTACTATTGGATATAGGCCTCCTCTATATTCTGCCATTGTCCTCTGTTCTGTGCTTTGTCTAATTTCCTGCTACTTTGCCTATGTCTTCAATCCATCTAGTTGGTGGTCTACTACTGTTTCTGTTACTTTCCCTGGGTCTCCACTCTATAAGTCTTTTTGTCCATCTATTATCACTCATACGGGCTATATGGCCTGCCCATCTCCATTTGGCTTTAGTGATATCTCTTACAATGTCCAATGTCTTTCCCTTAATGTTGTGTTTGGTATTTTGTTTCTTATTGTTACTCTGAGCATTGCTCTTTCCATCGCTCGTTGGTTAACTTTTAATTTATTTATTGATCGCCTTGTTAGTGTTAAAGTTTCTGCATCGTACGTAATCACAGGCACAACGCACTGTTCATAAACTGTTTTTTTTTAGACAGGTTGGAATATCTCCCTGAAGATGTTACGTAGTTTGCCATCCCAAACCTATTCGACGGTAGATTTCGCAGGTTTGATTGTCCTTTCCTAGTCTTATTTCGTGGCCTAAATATTTGTAGTTATAAACCTGTTCTATTTCATGTTCAGCGATTTTCATGTTATTATTGGGTACTAGGTTGGTATGAATTTAGTCTTTTGAAAATTGATATCCAAACCAATATTTTCGGAAGCCATTTTCAATTCCGTGAGCATTTGTTGGGCTTCATTGAATCTGTCTGCTATTATGACAGTGTCGTCCGTAAAACGCAAGTGACTAAGATATTCGCCGTCAATATTTACTCCTTTTCACTCTCAGTTTAGTGTTTTAAATGGATATTCTAATACTGCTGTGAAAAGTTTAGGAGATATTGTGTCTCCTTGCCTAATTCCTCGTTCTATTCTAAATTTGTCTGTGGATTCATGGATTTTAAACACTTGATATTGCGTTATTGTATATATGTTCTATCAAGTTGCTATATCTGTAATCTATTCTACATTGTTTTAGGGCTGATAGTATTGCCTATAGTTTCTACGGTATCAAATGCTTTTTTGAGATCTACAAAATCAGCACAAGTGATTCATTATATTCAACCGACTTCTGAATAGAGTCTTAATTGCCTGTAAGTGATCGTTTGTTCCATATCCGATTCTGAAACCAGCTTGTTTTCTAGGCTGGTAAAAGTCTAATTTTCTCTCTAAGCGCTTTGTAATTATTTTAGTGAACCATTTATACATATGCGACAGCACGTTGATTGGTCTATAGTTCTCGAGGTCTGATATGTCTCCTTTTTTGTGTGGAAGAATGGTCACTGCGTTATTCCATTTTGTTGGGATTATACTATTTTCCAGACAGAGATTGAAAAGAGCAACTATTACTTCCAATAATTTCTTACCACCTATTTTAATAGCTTCTATTACGATTTGGTCTTTCTAGGTGCTTTATTGTTCTTCATTTCTTTGAGAGGAACCTTGATTGACTATTTTGTTCTGTGTTCCTTGTGGTGTATCGTCATTTCTCTCTATTTTTCTACCCTCTTGTAATAGTTCCTCTATAAAATTTTTCTGTTATTTTTAATTATTCTTTCTCTGCTAGTTGTTTCCCTGACCCTCTTCATCTTTAATTTTAAAAATATCTTTTCTACTGTCCGTTAGCCTTCCTCTAAGCACTTTTCATATTTTTACTTTTCCTCGATTGTTTCTTTAAGTTTTATCTATATTATACCTCTCTGGTCTTTGCGTATCTCTTTGGTGATTATTTTATTTAAGTTTTCTCAGCTCTTCTGAATCACCTCCTTGTTCTTGTCTCATTTGTCTTCCTTCTCTAATCAGTATTTTGGTATTTTCGCTCAGTCTCTCTTCCTTTGACGCTGGTCTGCTATAGTGTTGTTGTTGTAATACTTTTATCGCTCCTGTGATTGTGTTATTGAGACTCTCAACATTAGTTGTTTGATGATGATTTGCAGCTCAGTTTATGATTTCCACATATTCTTCTGCGTTTTCCAGTGTGTTCCATTTTATTAGTTTTCTGTTTCTAACCATTTTTATTCTTTTCTTTTTTAGATTAGTTGTTTCTTATAAATATATAAATATTTGTAATAATTCAAACTATTTCTACTTACTTGCAGTCTTAGGAAGTCAATGTCAACAACTCTTTATATACGTCTATATTGCCCCACAGCAGAGATCCACCAGAAAAATCGAAAATTCTTTGTGAACACGAATTAGTTTATTGTGAATATAATGAGATTTGGGGCGCTATTTTTGGATCGGTACTGCTAAACTTTATGTTAATATTTTCCATTAATAATAATTTCCTTATTACTATATATGTTACTAGCCGGGCCCGCGGCTCCGCTCGCGTGGACTTGATTCACTACTATCGTCACTGCTTATTCCCTATGTTACCCAACGTAATAAAATATCTCCCATTATTTCTCCTTATCTCACAATATTCTCCTTATTTCCCATTATCTCTACATAATTTCCATTATCAAGGCTTATCTCTGCTCATCCCCCATTATTCTCCTTATCTCCCATTATTTCTCCTTATCTCCCCTTATCTCACCTTATTTCCCATTATCTAGGCTTATCTCGACTTATCTCCCATTATTTTCTCCTTATCTCCCATTATTTTCTCCTTATCTCTCCCATATTTCTCCTTATCTCCCATTATCTCCCCACCAAATAACTCCCATTATCTAGACCTTATCTCTGCTTATCTCCCATTATCTCTCCTTATCTCCCATTATTTATACTTATCTCCTATTATCTCTCCTTATCTCTCATGATCGAGGCTTATCTCGACTTATCTCCCATCATTTCTCCTTATCTCCCATTATCTCACTTTATCTCCCATTATCTAGGCTTATATCGAATTATATAGAACATATGTATAAATTTATAAAAACACGTAAATCGGATAAGTGGTTCACGAGTGATAAGCGCACTAACGGACAGACAGACAGACAGAGAGACGTTGCATTTTATATATATTGT
>CM032447.1:32107757-32211069 GCA_019049505.1 Pachyrhynchus sulphureomaculatus
GAAAGATATTCTTTTATTGACGAATCGAACATGACATGTTTCGTAGCACGGCTACTTTATCATATATCCACATTTGCAGTCCTACGAAACATGTCATGTTCGATTTGTCAATAAAAGGATATCTTTTCAAGTGAAAATCTGAAAACTGTTTATTTCCACTATCTGAGTTGAATAAAATGGATTTTCATCAAATAACGATCAGGTGAATTACATACAAAAAGAACTTTTTTACGTCATTAGACAGTAAACGATTGCCATTAAAATGCTAATCATATGGTAGTTCGTCCATTCCCCATCAGCATCGATGATCGCCTGGCATCTTCGGGGCATAGTTTTGCCGAGATTTACGCGTATTCTGGAGACAGACTCCCAAATTGCCCGAATTTGCCGTACCAGCTGCTTCACTGTGTACACCTTTTTTCTGCGAAGCTTCTGCTTGTTGTATGACTGCACGTTCTTAATTAGGATTGCATCAGGTGACTGAGATGGCCAATCTAGTGTGACGATACCGGATTACCTTTTCCAATGGCTAGACGTTTTACGCCGATATTTGGGGTGGTTATCCTCTTGAAGAAATCCACTCCTTATTTTTATCTACAAATCACCGATTGTCAGTCGGTACTAATGCCTTCTTGTACATCTGGAGTATTTCTTCAGCGTTCAAATTGAAGGTAAAGATGAAGAGTCACCCAAAACCATCTTCCGAAAGACATCCCCAAACATAACTCTTCACAGGGTGTTTCAGGGTGCGCTGAACCAATTGGTTAGTAGAAATTACATCGCACTGCCTATCTGCACGGTAGACTGTATATGACTGAGGTAATAATTCGGAGTCCACAATACCAGGCTGAAGCCACGTCTCCGATACACCAATGAAATCAAACTCACATGATGCAACTGAGTTATAAAAATCTAGCGTTTTGCTTTTCATCCCTCGATTGTTCTGATAATAACACACCACTTCATCAGTCTCACACCCCATGGACATGTTCGCTAGTTTTTTGTTTTTTGAATTATAGATGGGACACCACTTTGCCATCTTATGATCAGACCTTCCTTGCCATCCACTCTGCGCCGACTCAGTTCATTCTTCACACCTTGGAGGCCCGCCATTTGCACGGGGGTCAAGTTCGCTTCAAAGCAGAGCCAACATCGACGCCACTCAACAGGGTTACTCTAACTGGCTTGTAGCCGTTACGATTGGGGTTACCATCTTTACAAGCGCCACTGACTGCGACCCGATGACACCAGAACCTCACTCATGACCGATGAAACCAGGGATGCATCAGACTCATCAGGCTTAAGTTAAAGATCATGATATTGTTCATGCGTCTCTGTTTCTCAACGACCTCGCGCATCATTTCATCACCAGATGAGGCTAAATTAGACGAGTTGCTGTTCCAAGGTTCCAGTCCTCTTCTGTAGGACGAGAATAAGCCGTAGCCCCTCCTGACAGGATTCGCCGAAATACTTCAGACTCCTCTTAGCTTTCAGTTCAACTACTATCGGAGCTAGTTAAACTGTCCCATTCATAATGGTACCTCTGCCTGCAACCGTCGCATTCAACATAGCGGTCCCCGCCAGTAAAAAGCACATAACACTTAAAACACGCAGAGGCCATCGCTCCAATTTGATCAACTAGAACGGGAAATACCAGCCTTAACATGCAAATCTACTCCACTATTTTTGTTGTTCATACACTTTAATGTCACGTTTTTATCAACACTCGGAATTAAGGAATTTAGCCACAAAAACGTGTTTACCTTTTTTGTTGTTTGTTTTTTGATATTTCACAATCTATTTCTAGGTCTTGACTTCATCGAATACACTTTTTGTATAAAACACTACCACTGCTAGTACCCTGCAAAGTTTCAAACATTTTTTGCAGGATACATCCGCGTTAATTTCAATTTTTGACTTTTTAGTGTACACTACACAACAATATTTACGCTTTATCCGGTCCTTTACTCCATATCTTTAATCTAGTGTTAACGACTCATACATTTCCTGCTACTTGGAAAGTGGCCAAAGTCCGAGTTATCTTGAAGTCTGGGGATCCAGGTGTGATTGATAATTATCGACCCATATCTATTTTATGCAATTTCTCTAAAATTCTTGAATTTATTCTGCATAAATTTATTTTTTCAAAAGTGAGAAATACGCAACACGGTTTTTATGCCTGGCAGATCCACCACCACAAATCTTGCCTCATTCTCGCAGTTTGTGTGCGATGGTATCAATGATGGAAGCCAGATTAACGTGGTCTATACGAATTATCGCAAAGTCTTTGATCGGCTTGATCACTACTTACTGTTGGATAAGGTTGGATCTCGTTTCGGGCTCTCAAATAACCTGATTGATCTTTTAAATTTATACCTCCTGGATCGCAGGGTTTTTGTAAAAATCAATGGGTTTAGATCGCCTCTCCACATTCCCATTTCAGGTGTTCCCCAGGGTTTCAATCTGGAACCTTCCAAATGCAATGTCGTCTGATATTTCTATCGTAACAACCCTATATTTTTCAATTATTCCGTAGATGATACTGTTCTACAGAATCTTCATTCAGTTGAACAAATGGTTGCTGGTGCATTAAGGATGCTGGGTTTCCTGATTAGAAATTGTAGAGACTTTACTAACCTTCTGCAATCAAGCTTCTCTATTATTCCTTTATTAGGTCTAAGTTTGACTAACTTCTATTGTTTGTATCCAATATACATTTTTTTTTAATTTGGGGATCGTTTAATCTATTAAATGTTCTTACTTGTATACTCTGATTATTTGAATTGTATCATGTTCTTCTATTATATGTAGCTCATTAGTATAAACGTTGTTCTCGTAATTGGGCCATTTTCAGCAACATTTGTGTCTGTATGACTGCGTTTAAATTCAGCATACCAGTAAATGATGAGTGATTTTCCAGGGGCAGAGTCCCCGTAACACTTATCAAGCCATAGCTTTGCTTGAACGGTACTTTTTCCCATCAAAAAACAGTGTTTAATCAAAACACGAAATTCGATTCTTTCCATTGTTTTGAAAATATCAAAAGTAGCGTCACTAAACCCCACTGTAACTTGTAAACTAATCGTCGAAATGTCATGAAATTTTGGCACCTATCGTTTAAAGGTTGGTACTTCCTAAAAATGATATGGATTTTTTTGAAAAGGACAGCATTGCGACATCTATGTGTCAGACCAAAAACTTTTCAGCCTGTGTAATGTTTTCTTAAAAAATTCGGTTATTTTCTGGTACAGAAAGTCCTTCAGTGTGAATTATTTTTCCTAATGGACAGTTGACTGGCTTTTCTAATCTCTGGACCAACTTATAAGTAGGTACTGTTTTTAATTTTGTAAGATTCATTTTTAGGGCTAGATAATTCCAAGTTTCGGTGAAAGTCGCAGACATATATAGTCACACAACCCATTCACCAGCCACTCTGTATATCTGGTTCTCTAATCTGTTCATAGAAACATATCAGAGGGCCTCTGAAATGTTTGGCTGCCTAACTTTTAAGGAGAGTAAAATTTTCACACATTTTCAGAAATAAACAATTTTAATGAACAGTACTATGTTTTTTTTTAGTATTTTTTTAGCAGTCTAGGAAAAATATATAATTTATTATCAGGAAAATTACGTATTTTGTAGTTATCTTTTAAGTATTGTGTCACTATATACTTATTTAGTCCAAGAACAAACCAGTAATTATTCAAAATAATTCTTCTTTAAATACACCTCTGTAACAGCGCCTTGGCGCCCACTCGCCCACGTTAAATAGACGGCGTCGCGTCGCACGTGAATAAACGCCGCTGCCGTCGCTAGTCACTTGTTGGCCAACGGCGACGTCGTGTGTTTTCAAGACTAGTTTCGAGTAAAAAAAACACGGTCAAGTCGAAGTGCATTTCAATGTTATACATACGTATAAATAAATAATTATAATTTAAATTGCATTTTTAAACATTTGATTACGTAAAAGGAAAGTGATTTTGTGGCGAAAATTATTTTTTTTTATATAGAGAAACTCTTATTTTGAGGCGGAAGCATTTTTGAAAATACGCACATTCGTCTTAAGTACAAATAACAAAGTCATTATCATAATCTGAAATTATGCCTTGAAAAATTAAACTGTTCTGACGTTTGGGTTATAAACAGTTGACTGTTGTCCTAGTTTTTCGTGTTTAGAAAGTGGCGGGAAAACATTAAATTACGTTTCAATAATTTTAGAGATTTGGATTTTAAATTAATTTAAAGGAGAGAAGAAAAACTTTTTTCTGATTTAAAAAGCATCTGCGGTGTAAAGTGTAAACAACGTTAACCAAACGTGTTTGATACGAAACGGGCATCTAAAATGAAAAAGACACTTGAAAGTTTCTTGGCGTTTAAAGTTTCAGAATTTCGCGATAGTTTCATGACGATTTTACCATCGGTTTTATGCTGACAATAGTGGAGTTTGGTGCTGCTATTAAATATTAATATTCGTTTTGGAGTTTTGAAAGGTACTTGTTAAAAGTTTATTTATAATGCAGGCGAAGGTAAATCCTCTACCCAATCCCTATGGAGATTTTAAAGAGATTCAGAGTAAGTTGTAGTTTTGTTAGTAGTTTAAGTAGTTTTTTGAAGTTAGTTTGCCAATTTATCCTAATAACTTGATTTATAATTAATACAATATAGAGCAAACTTCAGAAATAGACAGGTCATCAGATATCAAGGTTGATTGTTTTGTTGAATACAAAAGTAATGTTGGCAATTACATCCCTCTGAATTTATTATTAAAATGTTGGTAAAATGATTAAGATTTGCCCATTCTATCGTTAGATAACGTGAAAAATTCCTCATAATACTATTGAAAGTATACAAGATTCTTCTATCTTTTTCAACCCCTTTTCCTATTATAATTAATACTTATACTTAATTTTCAGACTCTAACAGTCTAAGAACCCTGACAAGCAGCATATACTTTATCCCATTAACCCCTTATATATTTTGCCATGAATAAAAATCTCAAAATACTATTGAAACTGTACAAAATATTGCTCCAAAAATGTAGGCTTCGTACCCTCATTAGGTATTATATACTTACCAAGTTTGAAACTGATATCTGATTTCGTTCGAGAGCCATCGTGCCATCAGGCAGACAGATTATGCGATCGACGGAAATGAAACTTCACATTCCAAAAAAAATTGGCACTAAGTATTATTGCCTCCTACACTGTCAAGGTTTGTATTATTTTTATTGCTAAAAAGTTTGTAATAATAAGCAATGGGAATATGAGAAAGTCCAATTTAACTGTACGTCTTGCAGTCTTCTTCTTTCTCTAACCATTCTCTATCCTTTGAATATAGGACTCTCTTATGTACTTCCATATGTCCCTGTTTCGAGCAATTTGATACCAATTGAGCCCCGCTGATTTTTTAATATCGTCATATAAACGTTGTTGAGGCCTGCCAGTACTTTCCCCCCCCCCCCCATGGGTCTCCATCTGGTCACTTTTCCGCTCCAGTTATCAGTATTTTCGGCCACAGGCACAGCCCGATTCCACTTGAGGGAAGATATCCTTTCAGTTATGTCGCGGACTCCTGTTTTTTTCCTGATCCAGTCCCTAACATACCTAGGATTTTCCTTTCAATTGCTCTCTGGTGAACTTCCAATTTTCTAACAACTTTCTGTGTTAGAACCCAAGTTTCGCTACCATACCGGTAAAATGCATTCGTTATATACTTTACTTTTAAGTTTTAAAAGCAGTTTGGACTGACAGACTTGCTTCATTTTACCATAAGCCGCCCATCCCAGGCGTATACTTCGATTGACTTCTAGTTCTTGATTCACTTTTTCGATTGTAACTAAATATATATATGAATCTACCCTCTCCACTTGTTGCCCGTGGGATATTACGTCATTGATGGTTGTTTATTCATTCGTCATGAATTTGGTTTTTGTGATGTTCATCTCTAGACCGACTTTATTGCTTCAGTTTGTACTTCTTAAGGATTTCTTTCAATTCGATTTCGTTTTCGACAAAAATTTGTTATGTTATGTTAAGTCCCCTGTTTTTGCAGTGAAGGCTCTTGAAGATATCGTCTAGTATCAGGGTGAATATTTTGGGTGATATGATATCACCCTGTCTAACACATCTCTTTATTTTTATTTTCTTGGTATCCTCGTGTAATCTCACTTTCAGTTTTAATTGTTCATTGATTTTTGTCAGTATGTTAATATACCTTTGATCGACTCTTGCGTGTTTCATCACTTTCTCAATTGTCCAGTATTCCACAGTGTCAAAAGCGTTTCGGAAGTCGACAAGTGCCATCCAGGCTGTAATATTGTATTTAGTTACCTGTTCTATATGTTGTCTGACCGCGTGTAGATGTTCGATTGTGCTAAATCTTTTTCGGAAGCTTGCTTGCCTTTAGGTTGGTAATTTTCAAACGTCTTGTCTAATCGATTTGTGATTATTCTTATGAATACTTTGTATATTTGCAATAGAAAACTTATTGGCCTGTAGTTCTCCAATTGGTAGGAAGTCCTTTTTTGTATGTCAATATAACTATGGCAGTTTCACAATCTTTTGATATCACTCCTTCGATTAGACATTTATTAAGAGTTTTTTAAGCTCTTTAATTAATGGTGGTCCTCCTTCTTTTAGCATTTCCGGCACGATGTCATCTTATCTTACTTCTTTTCCATTTTAAATTTGGTTAATGGCTTTTTTAAATTCTTCAACTTCAATGTTTTAGATCTTCAGAACCGGTATTAAGTATCCTTCGGTTGTCCTCTCTTGATCTTCTCATAGTTACCACATCGGCTTTCGAGCGTATAGATCTGCATAGAATGTTTCTGTCACTTTACGTATTTCTGGTCTTTCTTCTGTAGGGTTTCCATTTTTGTCTATCAATTTGTTAATCTTCCTTCTGTGTGAGTTTTTCTTTCTAAATATGTTCAAACCCCTATTCTGTTCTCTGTATTCTCTAATATCATATTTTGCCATTCTTCTTGCAGTTCTGTTGATTTCAGCATTTCCACCGTATTTCTTGTATTCAAGCTTATTAATTCTCTCCGTTTCTCCAGTAGTTGTTTTGATTCTCGTGTCAATTTATCTTTTCTTTGTTCCTTTAATGTCATGTGGTTTGCTGCTGTTTCTTTTATCAGCTTTGTCAGTCTTCCATTCATTTCATCTATATTTTCATGAAGCTGTGATGATCCCTTTGTTAATTATTGTGTTGTTGTCTCGTATATTCTTCTTTGTGTTTCTTCAGAGAGCTCGCATCTAATGGTTTTTGTTTGTTAATCAACATACGAAACAATAATTGCGCAGGTCCAACTTAAGCGGTTATTTATTATAGGAAAACTACCTTTTTCTCTATTAAAAACGCAATTTTAAATTCAATGTCAACAATGTAGTGTACGGATACCGCAGGATTCAAAGACGATTAAATTAAAGCAATTTACACAGTAATATCATTAAGGTTGCAGCAAATCACGAGAATTTTAGTAAGGTCAGAAACAGATTGGTTATTTATAGAAAAAAAATCCCAGAAATGTATTTTTTGCGATCGTATTTGATATCCGGTATTTCGATAAAGTGCATTTAATTAACTTATGTAAATTTTTCATTGAAATTCGTTATCATATAGAAGGTTTTGCCTGCGCAGATGTGGGCGATAATATTTACAACTAGACAAGAAAAAACAGTTTTTTTCTTCTTTGAAACATTTGGGGTTAATGTAACAAAGCCGCATTTAAGTGAACTTAAATAGACTAAATAACTGGCCAAAAGTAAGTCGAACTTGCGCAGTTAGTGTTTTGTACGTTGATTGCTTTTAAAATAAAAATTTTTGTTACCGAAGTATAAAATAATCAAAAATTTCACAAAATATACCCCAAATGAGTTTTCAACAAACTTTGTTGCTAATTTTTGTTGAAAACTAATGACCTTGAATTTTTTGTTTTTCATATACCAGATAAATTATTAAAGGAAATGTACTCATGATAATTTTCGTTCAATCTATACACTGTGGAGAATATTCCAGAGTTTTTTCAAAATTTTTTGAGCAGTACTTTTCGAGATGAGGGGGGACAGCGATTTTTGACAATTTTTTACAAATAATACAAAGAAAAGTGTGCGCAAGTATTACATTATGTATATTTTTGAACTCGTGTTTTCACAAGCTTTCATTTGACACCCCACTCGATGACCTAAAAAAAACTCACCCCTTTAGGTCAAAATTTAACTTTCAAAACTACAGGGCTCTGATGGAGCCAACAATTCCTATATTAGTGCCAAATTTCTACTTTCTGTGTCAAATAGTTTCGGAGAAAATCGAGTGTGACGGACAGATAGACGGATAGACACCGAAGTGATCTTATAGTCTTCCGTACGGAACACTAAAAAGATAGACTTGACACTTGAATCTTTTAGAATTTTGTGGGTACGGAGATATAATTTTTACGAAAAGCACATACACGTTTTCTCTTCTCTTTCACTGTTTTGTCTGTTAGTTCATATTAGTTTGCAGAAAAAATCATTTTTACTACAAAGTGAAAGATCATGCAGGGTGTCCCAAATTAAGTTAGAAACAGTACAAACTTGTTTGTTATGAGAGCTACAGCCTCGCTTCGGAATGATTTACAGAGAGAAACTTTTTTAAGGCGACGTCTTTTATATTTATGTTCTAATGGGAAAAACTTTTCATGCAACTAATTACGCGTAACGACAGTCCTATAGTGTGATCATTTTTTTACTTATCAAGACCTCAATGTTAAACCGATAAAACATTTTACCGTATTAAAAAGACGTATTTAATAATATATAACACTTTCAAGTTATATTAAATCAGTGAATGATTTACCCAATATTCCTTGCTAACATGCAGTTCTAAAGTAGAATGAATTTAACTTCCTGACATTAAATAATAGAGAGAATTTGCAACCCTTATTTTTCATATGTCTTTGTCCTTGTCGTTATCTCAAGCATTATTACCGCGAAGGAATTGCAAGGTTAGGTTAATATTCATCTTCTGTAAACTTTTTTTTCATTCATTTCATGAAGCACACTGGTTATTATTATTTGATGGGTCAACACAAGTTTCTAAATTAAAGTTGTGTCTGGTAGGTTTCTGTCACTTTTTTCAACATTTCCAAGGTAATATGACTGTGCGATAAATAAAATTTCATTAAAATTAGCACTACACACACTGTAATGCCATTGTCCCAAATATTGCAAAATCCTCACATAATCTGAACACTAAGTGTTGTCAGTATTATTTGCAATAAAAGATTATATCATTTTTACCGCATTTTCTTTGTGGTATGTATACTTAAGTAGGAAAAAAAACAGGCCCTACCATAATAGCGATAAGAATACCTCTCTTATAAGTTCCTAAATAAGATAAATCGTTATCCTTAACTCATATTTTGTTTCAATACTGCGCAAGCTCCAAATGGTAGACGGATGCTTCAAATAACGATAACAGCCGAGTCCTTATATTTACTTTCTTCTCGTTAGTACTACGCAAGCTCCAAACGATGGGCGCATATTTCAAATAAAGATAAAGATAGTGGTCTACCAAAATGAGCAAAATCTCTCTAATAACTTAGTCCAAGCTTTACAACTTAATACTTATTATTAATTACTTCTAAAACAATATTTTTCATTTTGTACTATTTTGCTTTAAATTAAAGATAATGGGAAAATAATATTATTTTATATTTCTTGACTACATGGGGTACAAAGTCCCGAGACTTTCCCAAAGATAGCAGCACAAGCAAAAAAAACCATATCAGTTTCATTAGTGTATACTTTCAAAAGATTCGTGTAAAATTTTGATTACAGTTTGTCTATTAGTTTACGAATGACAGCTGTTTAACTGACGCTACTTTTGACTTATTTTTAGTGTTCCGTCTGTCCGTCTGTCTGTCTATCACATCCGATTTTCTCCGAAACTATTTGACATAGAAAGTTAAAATTGGGCACTAATATAACGTATGATGGCCTCATTAGAGCCGTGTAATTTTGAAAGTTAATTTTTGATTTAATGGGTTATTTTTGGGGGTTGAAATTGGAAGTGAAATTTTTTTTTACCAGGTCGTCGAGTGAGGTGTCAAATGAAAGCTTGTAAAAACACGAGTTCAAAAATATATATAACGTAATACTTGCGCACACTTTTCTTTGTATTATTTTTAAAAAATTGCGAAAACTCGCTGTCCCCTTTCTTATCTCGAAAAGTACAGATCAAAAAATTTTGAAAAAATTCTGGAATGTTCTTCACAGGGTGTAGATTGAACTAAAATTATCACGAGTGCATTACCTTTAATAATTTATCTGACATATAAAAAAAAATTCAAGGTCATCAATTTTCAGTGAAAATCAGAAAAAAACTTTGTTGAAAATTCATTTGGGGTGTGTTTTGTGAAGTCATTGATGATTATATACCACCGTAACAATTTTTTTTTATTTTAAAAGCAATCAATGTACGGAACACTATTTGCGCAAGTCCTACTTGCACTTGGCCGGTTATTATTTTTATAGTTTAACTTAAATATTATTGTTTACTATTATATTTTATTTTATCTTCTTTTTTAATATTACATTGGACGTGTCAATTGCATATTTTCATGTAAGTTGTTAAAATAAGTGGCAAAATAAAAAGTTTAAAAACGCTTGGCGTCATGTGGCTTTAGCTGTTAAAAAGAAAATGAAGGAGTTTAAATGGAAGATTCCCCCTCATCAGTAATATATTTGCATATAGAAAAATAAATGAAAAATGAAAAAAAAAAAAAAAATGCATTTACAAAATTTATCACCCACGTTAATATAAAGCGACATCGTTCAAAAATTCCCCTTCTTATTTGAAGTAATATATGTGTATCAAATCGTTTGGGAGTTATTGTGGCAACAGGCAGACTGAAAAAAAATAAAAAACTAAGTTTTTTGTAATTTAGTTATTCTGAAACGTAAAAAAATGCCAACATCGCGGAGAGTGATGTTTATACTAGAGAGTTTTGATTAATGGACAAAATATTAATATTAGTTTTTGTATTTTAACTAAGTTGGGAATGTGGAATCTTTGGCACAATGACACTACTCAGTATATATCACCACTACACCAAACACTTTATTTTTGCACTCGACGCGCGTTTCGCTAACCATGTTAGCTTCATCAGGAGCGATGATTGACTAAAGGTAAACTACATATCTACCCTATTTATACTTAGCCTAACCCTAGAATTACTCAAGCGGAACTAATGACATAGACAAGGCCCTCAGTTCCGGTCAAGTAACCAGTAGAGGGAACTATAAGGAATAGGCCCTCTGTCTTTATTTAAACTACTTTTACATTTTATGATTTCCATACTTTCGTATGCGTTCAACAATCTCCTATCAGATACATTTTTTATTAATCTTAGATTATCTAATGTTACAGTATGATCAGCTTCAAGGGCATGTTCGGCAATGCTAGACTTTTCTGTTCTATTGTATCTTAAGTGTGCTAAATGTTCTTTAAATCGTGTTTTAATTGACCTTTTAGTTTGCCCAACATACTTTTTGTCACAATCATTACAACTAATTTCATAAATTCCACTTTTCTCACAATTGGGAATCTTATCTTTGGGATTTCCTAAGATATTCCTCAGATTGTCTGATGACTTATAGACTAAGGTGAGGCCTACCTTATTAAATACCTTATTGAGTCCCTTGCTATATTTCGGATTATATGGTATGGAGACATACTTGGTGTTATTTTCTTCGCGTGTAAAAAAGGTGGAATTCTGAATATTAGACCTAAATTTATGTCTATTTATTAGCTTATTTACTAAGTCATCGTCATAACCATTAACTCTAGTTATATTTCTAATACGATTCCTTTCTTTATTAAAGTTTACTCTATTCAGAGGGAAAGTGACCAAACGATGAACTAAAAAATGTATTGAGGCTAATTTATGTTGTTTGCAATGAAATGAATCATTAGGAATATATCTATCTGTTATTGTGTCCTTCCTATAGATATCAAATTCTAATCTATTATTATTTTTAATAATTAAAATATCTAGAAAAGGCAATTGTCCTTTGTTCTCAATTTCGTACGTGAATTTAATTGAATCATACCGGCTATTTAATTTAGAAACAAAATCATCAATATTTGCTTTCTTTGTATCAAAAATATCATCCACATACCTATACCATACCCTTGGGAAATATTCGAATTCTTGACTGGCTTCGATTTCAAACTTACTCATGAATAAATTGGCTATGAAAGGTGACAAGCAATTACCCATAGCCAATTTATTCATGAGTAAGTTTGAAATCGAAGCCAGTCAAGAATTCGAATATTTCCCAAGGGTATGGTATAGGTATGTGGATGATATTTTCGCGATTTTTGATACAAAGAAAGCAAATATTGATGATTTTGTTTCTAAATTAAATAGCCGGTATGATTCAATTAAATTCACGTACGAAATTGAGAACAAAGGACAATTGCCTTTTCTAGATATTTTAATTATTAAAAATAATAATAGATTAGAATTTGATATCTATAGGAAGGACACAATAACAGATAGATATATTCCTAATGATTCATTTCATTGCAAACAACATAAATTAGCCTCAATACATTTTTTAGTTCATCGTTTGGTCACTTTCCCTCTGAATAGAGTAAACTTTAATAAAGAAAGGAATCGTATTAGAAATATAACTAGAGTTAATGGTTATGACGATGACTTAGTAAATAAGCTAATAAATAGACATAAATTTAGGTCTAATATTCAGAATTCCACCTTTTTTACACGCGAAGAAAATAACACCAAGTATGTCTCCATACCATATAATCCGAAATATAGCAAGGGACTCAATAAGGTATTTAATAAGGTAGGCCTCACCTTAGTCTATAAGTCATCAGACAATCTGAGGAATATCTTAGGAAATCCCAAAGATAAGATTCCCAATTGTGAGAAAAGTGGAATTTATGAAATTAGTTGTAATGATTGTGACAAAAAGTATGTTGGGCAAACTAAAAGGTCAATTAAAACACGATTTAAAGAACATTTAGCACACTTAAGATACAATAGAACAGAAAAGTCTAGCATTGCCGAACATGCCCTTGAAGCTGATCATACTGTAACATTAGATAATCTAAGATTAATAAAAAATGTATCTGATAGGAGATTGTTGAACGCATACGAAAGTATGGAAATCATAAAATGTAAAAGTAGTTTAAATAAAGACAGAGGCCTATTCCTTATAGTTCCCTCTACTGGTTACTTGACCGAACTGAGGGCCTTGTCTATGTCATTAGTTCCGCTTGAGTAATTCTAGGGTTAGGCTAAGTATAAATAGGGTAGATATGTAGTTTACCTTTAGTCAATCATCGCTCCTGATGAAGCTAACATGGTTAGCGAAACGCGCGTCGAGTGCAAAAATAAAGTGTTTGGTGTAGTGGTGATATATACTGAGTTTGTATTTTAAGTTGTAATGCTAGTAACCAACAAAGTCGGCTGGCTACCGCAGCACGTTAAAATTTGCTTCGTGCATAGTTTTCCCTATTATTGTTGGATATAATATAACTTCTACTTGCTCAGCATCTTTGACTAACTCAATTAGGCTCATTTTAACGCTTCGGCTTCGTTTCGTGACGACGTTTTGTTTCACGTGTTCGTCTTTCTGTAGCGTAAGTTCTATTTTCTGTGGTAACAGTGTTAAACTTTATTTAAAACGCCCTGTATATCTTATATTATTAAAGAATAAAATTGACTAAATCGCAAGTAGCATACAAGTAAGACAATGCAATATTATTGACCGGGCACGAGTACGAATTAGGTGACTAACAACAACAATTCCATGTAAAGGCAGGTTAAAAATAATGATTATCATAATAATTATGCATCATGGGTAATCACCTCGCGTACCACCTACAAAACTATTTAAAGAAAACATGGAATTATGTATAAACAACAAGACAGTTCGCTAATTAAAGAGTTAAATACAAATAATGTTAAGGACTTTGCCCGGAGTTATTTTACTAAATGTATCTGTAAACTACTAGCTTTACATTAATTTTCTACATCATTAAGTTTAAAACCAAATAATTTGAATCAAATATAAAATGTGCGGATATAAATTAGGCACACAACTAGGTTTAAAAATAACTGAAATGTATGTGACCTTTAATCGATATAAGGTTATCTTGGTTGTTCCCATGGTTTTCAGTTAAGTGTTAACTAAAGGGTACGTATATCTATTTATGTCTTCTTAATATCATAGATGTATTTAACGTCACTACTGAAATCTCTGACTTATTACGATTTTTATTTTCATCGTATAGGAATGTATGTTTTTGAATGAAGCATTTTTATATCTCATAAGTAGCGGGTATATACTCTTCTGCGATCCCGGCAAAAGACATATACTTCAAGGACGCAGCCCTGCCACCGCTAGCCTTGGTGTCCTCCCACCTTCTAATATGGGGGGGACATCAAGTCCTAAAAACATTAATCTTTCGCCACATACCATCCTTCCAATTCCTTAACCCTTGTCAACACGTTTGGCCGGCGCGACAAGGAAATGGCTAAAAACCCCAATATGAAAAATGAATATGTCTAATTTTCAAAACACCCTACCCCAGGCGAGTAGAAGAAACTCAGAATCTCGCATTGCTCTTGCAGTCAGTCCAGTGGATTCTGGGGGGGACAAAAATTCGAAAATAAAATACAGTGGTATACCTACAACACATAGACAACCCAAAAGAACAGAATGGTCCGTAGCAACCTACAACACAAGAACGTTAGGATCCGAAGAAAACAATGATCGAATTGGAAGAAGAACTTAAAAACATAAAATGGACGTGTTGGGCTTAGAGGATGTAAGAAGAACAGGCGAGTCATGTATCACCCTAAAAAGTGGCCATAAATTCTTCTATAAAGGCAATGAAAGTAAGAAAATCGGAGGACTCGGTCTACTTATACACAAAAGGATAGCAGAACATGTTGTTCATTTCCAAACTATATCGCAAAAAGTGATTTCAGTAGACATACAGCTGAACAGAAGATGCAAATGTAAGATCATTCAGGTATATGCGCCGACATCAAACAGGGAGGAAGAAGGAATTGACCAATTCTACGAAGATATAAATAAAGCACACACCATAAAACAAGATAAATCATAATAATTGGTGACTTCAATGCCAAAATAGGGAAACCAGCGAATACAAATGGGAAGAGTGTCGAGAAATTTGGTTTAGGTACTAGGAACAGCAGAGGAGAAATGTTATCAAATTTTGTAAATGAAAATAACTTGTACGTTATGAATACATTTTTCTAAAAGCTAGAAAAAACGACGATGTTTTTAGAAAATTGACGAAATTGATTATGTTTTATCAAATAACAAGAATATTGTAATTGACACGACAGTCCTGAATACGATAAGCATTGGCAGTGATCATTGGATGCTCAAAGCAAAAATAAGAATAATTCTGAAGCAGGAGAGACATAAATTGATAATGCATATAAAGATAAAGACACTAACAGAAATAATAAGGCAAAACATGAATATCGACAAGCATTGAAAAATCATATAAAACACATAAACTACTAGACAGAACTTGATGAACTAAACGCACAAATAACCAACAGCCTACGCATGACTACAAAACAAATAGCAACATCGAAAAAAAGAAACACAAAAATTATGTAAAGAGACACAAAATCTTATGAAAAAGAGAAGACAATTAAGAAATGATCCTACAAATGGCAGATTAGAATTGGCTGAAATAGACAAAAAAATAAAGAAAAAGATCAGAGAAGACGTCAGACAGTACAGAAACTCGAAAATAGAAGGAACTTTGAAAGAGAGAAACATCTAAACAAACAAATGAATGGAGACATAAAATAATAAAACTTATAAATAACGACAACCAAGAGACCGTACAAATCAAAGAGATAAAGAAAGCTACAGAGAAATATTATCAAACACTAAATGACACGAAAGTATCGCCACTGCCCGGGAAAGCAGAAGGAAATAGAGTGATGGTAAGAAATGTGGGATTTGAAGAAATTCTCGATGTAACAACGGATGAAATAATGAATGCCCTACAACATATGGACAACAACAAAGAACCAGGGAACGATGAAATAATTATAGAAATGATAAAGTATGGAGGGGCATCGATAATACAATCTCTTCAAGCTCTATTTAACAGGTGCCTAATGAAAGTAAAATATCAGACTCCAAGATCGTATTCCTCACATCGAGATACGAAGAAGATCAAAAGTGACAGATGTAATACAACGAATATGTACATTAAGGTGGAATTGGGCGGGGCATGTCGCAAGGATGAATGATAACAGATGGACACGCTGTATAGTTGAATGGATGCCTATAGAACACAAAAGATGCAGAGGTAAACCACAGACAAGAAGGACGGACGACACAAAAGATTAGCAGAACACGATTGGATGCAAAAAGCAAACTACAAAGCTCATTGGAGACAACTTGGGGAGGCTTATATCCGACTATGGATGGGATAAGCTAACGATGATGATTTTATATCTCGGCGTTGAAAATTGTTTGATTGAAGAAGGGAAGTAGGGCGTTTAAATTCTGATTGAAGAGATTGTGGCTGAGAGAGTGATGCAACAAGGGAATTGATGACTACAATATTGCTACTTCCAGTAATATACAGTCCCTGGCCAAATTATTAGACGCACTGTATTTTTTTTAGTAATTTTATGTTTCCTAAGAGTTTTTTATGCAATAATGGTATATTTAAACTACAATATTATTGATTTTTATTTAAAAGAATTGTTGTAGACTACATATTTGTATTTATTTTTAACATATGGCAACACTGTGTTGACAAAGTGATACATGAACGTAAACAAGTACAAACCTGTATCAGTTGCGATCGGAATCGAGTCAGGTACGGACGTGTTTCTGTGGCTTTATGGACTGTGATTGTTTGTTTAACAGTTTTATACTACTCAGTTATTAGTTTATTTTGTATGCAGTGTTTTAAAAAAGTAATTGGACTATTTTCATTATGGCTAGAAAAGGCGATCTTTCACCACGTAAAAAAGCTGAAGTGAAGGCCCTTGTGATTGCGAAAACATTTACAAACCGAGAAATATCACGAAGATTGGAGGTTTCTGAAGCTAGTGTACGACGCATAAAAAAGAAAATTGAGTCAGGGAAGGAATTAAGCCCGAAAAGAAAGAAAAGATGCGGTAGAAAACCAATTTTCACTCCACGGTCAGAGAGATGTTTGAAGAAAATTTGTGTAGAAAACAGATTTGCTACCACAAAGGTAATAAAATCACAACTCCAGGATGCTAGCGTAAATGCTTCTGAGCGCACTGTTCGAAGAAAATTGAAAGAATTAGATTTTAAGGCCTGTCGCCCCGCCAGGAAGCCCAAGTTAACAGCTGCAATGAAAGCAAAGCGCCTGAAGTGGGCCAAACAATGGCAAGACAAAGATGTGGACTTCTGGAGATCGGTAAGATACAGCAATTTAATCAATAATTGATACATTATTATCATTTTCAGTTAAATAAAGCAAATAAACATGGAAGTTTTATATATTTTTCCTATTTTTGACAGGTCTGCTTCAGTGACGAAAGCACATTCGAAATTTTGCAGAATAAAGCTCAGTATGTGCGTCGTCGTCATGGAGAAAAGTTTCATCCTGATTGTGTCGTCCCGACGGTTAAACATCCCACCAAAGTGATGATTTGGTCAGTCATCAGCGGCAAGGGCACTGGACGTCTGTACGTCGTCAAAGGAATAATGAGGCAAGATCAGTACAAAGAAGTATTACAAAATCGGTTGATTCCGCAGCTCAGAGAATGGTTTCCAAATGGGGAACCATTCACTTTCATGCAAGATGGAGCTCCCTGCCACACTGCTCGGTCTGTTAAAGCGTTTTTGGCAGAAAAAATATCCCTCTGTTGGATTGGCCGGGTAATAGCCCCATTGAAAATGTGTGGGAGCTGATGAAAAGAGAAGTGGCTAAAGATGTGATTACCAACAAAACCCAGCTCCTAGAAAAGATTATTCATGTGTGGAATCATCATCCTCAAATGCAGGAGACAGTACAATCTTGCATTGATAGCATGCCGCGCAGAATTAAAGCTTTGATAGCGGCTAAAGGTGGCTCAACTAAATATTGACTTTTACTAACATTAATTTCACTTTTCTTTAAAACTTAATAAACTTATGCTTTTCTAAATTAATGCTGTTTTATTTATGTCAAATAAATAGGTAATTGATTGGATAATATAAAAATAAAAAACAAATCAATTTAAAATAATAAAACGGTACAATATCACTCGGTAATTAATATTTTACATGAAATCTTGCAGTGCGTCTAATAATTTGGCCAGGGACTGTATATGTACCAAACTTGGAATCGATGACTCAGTTCGTTCAAGAGACTGACAGAGGGAGAGTCCAATGGAAGGTAGAGATTATGATTTTATAATCTAGAGACCCACATACATGGCGAATAGAATACTTTCTTTACCGAGGGAAACGAATAGTATCGGCCGTTTTAAAAATAAACATGCCCTCTACATTCATTTATAAGAATTAAAAATTTTATGGGTTGCAATATTGTAAACTCATTAAATTAATAAAAATAGTTCTTTCTTGTGGCACTTTCTTCTTCTTCTCTGCCCTATCCGATCCGGATGGTGGCTACCATCATGGCGATGTGGACTTTATTGGCTGCTGTTCTGCGGCGCTTTAGTACTTAGTTATCTTGGGAACAGGTATCAATTTTGGTACTAAGGGTATGATTCGTATTGGATCTATAGAATTATTACAAGTGTAAAGTATAAGAATCTGTATTACACAGTTTTCTCTAAGCACTTTAGCCAGGGAGCCCGAGAAATGAAATTTTTACCACCTTCCTGCTGATTACTGACTGTAAGATTTTTCGCCTCCATTTTGTCGGAATAAATCAATGAAAATATGGTAAATTTAACAATCAGTTAAGGAGGTATTTTTAGAATATTTGTTCTACCTACGCCAGCGTTCCAAAAACCATCAAAATGTAGGACATAAAATGTCAATTAATTTCCTTCCCTAAATTTTCCCAATTTATAAGTATGTCCTCGCTTCTAGCGAAAAGGAACACAATTTAAACAGCTTTTGGAAATTATCCTCAAAGTTATTACGTATTTAAGAGTTTTTGTATATTATTTTAAAAAAGAATATTTTTTTGTTAACTTAATTAATTTTTGAAAATAGTAAAAATCGGTAGTTTTTGAGTGATATAGCTTCAGTGGTAAATGGGTAAAAGTGGTAGGGATCATTGATTTTGGTTCACATAATAAAAACATTTTAAACATAGTTATGGCCCGTTGAACGTATTCAACATATAAGGTATTTAACCCCCTTATTCCATTACTTTCAATATTATTGAAAGCAGTGCGACTGGTTGGTAGTTGTTTGGCAAGATTTTTTTGCCTTTTTATGGGTATCGGCTGAACTGTAGCGTATTTTCAGCAGGAAGGAAATGATCTTTTTCTGTACGATAGTTTAAAAAGTCGAAAAAAAAAGGTCAGCACAAAAAACTTTTTGGTGTTGAGCTTCATACGTTTAATCATACGCTGCTTTATGGGAATAGTTGATAGTGTTTTTCCTTAGAAATCGACAGTAGGATTCAACATTATTAGCGATCACCAATATGGCTTTCGTAAACATAGATCAGCAGGAGTCTTCTGACTTATGTAACACATGTTTAGAACAAGGCAATTGAACACATTGGAGAATCTCGAGCGGTTGCTCTTGACATATCCAAGGCATTCGACCGTGTTTGGCATGATGGACTGTTGGCTAAGCTACGCCCTTATGGTATGTCTGATAAGTTCTGTTCGTGGCTCTCATGTTTCCTTAGAGAGCGTTCTTTACGAGTGGCAGTCGACGGATTACTTTCTAACATCTGCACTATCAACGCCGGTGTGCCCCAAGGCTCCATACTATCTCCTACTCTCTTTCTTATTTACATTAACGATCTGCTGGAAAAGACCAGAAACCCAATCTACTGCTTTGCAAATGACAGTACGCTTATCTCTTCATTCACTTTGAACGCTCGGACATCGGCTACGCAGATGAATATCTGCAGACAGTAGGAAGTCATTCAACTTAACAAAGACCTGGAAGAAATTCTATCTTGGGGTGACAATAACCAATTGTAACGCTACAAAAATCCAGGCGGCATTTTTTTCTAAAAAAGTTAACATTGCTGAACCCGACATAGTTATGTCGGGGCACTCCAGTCCTCTAACATCCTCATTCAATTTGTTTGGCGTTAATTTGGGAGCAAATATGTCCTGGCATGAACATGTTGCAAGCATAGCAAAGAGAGCTTCTCGAAAGCTGGAAATATTATTTCGAACCAGAAAGCTTTACACTCCACAACAACTGTTAATTTTTTACAAAGCTCAAATTCGATCGACTATGGAATACTGCTCCCATGTTTGGGGCTCCGCTCCCAAACATACATTGCATTTGTTGGATTATATTCAGAGAAGAGCTGTTCGCCTGATTGGAGACCCGGAACTGGCCGGTGGCCTTGATTCGCTGGAACATCGAAGAACGGTTGGCGACTTGAGCCTATTCTACAAGTATTTTCATGGAAAGTGTTCGAAGGATGTAGCTCGCTTAATTCCTCCCAGAGCGGTGCTTGTTAGAAATACACGTCACGCTAATGCTTCACATCCGTATGAGGTTCAGCTTGTTACTCCTCGTACAACGCTTTTCAAGCAGTCTTTTATATGGAGAACATTATCCCTTTGGAATAATTTGCCCAGAACTCTTGTGTTTCCCACCGAGTACAATTTACAGCGTTTCAAGAACAACTGAATCGCTTTTTTTTTTTCCGCTCACGTATCGCTCCTGTAGTGCTTTAGGGACTTTCCTGCAGCTCGTGTGCTAGACACGTAAAAAAAAAAGTAGGATGTGAAGCAAACAGTTCATTAAACAAGTTGACTTTCTCAACTGGTGTTGTTGCAATCTGACCGTGTGAGTGGTGGTATAGTAGATTTAGTCAAAAGTTGGCTAACGACCTTAGCAACTGACCAAAATGACCTGGAATTGTTAGGGCAGACCAGAAGTTTGTTTTTAATTTTTCTACATCTGTTCCGGGTACGAACAACAATGTTACGAGTTATGTGGGGTTCATGTCAGGTTTCAGTTGTAAATATTGCTAATATCCTTTTTTTTTTTTTTTTTCCGCTTAAACTTTTGTATTTTGTATGGGCTCTAATGCTCGGATTAAGTTTTTCTTTAATGTGAGAAAGTTATGCGTGAATGAGGGACATAAGTTTATCCGAACTGTGCATTTTTTGGTATGCCCTTTTGTATGATAGTGGAATTTCTTTTTGATTGATTAATACCGGTCTCTACCTGTAACTATATTATAAACTTGCACATAGAACCGACTTTATGTGAGGATTATATACTTTATCATTATTTCGTTTAACTACAAATCACGCTGTCTCTAATAATAGCTGACTACTAACATTGGCAGGACTAATTAACAATTTTAGTAACAACATTAAAGATTAGAGTTAGTCTAGTTTGTTGTGGGTCTACGTAATCTACGTGCATAAAATATTTAACTACATATGTTCATGTAAGGAGAATAGAGAGTTCCGGACATTTATGATAATATAATTATGCATATGTAAGTCATTAACAATTACTGCAACTAATTTGTAAGTAGGTAGCGAAAGCGTATCCGAAAACACCTATCGTTATCCCTGTTGATATTTTTGTGATATTTTTGTACATTTTGTGTAGAAATTTGTTGCATAACGCTATATGTGTCGAATTAATTGAAGATTTTATCTGTTCAATGCAAAATATGTTCAAACAGAGTTTAGTCCTCATAACTACAGACAGACAATAGTACCCTTCTCAGATTAGTATAGCCATATTGTTAAGAATATCCTTCAAATGTTACAAAATACTTCTAAATACCGGAACACGTACTTCTGACAATCCTTTTGAGTTGGTCAGTTATATCACAGCAATAGTTGTTGTCATAACAATAACGTTGAATTCATAGAAACGTTATCTATGTTGTTACCTTAGCGATAGCTAAATATGGTAGAGGCTAAGATCCGTGAGAAGTAGTAGTAACAGTAGTAATTGTCGAATAAGCTTTGTAGCCAAGTAGACAAACCAGAGGGATAATTTTTGCCAACCCAATTTAACAGGACCTATAGGTTAATGTACGATCCGAATTACATGATCCGTAGATGGTATTCTCAGCCCACTGTTTTACAGTTACAGTATTGTTTTATACTTTTCGCTTGATATAAACCTGGACGGAGGACAGTTTGCTATCTAAGAACGTCTTTACGGTGTTGTGGCGAAATAAGTTTTTGATGATGACTGATTTCGATCCATCTATTCTGATTTCAGATAAGTATCCTAGTTAGGAATGACACGGGCACTGTCTCTCTTATCAGGACGGCTCTCAGTCGTCCTTAGTTTGACTTTAGATATACGCCCGCTCTCGTGTACGAGCGAGGAAGATGCTGTCTTCGTCATCAGGTTTTTCCAGTCCAAGCGACCTCTAACCAACAACATACCTTTTTATAAGGTTCTCCGATCTTTGCTGCACAGCAGTATGACATGGTGTGTTTCCTAGACTCTGAGCATGGTATGCCGGAACTGTTATTTGGGGGGCAAGCACTGCCACAAGACCTATAAGGAAGTGAGATCAAGCGATAATAAGAAGGCTACAAAATTATATCTTGAAGGTCACTGTAATTTAAATTCTAGATCGTAATTAGATTAGTTAATCTAATTTTCTTCTTTTTTTCTGTAAATATAATTACAAAATATTACTGGGGATAAGAACACAGCCCCACAAAAAAAAAGTGGGGTATACTTTTGATGCGATATATCAGATCCGTAGTATTTTTTGCCCGCTGATCACGAATCTGACGTCAGAATATCGCCATCACATCTCAATTTTTTTTCTAACCTCAAAAAATAGGTAAAAATTAGTAAAAATTAAGAAAAAATATACTCCTAAAAAATTGATTCAAGCTTTTTCATGAATCCAAAGATGTATTAATATGTATTCGGACACGCTAAGCTAATATTCATCGGTTTGATTGAGCCATACAGTTCTGTTTTCTTTCTAACCTCAATAAATCAGACAGATATAGTGCTTCTCGAATGCAAAAAACGAATTCAAATTAAAATTCAACCGATCCTTACCAAATTTGGTACACGGGGATTTTTTGGGTCGCTGATCACGAATCTGAGGTTGGATTTGCAAAATTCAAGATGGCAGATGTTTTCGCGCCATTTTGAACGCCGAGAAAATTCATCGGTCGATTTTTATTCTTCTACCTGCATCCAGGGCACCTCCACGTGGTGACGGTGGGCAACGGTGTTACTCCACTAGCCGGCAGAGTCCCTGGATAACGGCTTAGATGCCGTCATGGCAGGTAGAAGAAAGAGAATTACGATGCAGGGACTCGGAAACCCAGTATCGGCGGTTGGTCAGGGTGGGAAAGCGGGTCCGCAGCCGTCGTCATCTAGCTACCGTAGCTCTTCATGTGTGGGTGACTTGGCTCATGTAGAGTATAATGCTACAAGAAAACGCGCGATAAAAACAGTGATTCATTTTGTTATATTTGCGGTCAACACGTATTGAGTAAAATGGGGTCACCGATAACGGATAAGATTAAAACCTTATATAAGGATTGTTTTAACATTGAAATACAGCACCAGGATACAGATTGGGTTCCCCACATCATTTGCAGTTCTTGCAAAATAATGTTTTGTACATCAATAAGAAGGCGATTAAATATTCCAGACCAGCAATATGGAATAGACCATGCAGTGAAAATGATTGCTACTTTTGTATGAATGTTGTATCTAGGCATAACCGAAAAAATAAAAGCACTATTACTTATAACGATGTTTCGACAGTAACAAGACCAACTAAACTAATTCCGTCTCCTGAACCACTTGATGCTGATGTTATGGAAAAAAATGATTTCACCTTATCAGTTCATGCCGAAAACATTGAGACTGTCGAAAAAGATTCAAACACTGTTACTAATGAATGTTCTAGTGACAACCTATCATATACTAGTGACACAGATAAAGAATTTCTACCATACAACCGTAAACCAGAATCAATACTCGTATCACAGTCAGAACTTAGTGATCTAGTCAGAGATTTAGGCTTATCCAAAGATGGTTCAGAGCATCTTGCTTCCTTTTTAAAGAAAATACATTTACTTAAGCCAGAAGCTACGATTTCTTATTATAGAAACAGAGATGAAGAATTTCGAAAATATTTCACAATGGACGAGGAATTGTCACTTTCATATTGTACCGATGTAAAAGGTCTAATTGATGAATTTCAAAATAACTCATACGATCCTGAAGAATGGAGACTGTTCATTGATTCTTCTAAACGGAGCATTAAGGCAGTTTTGCTGCATAATACCAATGTTTACGCTCCCATTCCGATTGTTCATTCCACAGTTATGGAAGAGCAATATGAAAAAATGAAGCAGCTTTTGATAAAAATAAAATATGCTGATCATAACTGGAAAATTTGTGGAGATCTGAAAATTGTAACAATATTGCTTGGCCAACAGTCAGGGTTTACACTTTATTCCTGTTATAAATGTCTGTGGAATAGCAGAGACAGGGAACGTCATTATAAGAAAAAAATTTGGCCAACAAGAGAATCCTTCACTCCTGGTGAAAATAATGTATTGTTTCCACCATTGGTAGATCCAGGAAAAGTTCTTATTCCCCCGCTTCACATTAAGCTTGGACTTATGAAGCAATTCTCGAGAGCATTAGATACAAACGGCCCATGTTTCAAATATTTGCATAAAAAATTTCCGAAATTTTCTGAAGCTAAAATTAAGGCAGGCGTATTTGACGGGCCACAAATAAGAAAATTGTTTCAAGATTCATTATTTGTTACTAAAATGAATAAAGTTGAAAAAGCTGCTTGGCTTAGTTTTAAAGAAGTCGCAACAAACTTTTTGGGAAATAATAAAAGTCCTAAGTACAAAGAAATAGTCGAAAAAATGGTAAAAAATTTTCAAACATTAGGTTGCTTAATGAATCTAAAATTACATTTCCTGGACTCCCACATCGATGATTTCCCAGATAATCTTGGTGACTACAGTGAGGAGCAAGGGGAACGTTTTCACCAAGATCTGAAAATCATAGAAAATCGGTATCAAGGACGATGGGATAACCATATGCTAGCGGACTATTGCTGGTCGCTAAAAAGAGAAACAAGTCCTCAAAAGCGTTTGGGCAGAAAGCCTTTGAATAGGTCATTCGCGGAAAAAAGAACAAGATACAGCAAAAAAAGGAAAGTTAGGCGCGGGTCTAACCTTCGCAATTCTAGGGCTTAAGGGTCTACTATTTGAGAGTATATGGTTTTAAAAGTCCTGGTTTTGAGTCTATTGGGTCTCATTTTTAAAGTTACAGTGTTATTGAGGTCTATTTTTTGAGGTTACAGGGTGTGGGAGTCTAAGGTTTCAGGGTTTAGGGTTTAAGAGTATCAGGTTTGAGGATTCCCCAACTGTATACCAAATTTGGTAGGAATCGGTTGGTTTTCAAAAATTTTGTCCGCCATGTTGGATCCGCCATTTTGAATTTTGCAAATCCGACCTCAGATTCATGATCAGCAACCCAAAAAAACCCCCGTGTACCAAATTTGGTAAGAATCGGTTGAATTTTAATTTGAATTCGTTTTTGCATTCGAGAAGCACTATATCTGTCTGATTTATTGAGGTTAGAAAGAAAACAGAACTGTATGGCTTAATCCAACCGATGAATATTAGCTTAACGTGTCCGAATACTTATTAATACATCTTTGGATTCATGAAAAAGCTTGAATCAATTTTTTAGGAGTATATTTTTCTTAATTTTTACCTATTTTTTGAGGTTAGAAAAAAATTGAGATGTGATGGCGATATTCTGACGTCAGATTCGTGATCAGCGGGCAAAAATACTACGGATCTGATATATCGCATCAAAAGTATACCCCACTTTTTTTTTGTGGGGCTGTGTAATGATGCGTAACTAAAGTACACACACAATTTGATAAATACTTATTTCATTTTTTTACCACCGACATGCAAGAAATTTCTGAATTTGTTGAACAAAATAAATTCACAGAAACGACGATGGTCATTAGAAATGTTAAACCATTTAACTCGTGTACATTTATACTGGCTAAACACTTTTGAAAATTCTATATTTGCTCGTTTACATGTCTAAATATAAATATTTCCTTGCTCAAGATCAAAACAGTTCCAAATATAAATTATGTTGTATCCAAACCAAACAAAAAACTTAAATACTATTCCAGGCGAGAGCTAATCTTTGTGAACTATATTTACACAGAATCTAGAATTAAAAACACACACACATAAGCATTAGTATCTTTGTCTATATTTATTACCTTTATAAGAATTTTTACCTGTTGGCGAAGAATGCGCAACGCAAATATTAAAATGGGTACTTAATGTAAAAAAACTGCACAAATATACCAGGTGTACAAGTATGAAATGCGGATTTTTTTTTAAAAAAAAAACTTGTTAAATTGGGAAGAATGATAAAAAGTGCTTTATTCAAAGTATGCTCCATCGCTTGTTATAAATTTTTCCCATCTTTAGGGCAATTTGTGAATACCACGCCAGTAATAATCTTCCCCTTGTGCTGCGAACCATTCATCGAACCATTTTTTCACATCTTCGTACGCTGCTCAGCAAGTGCGTCACCTATCGATGCAAACAAGTGGTAATCGGAAAGAGCCATGTCTGGTGAGTAAGCCGCATGGGGTAGAACTTCCCAGGTTTTAACAGCTCGTAATAGACCAAGCCCCTCTGGTCCCACCAAGCACAGAGCATCGTCTTTCTGCCAAAGCGATTCGGTCTTGCGGTCGATGTGAATGGTGCGCCTGGGTCTACCCATGATTTTTTGCGCTTAGGATTCTCAAAATAAATCCACTTTTCATCTCCTGTAACTATACGATGAAAAAATGACTTCCTTTTGTACCGAGCGAGCAAAATGTCACACGTGTTCTTGCGCTTTTCCATTTGCCTGTCGTTCAAATCATGTGGTACCCATCTACGGGTCTTCTGAATCTCTCGTAGCCGATTGGAAACAGCTTGTTGACTAATTGCTCGGTGAGTTGTGTTTGTGTTTGCGAATCATTTTCTTCCAACAGTGCTTGCAATTCTACAACTTCGTATTTTTCCACGTTCCTTGTCTGCAACATCGAAGTCACCACTTTTGAAAGGCCGAAACCATCGTTCACACGTGTCTTGCGATGGAGCATGTTCACCATAAGCTTCTCGAAGTAATCGGTATGATTCAACAGCAGTTTTCTTCAAATGAAAATAAAAAATTAATGCTGTCCGCGAATGCTCTTTGTTCGGTATAAATTTCGACACATTGAACACGACAACACAACACTACGCACATACTTTTCCAATTTATCACTAATGCGCGTCTGACACTTGTTGATGACACAACAAAATGGCGCAGTGTCAAATCTTTATAGCACAAACTGCATTGGTGCACCATCTGTTGTCTGAAATCCGCATTTCATACTTGCACACCTGGTAAGTTGGACTTGCGCAATTAGTGTTTCGTACGTTGATTGCTTTTAAAATAAAAATTTTTGTTACGGAGGTATAAAATGACCAATGACTTCACAAAACACACTCCAAATGAATTTTCAATAAGTTTTTTTCTGATCTTTACTGAAAACTAATCACCTTGCAATTTTTTTTAGATACCAGATAAATCATTAAAGGTAATAATTTTCCTTCAATCTACACCCTGTGAAGAATATTCCAGAAATTTTTCAAAATTTTTTGATCAATACTTTTCGAGATAAGGGGGGAGAGCGATTTTTCGCGATTTTTTAAAAATAATACAAAGAAACATGTGCGCAAATATTAAATTATATATTTTTGAAGGCGTGGTTTTACAAGCTTCAGTTTGACACCCCACTCGATGATCTGGTAAAAAATGTTTTTGCACTTTCGATTTCACCCCCCAAAACCAATCCCTTAAGTCAATATTTAACTTTCAAAACTACACGACTCTGATGAGACCATCAATTCCTATATTAATACCAAATTTCAACTCTTTGTGTCAAATAGTATCGGAGAAAATCGGGTGTGGCAGATGGACGGACAGACAGATGGACAGACGGACAGACACCGAAATGATCTTACAGTAAAAACCTCGAAAATATATATATATATATATATATATATATATATATATATATATATATATATATATATATATACAGTCCCTGGCCAAAATATTAGACGCACTGCAAGATTTCATGTAAAATATTAATTACCGAGTGATATTGTACCTATTTATTATTTTAAATTGATTTGTTTTTTAATTTTATATTATCCAATCAATTACCTATTTATTTGACATAAATAAAACAGCATTAATTTAGAAAAGCATAAGTTTATTAAGTTTTAAAGAAAAGTGAAATTAATGTTAGTAAAAGTCAATATTTAGTTGAGCCACCTTTAGCCGCTATCAAAGCTTTAATTCTGCGCGGCATGCTATCAATGCAAGATTGTACTGTCTCCTGCATTTGAGGATGATGATTCCACACATGAATAATCTTTTCTAGGAGCTGGGTTTTGTTGGTAATCACATCTTTAGCCACTTCTCTTTTCATCAGCTCCCACACATTTTCAATGGGGCTATTACCCGGACAATCCAACAGAGGGATATTTTTTTCTGCCAAAAAAGCTTTAACAGACCGAGCAGTGTGGCAGGGAGCTCCATCTTGCATGAAAGTGAATGGTTCCCCATTTGGAAACCATTCTCTGAGCTGCGGAATCAACCGATTTTGTAATACTTCTTTGTACTGATCTTGCCTCATTATTCCTTTGACGACGTACAGACGTCCAGTGCCCTTGCCGCTGATGACTGACCAAATCATCACTTTGGTGGAATGTTTTAACCGTCGGGACGACACAATCAGGATGAAACTTTTCTCCATGACGACGACGCACATACTGAGCTTTATTCTGCAAAATTTCGAATGTGCTTTCGTCACTGAAGCAGACCTGTCAAAAATAGGAAAAATATATAAACTTCCATGTTTATTTGCTTTATTTAACTGAAAATGATAATAATGTATCAATTATTGATTAAATTGCTGTATCTTACCGATCTCCAGAAGTCCACATCTTTGTCTTGCCATTGTTTGGCCCACTTCAGGCGCTTTGCTTTCATTGCAGCTGTTAACTTAGGCTTCCTGGCGGGGCGGCAGGTCTTAAAATCTAATTCTTTCAATTTTCTTCGAACAGTGCGCTCAGAAGCATTTACGCTAGCATCCTGGAGTTGTGATTTTATTACCTTTGTGGTAGCAAATCTGTTTTCTACACAAATTTTCTTCAAACATCTCTCTGACCGTGGAGTGAAAATTGGTTTTCTACCGCATCTTTTCTTTCTTTTCGGGCTTAATTCCTTCCCTGACTCAATTTTCTTTTTTATGCGTCTTACACTAGCTTCAGAAACCTCCAATCTTCGTGATATTTCTCGGTTTGTAAATGTTTTCGCAATCACAAGGGCCTTCACTTCAGCTTTTTTACGTGGTGAAAAATCGCCTTTTCTACCCATAATGAAAATAGTCCAATTACTTTTTTAAAACACTGCATACAAAATAAACTAATAACTGAGTAGTATAAAACTGTTAAACAAACAATCACAGTCCATAAAGCCACAGAAACACGTCCGTACCTGACTCGATTTCGATCGCGACTAATACAGGTTTGTACTTGTTTACGTTCATGTATCACTTTGTCAACATAGTGTTGCCATATGTTAAAAATAAATACAAATATGTAGTCTACAACAATTCGTTTAAATAAAAATCAATAATATTGTAGTTTAAATATACCATTATTGCATAAAAACTCTTAAGAAACATAAAATTACTAAAAAAAAAATACAGTGCGTCTAATAATTTGGCCAGGGACTATATATATATATATATATATATATATATATATATATATATATATATATATATATATATATATATATATATATATATATATATATATAAACCACATTACAATTGTTTTGCATTGTTTTCGTTTTTTTTTTGTGAGCGAGACTGTGCGGAAAAGCGTTTCACGTTCGTCTTGAATCGCTGTAAATTGTACTCGGTGAGAAACACAGTCCTGGGCAAATCATCAATCCATCATCCATTCTCTATATAAAAGAAAAGTTGTACTAGGAGTGACAAGCTGAATTTAATACCGATGTAAAATATTAGCGCCACCCTAGCATGCACCACTTTGGGAGGAATTAAGTGGGCTACATCCATCGAACAATTTCGTTGCTAACCGTTCCTCAATGTTCCAAGAAAAAAAGGTTGCTGGTCAGATCAAGGTCTTCAATCAGGCGAACAACTCTGAATAGAATCACATAAATACAGGGTATGTTTGGGAACAGAGCCCCAAATATGGGGGAAATTTGAGCTTTGTACAGAATTAACAGTGCTCCCAAATTAACGTCCAGCAAATTGAATTGGGACGCTAGAGAAGTGGAGTGTCCCGACATAACTATGTCGGGTTTACGTTAATGTTAACTTTTTAGAAAAAACTGCCGCCCGGGTTGTGTAGCGTAAAATTCTACTTAGTAACTGTCACCCCAAGATAAATTTTCTTCCAGGTCTTTGTTAAGTTGAACGACTTCCTGTTGCCTGCTGATATTCGCATGAGTAGCTGATTTTCAAGCGTTCAACGGAACATGCAGAAATAAACGTAATGCAAAACTGTAGATTGGATTCCTGGTCCTTTCCAGATCGTAGCAAAGTTTTAAATAAAATTGTGTTCAGGATACTTTTTTAGGGACTGCAAATTTCAGTTTTTGGTTCAACAAGCTTTGGAGAATATTCCACAACCTGTAGTCAGGTTGGGGATATACAGCAGCCCTGTTTGAGACCCTTTGTGACCTGGAACCCTGTTGTTATACCATATTTGGTTTCCACTCTACTTCTTGCGTCTTGGTATAAGGATTTTACGGCTTTGATTATTTCGGTGCTTACATTATTCTGTTGTAGTGTTTCCCACAATCTCACTAGGGGCACGCTGTCGTAGGCCTTTTTTAAATCAACAAACAAGACATGGACTTCCTTATCAAATGCGGTTTTGTTTTCTAGGATGTGTGTCAGTGACAAGAGATGGTCTATTGTGGATCTTCCTGCTCTAAAGCCTGCCTGTTCTTCAGCTTCTACGTCCGCGTATTCCGTTTCTATTCTATTTTTTAGTATTTTTCCGTATATTCTACTAATAGATTCTGTAACCGTTATTCCCCGATAGTTATCACAATTATTTTTGTCTCCTTTCTTATGAATTGTTGATATGTATGATGTTTTCCATTCCTCAGGTACTTCTGATGTGTTAATGCATCTTTGGAATAAGTTCCTCAAAGCGCTTTTCAGTTCCATATTTTACTATCTCTCCTGGGATGTTTCCTGGTCCTGGGGCTCTACCATTTTTTAGCGTTTTACATACTTCTTTAACTTCTGATGTTGTTATCCTCGTATAACTATATTTGGGTTTCCATGTTGGGTACTTTTAAACTCTGGTCTACCTTCTGTTAGCATATTTGTAAAGTATGGTTCCATTTTTCTGGTGTTATTGATGAGAAGATTTCTCTTTTCCGTTCTGTTCTCATATTTTTAAGAAGTCTCCAGCTTTCTGTGCTTTTCCTTCCTCCTACGTAAGTGTTGAGTCTTGAGCATGTCTTTTCCTATCGGTTGTTCTTTTTGTCACTAATCATTTTGCGTACTCTAGCTTGGAATTCTTTGTATTTTAATTTGTCGTTTGTGCTCTTTGAACTTAAGTATTTGTGATAGCTTTTCCGTTTTTCTTCAATTTCGTATTCAATTTCTTCATTCCACCAATATGGTCTTTGCTGTTTTTCCCTTTTCTCCCTCTTATGTACCCCCTTTAAAAATGTCGGATACACACCGAGAATTTGGAGAATGTCGTAGTACTATGTATGGATCTTTCGGACCGCAGCGCGTAATTAACAAATTTATGTCTAGACTGCGAAATTACAGTTAGATTGCCGCTTTTAATCGTCTGCCATTTAAATATCTTGGGCCAATCGATCATCAATCGGCTTAACATAACACTCATAAAGTTTCTTTGTGGTATATAATTTTCATTTCAGAGAACAATGCACACGTTGCTAAATCATCTTCGTTTCCAGAAATAAGCAGGTAGTCATTTAGAAGAAAATATCGAAATGTGTTTCAGCGAGAACCTTTTTTATATAAAATACTACGTTTTACGGAAACTGCAAGCACAACTCTCTGAATTTTTTAAATGATAATAAAAAAAGTAATTATTACGGGTGGTTTGTATTAATAATTTATCCCCATTCCCACCCGAGAGCTTCCGTTTTGAAATTTATGTATATTCTGCCGGACTCAGACGCTTTTAAATAACCCTATTATCTCGATGGTTAGCTTAATATTAAAATTGAACAAAAGACTGAATTAGTCCTTTTATTATACACTAGCATTTACTCCTGGTTTCTATGCTGCAAACACATCCTTAAGGAAACGTTACACTTTCTCAGCCGAAAATTTTAATAATCTTTATAGGACTGATAAATTAATAAAAAAAAACATTTTTAGAGTCCGTAATTTTTCTGACATATATTTTAAGTCTTCAAATACAAGAAAAAAATGTTTACATAATTTTTTAAATAATTTATAGGGGTTTTTTGCAGCCTCACAGAAGCCATTTCGAAAATTTTGATCTGCTGGCGTGCACGATTGCGGCTCACTAGAACGTCTGAAAAAAAAAAAAAAATATAATATATATATATATATATATATATATATATATATATATATATATATATATATATATATATATATATATATTTCTAAGGATATATATATATATATATATATATATATATATATATATATATATATATATCCTTAGAAAAAGTATGTCTATGGCCCCAGTATAGACTACGATTATTTGGTTTAAGCAAAAATTTAGAAAATGGTGGACCTCTAAAGTTGGTGGTCCCAAAAATAACATTTTTTTTCCGTAAAAAAAACATTAAAAATTGAGGAAAAAAATTAACTAATCTTTTTTTATTCTGGTTTATTGTTGTGTAGAAGAACATATTAAAATTTCGGACCGATCGGTTAAATGGTTTTTAAGTTATTGTGCACGCCGACTACAAAAACGTTATCTTGAGAAAAACGCGTTTAAAGTTATGACAAACGAATTTTCACATATAAAATCTACTTTCGTTCAAACAGCTATGCCTTCTGCGTACAAAATTCCTTCCGACTCCTCATACGCCTCGTTCTCAGGTGTTCTTTCGTCTCTACGTACGATTCTGGCCTTTCTGGCGTCATTGACCGCTTTATTTATAACAACTCTGATGACTTCGATGGTTTTATAATAATAATAAGTTGTTTCATAAAAGCCCGTTCCTAAATCCATCAGGGCGCAAAAATTGTTCAGTCCATCGATTCCACAGCCGAGTAATCTCATTACATAAATGAAACGTTTATTAATTTCATATGATTCCCCAACTTTGGCGCTAGAGTAAATGAGTGTATCGCCCCATTCACACACAACATAAAGCTTAAAACCTACTTCTCTTTCGTCTCATTTGAAAAATTTCACGTTTCCATCACAAACTTTGCACTTTAATTTTTGTTGTAAAGTTGTAAAAATTGTACTGTTCAATAACTAAACGTCGGATCAGTGCTTAAACTCAAATCAGAAGTTTTCACAATTTTTTCTGCAGATGTACTGGCAAAATTAGAATTACTTTCATCTGAAAATCGATTACCATAAAACTGTCTTTTATGTGGTCTGCACACTCACTTCGAACTAAATTTCCCGTATTTTTTATCCATTTTGCACAATATTAGCCGAGACGTTTACTGAGTGATGTTAGCTCTGCGAGCGATATTTTCGAGCTGAGGAGGCCAGCATACCGGAGGTACAGTTTTGCCTGCTGCTGATTGTACTCGGTAGGAAACACAGTCCTAAGCAAATTATTTCAATGGGATGAGGTTTTCCATATAAAATAATTTTTGAAAAGGGTTCAGCGAGCAGTGACAAGCTGAACCGCAGATAGATTTGATGTATTAACGCAACGCATTTTCCGAGCATGCACTACTCTGGGAGGAATTAAACGGGTTACATTCATCAAACAATTTCCATAAAAATACTTATAGAAAAGACTCAAGTTGCCAATCATTCTTCGAAATTCCAAAAAATCAAGACGAACAGCTCTCTTCTGAGTAGAATTTAATAGAAGTAGCTTATGTTTGGGAGTAGAGCCCCAAATATGAGAGACGTATTCCAGCATTGGTCGAATTTGAACTTCGCCTAAGAAAACATTATATTTCTGAAAAAATCACTGTTTCAGGGTACTCGTATGTATGAGATATGTAATTTCCAATTCTCGTCTGTTTATCGGTTGAGATATTTATTTTGAATTTTATACACATACAGTCGGTCAAATAAGAACGTGTGTCGCCTATAACTTATAGTCGGTAAAAGAAATTCCTTTTTTTTAAGATTATTGTTGGCACACCTGCAAGTCGAGCGCATTCGTTAGCAAATGGCTGAAACCATACTTTCAGCTAAAAAATGCTGATGATCTGTGAGAACGTGGTTCGAGAGGAAAAATGTCGGACAGGGACGAAAAAATTATTATTAACGTGTCTTCCCGAAATCCTCAATTAATTTTTATATATTTCCTTCCTGTTGGAAATGTGCCACAGTTCAGTCGATACCTAAAAAAGTCAAGAAGACCTTGTTAAATAACTACCGACCAGTCGCACTGCTTAAAATAATATCGAAAGTCATGGGAAAGGCTATCAATCAGCATCTTCTAAGATTTGTTGAAAGATTCAACATTATTAGCGACCACCAATATGGCTTTCGTAAAAATAGACGATTGCTCTTGACATATTCAAGGCATTTAAACCACCTTAACTTTTAGGTTGGGTATATTGTAATCATTAAAGCCGTTTATAATTTTGTTTTCTGTTTAAATTAAAAATATAGAAATGGCCGATGCTAAAAAAGTCATAGAATACAAAGAAAATGTCAAAGCACAAGCCAAAGAACTCCTACTTAAAGGATTTCCAGAAACAATTGTGAAATTAAATCAAATTTTAGAAACATCTCAGTTTAAAAACCGCATTTTTTAGTGATGTTCATCAAGATTTGAACATACCAGTACCAGATCCCATTATAGTAAATACTCACACAGAATTGCCCCCTGCTAAGAAAACAAAATATGATAGCAGTATATCCAAGGAAGGTTCAAAGGTTATGGTTTTACCCAATGGGTCTGTCCCAACAAATAAGCACTTATGTGAATTGGTTGCTTCAGTTAAGCCCCATATTCGTAAACTTGTTGAAGACTCTAAGTTGATGAAAATGTGGATTTCATTTATGATTTCATAAATTGAAGATGGTAACAACTTTGGAGTGTCAATTCAAGAAGATACACTTGCTGAGGTCCAGTCAGTTGAATCTGAAGCTGCAGCATTTTTTGATCAAATTTCTAGATATTTTATTTCACGAGGAAAGCTAATATCAAAGGTTGCTAAATACCCCCACATTGACGACTATCGCCGAGCTGTTCAAGAGCTTGATGAAAAGGAATATCTAAGTTTATGGCTTGTAATGGTAGAAATTCGTAACAGGTATTGTGCACTACATGACATTGTTCGAAAGAATTTGGACAAGATTAAAAAGCCCCGGACTTCTAATGCAACTGAATCTTTGTATTAAAATAATAATTTACGAGTATTTAAGAAATTACTTTAATAAATTCCATCATTTTTTCAATTTTTTTTTTTCAATTCGACCGTGTTTGGCACGATGGATTGTTGGCTAAGCTACGCTCTTCTGGTATGTCTGAAAAATTCTGTTTGTGGCTCTCATGTTTCCTCAGAGAGCGTTATCTACGAGTGGCAGGCGACGGATTTATTTCTAACACCTTCACTATCAACGCCGGTGTGCCCCAGGGCTCCATACTGTCTCCTACTCTCTTTCTCATTCATATTAATGATCCGCTGGAAATGACCGGGAATCCAATCTACAGCTTTGCAGATGACAGTACGCTTATCTCGTTATTCACTTTGACAGCAGGAAGTCATTCAACTTAACAAAGACATGGAAGAAATCTTGGGGTGACAGTAACTAAATGGAATTTATCGCTAAAAAAACCCAGGCGGTAATTTTTTCTAAAAAAGTTAACATTGCTGAACCCGACATTGTTATGTCGGGGCACTCCATTCCTCTAACATCGTCACTCAATTTGTTGGGCGTTAATTTGGGGGCAAATATGTCCTGGCATGAACATGTTGCAAGCATAGCAAAAAGAGCTTCTCGAAAGCTGGAAATATTATTTCGAACCAGAAAGCTTTACACTCGACAACAACTGTTAAGTTCAAATTCGACCAACTATGGAATACTGCTTCAATGTTTGGGGCTCTGCTCCCAAACATACACTGCATTTGTTGGATTCTATTCAGAGAAGAGCTGTTCACCTGATTGGAGACCCAGAACCGACCGGCGGCCTTAATTCGTTGGAACATCGAAGAAGGGTTGGCGATTTGAGACTATTCTACAAGTATGTTCATGGAAAGTGTTCGAAGGATGTAGTCCGCTTAATTCCCAAGGCGGTGCATGTTAGGATACACATCCGTATGAGATTCAGCGTGTTACTCCTCGTACAACCCTTTTCAAGCAGTTTTTTATATGGAGAACCTCATCCCTTTGGAATAATTCGCCCAGGACTGTGTTTCCCACAATTTACAGCGATTTAAGACCAACGTGAATCGCTTTTTCCGCAAACATGTCGCTCCTTTAGCTCTTTAGGGATTTCCCTGCAGCACGTGTGCTAGACTCATAAAAAAATTTGCTCCCTTGGCGCTAAGTTAATTGAGCGAACTAAAGCAGAAAGGTTTAGATATATCATATGAAGCGGTTCGCATTCATCTCCGTGCTAACAATTTGAAGTGGCAGAGTACAACCAAGAAACCAGTCCTGAGCGAAAAAACACAAAGAGAAACGACTCACTTGGATAGAGGAAA
This sequence comes from Pachyrhynchus sulphureomaculatus, assembly GCA_019049505.1. Lineage (NCBI taxonomy): Eukaryota > Metazoa > Arthropoda > Insecta > Coleoptera > Curculionidae > Pachyrhynchus > Pachyrhynchus sulphureomaculatus. The sequence continues at coordinate 32,144,916 of CM032447.1, forward strand.
ATATAGATCGAGACTGGACCAATGTAATTTTTTCCGATGAAGCTTTATTTTCGGGATAGTCCTACAGGCCTGATCACTAACTGGTTGGTTCAGCACATCGTGAAACACTATGTGAAGATCCATGTTTGGGGATGGGTTTCGAAAAAAGGTGTTGGAAGACATCTTTACTTACAATTTGGGGGAACACTGAAAAATGCTACATATTGACAAGAAGACATTTGTATGGATATATGAGTCAGGACTGGCTGACATCTACATATATAGCCCTTCCCAAGAAACATAAGGCGAGAAGATGCGAAGACCACCGTACGATATGGCTGATGGGTCTTACTTTACTTATTCCTAACTCTTTCTACCGTGAGGTGTAAGACTGTGGAGTTGAGTTGATCAGCCTCTTCCAATCCTTTCTATTCTGTGTCAAGTTCTTAATTTCACTCCACTGAATATTTCTCTCCTGAGCAGTCTTCCTTGCCTCCTCTCGCCATGTTCTTCTCTCCTAGGTCTTCCTCTTCTATTTGGTCCCTGGACTCGTACTTCATATATTCTTTTTGTTAGTCTTTGTTCCGTCATCCTGTGTATATGTCCCAGCCATCCTAGTTGTCTGTCCCGAATTTTTCTCACTATTGGTTTTATTTTGAAATTGTTTCTCAATACTGATTTTCCATCTATTTTCCTCAGGAATCTTATTTCCGTTACGTTTATCCTACTCTGGTCCTTGCTTGTGAGGGTCCATGTTTCACTACCGTACAGCAATGTGAGGTTTACTATTTTTTTAACTACCAGAATGCCTGATGAGTCATGCCGCAAAAAACTTTATGCGAATAATCGACAATTGAATCCACAGTAAATGCGAGGCATACCTCAGTCGAGCTCAGTACGGGTTTAAAAGAGGAACAGGAACCAGAGGAGCAATTCTGGCGTTGACCCTGATGACTGAAAGATACCTAGACGTGCAGAAAAAGCTGTACACGTGCTTCGTTGACTACAGAAAGGCATTCGACCGCATTAAACATGACAAACTAATTCATATTTTGCAAAAAGTGGGGCTGGATGGACGAAACATATTAATTATTCGCAACATATATTGGAACCATAAAGGATGCGTCGCACAGAAAATGGCAATACAATTTTATCAACATAATAACCGGTCAAGTGCAAGTTGGACTTGCGCAATTAGTGTTCCGTACATTGATTGCTTTTAAAATAAAAATTTTCGTTACCGAAGTATAAAATGATCACTGACTTCACAAAACATATCCCAAATAAGTTTTCAACAAAGTTTTTTTCCAATCTTTAGTGAAAACTGATGACCTTGAAATTTTGTTTTTTTATATGCCAAATAAATTATTAAAGGTAATACACTCGTAATAATTTTCGTTCAATCTACATCCTGTAGAGAATATTCCAGAATTTTTTCAAAATTATCAGTACTCTTCGAGATAAGGTGGGTGGACAGCGATTTTTCGCACTTTTTTAAAAATAATACAAAGAGAATTGTGCGCAAGTATTACTTATATATATTTTTGAACTCGTCTTTTTACAAGCTTTGATATGACACCCCACTCGACCTGGTAAAAAAAAAATTTCACTTCCGATTTCACCTCCCAAAACTAACCCCTTAAGTGAAAATTTAACTTTCAAAACTACACGGCTGTAATGAGGCCATCAATTTCTATATTAGTGCCAAATTTTAACTTTCTATGTCAAATAGTTTCGGAGAAAATCGGGTGTGGCCGACAGACAGACAGACAAATGTATAGACAGACAGACGGACACCGAAGTGATCTATAAGTGTTCCGTACGGAACACTAAAAAGGGGGGGGGGTCAAGGATGCCTTTTATCTCCACTCCCGTTTAACGCGTATGCGGAATACATAATTAAGTCATGGTTATAAGAATGTTCAAAAGACGCCAAAATCAATGGAAGTATAGTCAACATTCTAAGATACGCAGATGACACCGTGGTTCTGGCAGAGTTTGAGGAAGATTAATAAACGCTCATAAATGTCCTGTCAGAATCAAAACTCTTGTTTTTGGCCGAGGCGAAGATGCGGAGAACAATGCTCAAATAGCCATCGACGATAATGTCATCCAAAAAGTTCATAATTATATATACCTGCGTAGAGAAGTCGACACTCAATTAGATCATTCAAAAGAGATTAGGAGGCGCATTGAGATAGCCAGAGCCGGCTTCATCCACATGCAGTTCTTGTGTCACCCGAAGTTATCCATCCATACAAAATTGCGAACATTAAAGTGCTACAACTCGCCACTACTACTCTACGGGTGCGAAGCATGGTCCCTTCAACAGGAAGATATAAAAAAGCTCCAGGTGTTCGAGATGTGGCTATACAGACGAATACCGATGAATCAGCTGGCCCAGCAGAACGACCAATGTAGAAGTGCTAAGCAAAATGAATACTCCACAATGTCTAGTCCAGACAGATTAAGATCAGAAAAACAGCCTACCTCAGACACGTAATGCGTCACATAGAATACTGGAAAGAAAAATAGACGGAAGACGAGGTTTAGGTAGAAAGAAGAAATCATGGCTAAGCACCATAAGAAACTGGACTAACACCTACGGGAACGTCCTGATACATATAGCACAGAATAGAGACGAATTTGCTATAGTGGTCGCCAACGTCAACAGAGGAGGATACGCAGAAAATCTCGTCGCAGGTATGCCCTGAAGATGTCGGGGATCATCAACGCTGGTGAGAACTGGACAAACTACTGAATCATTACTGTCGAATGATGTAAAAACTCTTCTTCATTTTATATTGCCATCTCCATTACTGAAATTGGCCTGTAATCACGGCGAATTCTTCTCTATCCTAGGCAATTCTTAATAAGGTATGGGTATCCAGACCTGTCCAGTCTCGTATATTTTTCAGCCAGGAACATTTTCGACGCCCCACACCTCTTTTACCTTCAATTTTCGCTTCCATCAACAACTGGAGCAGTGAGTAACATGGACTCCTATAAATATGTCCCAAGTAACGAGTTTTTTGTCTTTTAAATAAATGACAATAGTTCTCTTTCTCTATTCATTCGACGAAGTACATCTTCATTAGTGACACGCTATGTCCAAGAGATCTTCAATATTCTGCGGATGACCCATAATTCGAAAGACTCCAAACGATTTATTGATCGTACTCCCAAGATCCAGGCCTCAACTCCATATAATAGCACTGGATATATATATATATATATATATATATATATATATATATATATATATATATATATATATATATATATTCCGCACTCGTGCCGCTCCTGGAGCGCTTTAGGGACTTCCCTGCAGCACGTGTGCTAGACCAATAAAAAAAAAAAAAAAAAAAATATATATATATATATATATATATATATATATATATATATATATATATAGACCTTTACAAAGCCATAACGAGTATCCAAAAAAAGGATTGAGTCTGTGAGGAGGTGTCTCATTTTGAGAAAAGCCGCTCTAACCATTTCAATGCTAACTCGTACCTCAACTTCAGGATTCAAATCATTAGTTAGTTACCCAACACCCTAGGTATTTAAATTTGTGTACTTGTTCTATCAATTGATCGTAAACACGAATATCTGTTTGCAACTCGGGTGTTCTTGAAATGACCATTACTTTCGTTTTATTAACGGTTACTTTCATGCCTAAAACATCGCCTTCCCTAGATATATTGTTCATAAGACGCTGGACTCCATCCGCTCTATCTGCGATAATAACGGTATCATCAGCGTACCTTAGGTTGTTAATGATTTTGCCATTAACTTTGATACCATCTGTGGCATTCTCTAAGGCCTTCTGGAATATGTGCTCAGAGTATAGATTAAACAGGAGCGGAGAAAGAACACATCCTTGACGAACACCTCTTTTTATTCCTATTTGCTCAGTCTCTGCTATTTACTCGTATTGTCTCCACCTGATCCCAATATAGGTAAGTAATGAATCTGATGTCATTTTCGTCAAGGCCTATATTTTGAAGCATTTGTATTAATTGTGGATGCTTGACTCGGTCAAATGCTTTTTCGTAGTCGATAAAACAAAAGTAAACGTCCTTCCTTTGATCGCTACATTTCTGTAAAAATACAATCAGCCCGAAGAGTTCTTCTCGAGTTCCAAATCCTTGTCTAAATCCGAATTGCTCTTCGCTAACATCTTGTTCGCATTTATTGCGTATTCTGTGGTGAATGATCTTAAGCGTTACTTTCAAAGCGTTTCTCATTAGGCTTATAAAACGGTACTGTTCACATCTGTTCGCATTTGACTTTTTAGGTAATGGTGTGAACATAGATTTAAGCCATTCCTTTGGTATAGTTCCTGTACTATAGATGGAATTTCTGCAGCTGCACAAGATAGAAATATTTTCTTCATTTAAAAGTTGAAACATCTCCGCATAAAGATTATCAGGTCCAGAAGCTTTTCCAGTTTTCGCATGTCTTATTGCATCCCTAACTTCTGAGAGTATATTTAAAGAAATTCCGTCTGTAATGAGTTCTGATAATTCTCTGTCGTCCACAAAGGTATTTTTACTGTATCGAGCCCATTCTTCTTCTAGCTCTTTTCGTTCGGTTAATTTTTTTTTTTTTTTTTTTTTTTTTATGGGTCTAGCACACGTGCTGCAGGGAAGTCCCTAAAGCGCTCCAGGAGCGGCACGAGTGCGAAAAAAGCGATTCACGTTGTTCTTGAATCGCTGTAAATTGTACTCGGTGGGAAACACAGCGCTGGGCAAATTATTCCAAAGGGATGACGTTCTCCATATAAAAGATTGCTTGAAAAGCGTTGTATGCGGAGTAACAAGCTGAACCTCATACGGATGTAAAGCACCAGCGCGACGTGTATTTCTAACATGCACCGCTTTGGGAGGAATTAAGCGGGCTACATCCTTCGAACACTTTCCATGAAAATACTTGTAGAACAGACTCAAGTCGCCAACCGTTCTTCGATGTTCCAGCGAATCAAGGCCGCCGGACAATTCGGGTCCCCAATCAGACGGACCGCTCTTCTCTGAACAGAATCCAACAAATGCAGTGTATGTTTGGGAGCGGAGCCCCAAACGTGGGAGCAGTATTCCATAGTTGGTCGAATTTGGGCTTTGTAAAGAATTAACAGTTGTTGTGGGGTGTAAAACTTTCTGGTTCTAAATAATATTCCCAACTTTTGAGAAGCTCTCCTTGCTATGCCTGCAACATGTTCATGCCAGGACATATTTGCTCCCAAACTAACGCCCAACAAATTGAACGACGATGCTAGGGGAATGGAGTGCCCCGACATAACTATGTCGGGTTCAGCAACGTTAACTTTTTTAGAAAAAACTGCCGCCTGGGTTTTTGTAGCGTTAAATTCCACTTGGTTACTGTCACCCCAAGATAGAATTTCTTCCAGGTCTTTGTTAAGTTGAACGACCTCCTGCTGTCTGCGGACATTCGCCTGAGCAGCCGATGTCCGAGCGTTCAAGGTGAATGAAGAGACAAGCGTACCGTCATCTGCAAAGCTGTAGATTGGATTCCCGGTCTTTTCCAGCAGATCGTTAATGTAAATGAGAAAGAGAGTAGGAGACAGTATGGAGCCCTGGGCACACCGGCGTTGATAGTGAGGGTGTTAGAAAGAAATCCGTCGACCGCCACTCGTAAAGAACGTTCTCTGAGGAAACATGAGAGCCACAAACAGAACCTTTCAGACATACCATAAGAGCGTAACTTAGCCAACAGTCCATCGTGCCAAACACGGTCGAATGCCTTGGATATGTCAAGAGCAACCGCTCGAGATTCTCCAAAGTGTTCAATTGCGTTGTTCCAAACATGTGTTACATAAGTCAGGAGATCTCCTGTTGATCTATGTTTACGAAAACCATATTGTTGATCGCTAATAATATTGAATCGTTCAAGATATTTTAGAAGATGCTCATTCATAACCTTTTCCATGACTTTTGATATTATTGAAAGCAGTGCAACTGGTCGGTAGTTATTTGGCAAGGTCTTCTTGCCTTTTTTTGGTATCGGCTGAACCGTGGCACATTTCCAGCAGGACGGAAATATTCCCTTTCTGTAGGATAGGTTAAAAAGTCTACAGAAAACTGGTGTTAGTTCCTTTGCACAGTTTTTGAGAACTATGGCAGGTATTCCGTCAGCGCCAGAAGCCTTCTTGGTGTCTAGCTTCATTAAAATACGCTTTATGATGCGCTGTCTGAAGACAACATCGGGCATCCTTGACTGCAATATGGGAATAGTAGGTGGTGTTTTTCCTTGGAAATCGACAGTAGAATGTGAAGCAAAGAGTTCAGCCAACAAGTTCGCTCTCTCAACAGGTGTGTTTGCAATGGAATTATCTGGCCGTGTGAGTGGTGGTGGTATGGTGGATTTGGTAAAATTTTGACTAACTGCCTTAGCGACTGCCCAAAAAGACCTGGAATTGTTGGGACAAGTGAGCAATATCTGATTATTATCGTTTATTAAATATGTTGGTGTTCGTCTACTGTTTTGACCGGTAACTTCTTTACCTTTTTTATACATACTGAAATAGTCATGCTTTAGCTGTAATTCTTCCATTTCCTGACATTGTTCTTCCATTCACTTTTCTTTAGCCTTTCTTATAAGCTTTCGAATCTGTTTATAGATCTCTTACATAAATATTTTTTTTTAATGACAGGCGCGACCCGTTCCTTCTTGTCCGACTGTACTAAAGTTGGAAAAGAGCCCATAATTTTTTTAGTAGTTGTAAGTAATCTGAAGAAGACATAGTGCTGTTGAAAGAATTCACATAATAATTAAAATAAAGTGCAAATTTTAAAGACACAAAACATTAGCATAATGTGTGCGATTTCTTATCAGTGATAAGTTATCATATTTCACGCATATGTAGTTGTAAACCAATGTTTTAATTTACATTTCACAAACAAGCAAAGTTTTACGTGAAACAATTATCACGAACTGGATTGTCGATGCTAATTTTGACCCAATTGCGCGAATGCTTTGTAAGGGATTCAAATGGTCCCGATGCAGGAAAAAATTTAAATAAAGTTTGAGGCTAGGACTGCATTTTTATTTAAATTTATTCTAAAAAGATACGGTTATTTCAATGTTAAAGTTTCTACAAAAACGGCTAAATAAATTGGGCGTACAATAATAGTTTTAGCTTCATTGAAAACATGTAAGTACTGTTTAATGAAATTCTGTGTCCTTGTAATAATTAATGAGATAATTGCTAATAATAACTTTCTCTAGTTTTTATCCGCCAAACAAGTTGGCAATGCTGGTAAATCAACTTTAAGATTAACTTAAAACTGGAAGCTTAAAATTAAATGGTTAATAATTTTTTATCTTGCTTTAGCTATGCGTATTGTAATCCAAAATTTCCCGACCTAACACTATAAAATCAGAAGTAATTACGTTTATGTTTCGGGATTCCCATCACCCTCAAAGTAGTCCGCCTGCACCCGAATGTCCCGGTCCCACCGGTTTCAGTCGATGCAGTCACTGACTCTCGCGCGTCCTGTGATTCCCGTTGTATCTTCTCTATCGCCTCGATGCGGAGACCTTTAAATTTCTTCACCTTCACATGGAGGAATAACCCGAAGTCACAGGGTGCTAAATCAGGCTAATAAGAGGGATGGAGGATGGAATTCTTCGTCAAAAATTGCATTGCGTACCCAACGAATTCTAGATCGATGCAATGTCTTAATGTGGGAGCAAACCCTTCTCTCTTCGACATGTTTCATAATCGATAGAATATTTGCGAGAGATGCTCAGAAATGTAAAACAACGGTCTACAAGAATGATTTGTTGACTTTGGCGATGATTTCCGGAGTACCAGCCTTAAATCACGAAAATTCGTGTACGGCTCAGAGATTTATCCCCGAATGCTTTCCAAACCATATCACACATTTCAGTAGCACGAATTTGAAACAAAATTTTATACACGCGCGCTGCTATTTTTCGTATCGCAGAAAAATCTGTATATTATATTATAAAACGTAACGTCTCTCTGTCTGTCTGTCCGTTAGTGCGCTTATTACTCGAGAACCACTTATCCGATTTACGTGTTTTTTTTTTTTAATTCATACACGTGCTGTCTGGCCAGGTTTTAGTATATATTTTGTTACGTTAGTTAACATAAGAAATAAGCAGTGACGATAATAATGAATTAAGTCGGAAAAAAGTTTGCTGCCAGCTCTTGCAAAACAACCTAAACAGTATTCCTGTAGTCCACGCGAGCGGAGCCGCGGCACAGCTAGTACAATATAACTTTTTTACGCAAACGTGTATACAGAATAAACTGAATGAGTTAGCAGGTTAAAACTAGATTAGCAGAAGTTTTAAATGTTTATTATTTGATGCTAAGAAATACTTATATGCTTCTTCTTCTTAGGGTGCCTTATCTTCTAAGGACGTTGGCGATCATATTTGCCCATCTAGTTTTATCCATTGCCGCTCTAAACAGTTCAGTAGATGTCATGTTTGCCCACTGTCGTAAGTTTTTCTTGGTCCTCGCTTACCGATTATTTTTCCTTCAATTATAAGTTGCAGGAGCTCATACATTTAGCTTCTCATAATATGGCCAAAGTAAGTGTTTTTTCTTTCTTTAACAGCTCGAATCAACTCTCGTTCTTTATCTATCCGATCAAGTATTTCCACCTTTGTGGTATGCGCTGTCTAAGGAACACCACATCTTGAATGACACTATTCTTTGTTATGTTGTCTCTTTGATTGTTGCAGCTTCTATACCGTATAACATGACCGAGAGCAGGTAGCATCTTAACACTCTTGTTCTTGTTTTTAAGTTTAGTTGGCAGTTACAGAATATGTTGCGCATTTTATTAAAGGAGCTTCGTGTTTTTTCAATTCTTTAGCGTATTTCAATAGAGTGGTTCCAATCTTGACTAATTACGCTTCCTAAGTACGTTATTTTTGTTACCATTTCAAGTGTTTGTTGATGTACTTTAATATTTATATTTGTATTAGGACTCTTAGTGACCCACCATTGTTTTTGTTTTGTTCGTATTCAGTTTCATTCTATATTCCTCACATGCATTAACAATTCTATTTATGAGTCTTTGTAGGCCTTCTTCACTGCCCGCTAGAATAACAGTATCATCAGCGTAGCAGAGGTAATTTATACGCACACCATTACCATCTTTTTTATCAGAAAGTGCTTTATTGAAGTTTCCTCCGAATAGACATTGAATAACAGGAGTGACAAAATACAGCCCTGACGTACGCCTTTCCTTATTTTTATTTCTTTGAACATGCGATTCTCAACTTTTATTTTAGCAGTCTGGTTCTAGTATAAATTTGATATTTTTTGTCCTTGTCATCAATGTTACACGATTGTAGTATTTACATCATTTTCTCATGATTTACCATATCAAAGGCTTTCTGGAAATCTATGAAGCATAAATAAACATCAAAGTTGACATCCCTACATCTTTCAATCAGAACGCGGATGGAGAATAGTGCGTCCCTCGTTGCTAGTCCGTATATGCTATGAATTAAATTCATATTAGTTAGGGTATAGAATAACTGTTACATCAAGTAATGTTATTGTTTAAGAAATATCTAGAAATATATGTATTACAAGTGAAATGGCTGTTTATTATATTTGTAATAAATTATTTTCAATTATCATTCTCCTACTATACTATAAGAAATAATTATTTTGTTTAATAACACCACTATTAATTACCACATAACGATAGATTAATTTGTTGTTTTAATATTATAGTTTAGGTTGGTAGTGTGACTATGATACTAAAAGAAGAATGTACTTTTAAATTTAATACATATTATATAAGTGTGTATGTTAATCATTTATTCATATTAAATAACTCTTATGCTATTTATCAAAAAGTGGTATAGGTCCGGGCGTTAGCCCTCAGGTAGTCCACGATAAGTGCCAGAACTTACCATTTCGCTCCCAGTCCGCAGTCCAAAAAGTCTGTTATGTCTAATTAATCAATTGAAACTATGAGAAATCATGTTTAAATTAATATTCCAACGAGGATTAGTATTAAAGACAACTATGAAATACTTTATTTAGAAGTTCATCGTTGTTTATAAAAATGTAAACAAAATTAATGTCAAGAAAGTCTCCATACATTTAACAAATAACAATAATAATTTGACTGGGTTTAACGGAAAATAATAAGCCTTGATAATCTTCTGTAACCTTTTTTTCATGCTTGCAACCAGCTTTCTAGTAATTTCTGCTGGCATGTTCTCCGATTCGTTCAATATTCTGTTTTTTAATTCATACCAATAATAAAATATAAATTTCCAACCCCTCCACCGGACATGCATCTTCAAAACAGAACACGGCCACCCCCTTATCTCACCGTGGAACAAATGTTTTAATATCGATTGCGGTATTCTTATTTCTCCAAATTTTAGTTCTGCCATCAGACCCAAAAAGGTTAATTTTAGTTTCATCACCAAAGATTACGGATTCCCAAAATTCAGGAGGTTTAGTAACGTATGTCCTAGCAAAAGTTGACCGCTTTTTGCGATTAGCTTCCGAAATTAACGGCTTCTTTCTGGCTGTACACCTCTTATGGCCTGCCCTGTTTGTGAACAAACATTTTTCGAAAATAGTTTCCGTACTTCTTCTTTTAATTTTGGTGCACTTTTCTTGGGATCTATAATTATTTGTCTGGCCCCTTCACGTGGAATCAGTTTCTTGGGAGAACCGGAGCGTGGTCGAATTTTATAAGAACCCGTTGATTTATACTGGTTTACAATGTACTAAACAGTAGCATGCGACTTTTTAACAATTTTTCCTATATTTCTGTACGATTTTCCATCTTTTCACAAATCAATTTTGATCTTTCAAACTTTTTTAATACTACTTTGAAAACCCACTGAAAAATTACTAGCAACAAGTGACAGATTATATAGTATGGCCGAAAATTATTCAATTGTTTATTTTTAGTTTAGCAAGCAACGCATTGATAAAATGCGGCTGATTATAACGTGTTTTTTTCAGTGCAGTTCTTGAGTGTATGGAGACTTTTTTGACATTAATTTTGTTTACATTTTTATAACAATGATGTAACTTCTAAATAAAATGTTCCGTAGTTGTTTTTAATACTAATCCTGGTTGGCTAAGTTTCAAATGTTAATTTAAACATGTTTTCTCATAGTTCCAATTAATTACAATTCCAATTAGTTGTTAAACATAACAGAAAAATAGTAGAGAAAGCAGGTGGTGTATGGACACTTTTTGGACTGACTGTATATATATAAGTAATAAAAGAGATAAAAAGTCACACACCATTCTGCCATTTATTTCATACTTAATTAATTGTGTGTGAGATTTTTTATCTTTGTTAAAAATTCTGTTTCAAAAATAGGCCCACAGATGTGGCAATGCGTTTGCTAATATCAAAAAAGTTTTAAAAATATCGTATTGAAATTCTATATAGTGTTTGCTTTATTTTTTAATGACTTAAGTGAAAACTCCACAAATAATAGAAAACTGCATTTAAATGAGATTGTTCTTTTTCGGCTACCCGAATATACATAATTGTATATATTTAGATAATATATATATATATATATATATATATATATATATATATATATATATATATATATATATATATACAGTAGAATCTCTATTATCTGAAATAATATAGACCAAACTGATTTCAGATAATCGAAATTTCGGTTAATCCGAATTTTTTTTATAAAATAGAAGTTTAGAATGAATACAACATTGCAGATTGACTTAAAAGCATTTATACGATATGCTATTACGTAGGTATTTATTAAAACAAAGAATAGAACAATTAGTTTACTTATTTTATGTATATGTACGGAAAATCGAAAATAAAACAGTTTCATTCTTAACTTTAATGTCTTAACAATGAAGTAATTTTTTAAACTGCACACGTTTTGCATTAGTTCTGTTTTTTGGCTGCCATGTCTCTCCAACGTTTGATAAGTAAAACGTCCGCGGCGGTTGCATTTTTTTGTTGTTCTATATAAGTTAACGCTTTTTCTAGGGCCTCTAGCTTTCTGAATGTGACATTTTTACTGGAATATTGTCAGTGGCTTCTACTTCGTTATCATCATCGTCATCACTGTCTATTTTATTAGCATTTTTGCATACACTTTTAATTAATTCTAGGTCAGTCATTTCATCTTCCACACTATCACTGTTTAACCATTCACACAAACATCGGTTTCCGTAACACTTTCACATCCTGATATTCTTGTAATAATTTGATGTAAACTTCCATTATCTTCTGTTTCTGCCTCTGAGTAATGTCTCTCCTCTTGTGGAATCAATTTTGACCAAGATTTTTCCAGAGTACTACTCTTTACTTGATTTCAGGCTGAAGCTATCCAATATATAACATTTTTCATATTTACCTTGTTTAGACAATCAGTAAGATTGCCACCTTCATCTACTTCTTCTAAAATATGCTCCAATAACAAACGCCTGTAATTGCGTTTTAAATTTTCGAGTACACCCTGATCCATAGGCTGAATGAGAGAAGTTACAGCAGGAGGCAAAAACATTGCTTTTATTTCCCCACTCTCAAGTTGCTCCTCACTTGGATGATGGGGGCGTTATCTAGTAACAGAATACATTTTCTAGGATATCCATGTTCTTTTAAAAAAAGCTCCATTTTGGGAACAAAATCTCCAAAAAACCAGTCTTTAAATAGAGTCGCGTTTATCCAGGCATTGTTTTGATTTTTATACAAAACAGGATTTGCTGACTTACCAATACATAATAATGGGAGTTTGTGTCTTCCAGAAGCATTACTGCATGCAAGCACAGTAATACGTTCTTTATTACGTTTGTAACCAGTAACATTTTGTAGTTCAAGCCTGTTTCATCACAATTATAGATTTGGTCTGGTTGTAAACCATGTTCTTTCATAAGCTGCTCAAAATTCTCTGCAAATTTTTTTGCAGCAGATACCTCAGCCGACAATCTTTCTCCACAAACTTTTAGTTGACATACACCATGTATTTTTTTTCCACCTGTCTAGCCATCCATCACTTGCAGAAAAATTTACAGGCGTTTCCATAACCGGCAACTCTTCGCTTAAACTCACTGCCTTGTGTTTTAAAATTGTTCCTGAAATTGGTATTCCACGTTCTCGAATCTGTGTAAGCCATAAAAAATAAAGAATCATTCGCTTTTTGGTATTCACCGCTTTTCATACTTTTTCGTGTCTGTGTGGGCGATGACAAAACACTATACAAGTTTTTCGCGATTTTTTCTCCACTCTGAAACAGTACTCACGGCTACACTTAAATCCTTCGCTATATTTTTTAAGAAGTTCACCATTATCTAAACATTGAATTGCTTCAAGTTTCTCTTTTAAGGTAATAACAACACATTTACGCTTATTATTATGACGCTCCATTTTGTAAAATATCTATTAAAACGAAACTATTACCTCTGCGATAATAATAGACGTAATGAGTAACTCTCGACTAACCAAAACATAGACAGCGGCGAAATTCTAGACGTCGGGAGTCCCCGACGCGTTAAGGAAACCACTCATCGTCTGTTTCGAATAATGGGGATTTTTTCGTTTAATGGAAATACAATTTGCTTTTTAACGGTTGGTTTCGGATAAGCCGGATTTTAGATAATCGAGATTGTACTGTATATATATATATATATATATATATATATATATATATATATATATATATATATATATATGTGTGTATATTATTTCCCTAGACCTGAATATGACGTAATACATAGTACAGTTCTCTAAGGACGTAATTTTGTTATTGTTCGTTGCATTTAACAGTTTTTACGAGGGAAGTCGCAAATTTGTGTTTTTAAATAAACAATTTTTTATATTTTATATACTGAAAATAATACTTTAACTGCATGTGGTATAAGCACTTTTCTAGATTGGACAAAGAAGCGCCTTGAGATAGATGGTGTGTATCTGAGTCATTTAAGGTTCCCAGACGATGTAGTCATCGGTGGGAAACTACCAAAAAATGAAAAATGAGTTAGATTACCATTCCAGATCAACTGATCTTAAAGTAAGTAAAAATAAGACAAAAATATTAACAGACACTAATAACAACATAGTTATAAATTTGGAGGAGTATATGTATCTGGGGCCAAACATTGTTACGGCCAAAAACAACGTCTCGGATGAAATTTCAAGACGAATAAAGCTCAGTAATTCAAAGGTACAGACATCTCAAATACGTTAAAGGCCGAAGGATATGATCAGTGCATTCTACCTTTGAGTACAAATGGCGTAGAAACTTGCACACTGAATAAAGCCCATAAGCAAAAACTGGCGCGAAATCATAGAGCACACGAAAGACAGATGATCGGGATAAAACTTAAAGAGAGAAAAAGTAAAGGGTATTATAGAGCACGTAGAAGAACGAAAGTGGCAATGGGCTGGACATGTGGCACGTACGACTGACAATAGATGAACCAAGCGAACAATAGAATGGAGACCACGAGATCAGAAAAGGAGCGTAGGACGTCCCAAAACAAGATGGTGGGACGATATACAGAGGGTTGCGGGCATTGATTTGATGACAACACCTGCAAATAGATTAAGAAGGAAGTTCAGGAGAAGGACTACATCACTACATAAGCACTTTTACTGAGGCGCTTTACTTAAACAACTGCCTCACTACGTTACAACACGCGACCTGTACCTTAAATTATTTGTTTTTTTATAATAATTCTGAAGCTTTAATTATTTAGAAATTAATGAAACCTGTGCCAGTACCTACTTTCGCATTACCTGTATATATTATCCCAGTTAGCTCACAGGCAAGGTTCAAATTATTTATTGCACTGCACTGCACTACTTACTCTAAAATGTTAAATTTTGATGTATTTTCGTGAAAAACACTGCTTAACAAATACGTGCAATTCAAGAATTTCTTAATTTTTAGTAGTACTTATAAGATTTTCCTAAGTGTAGAAGAATACCATACCATACCATATGAATAAGAAAAAGTTATCCCCAGTTAGTTTAGTCAGTCAAAAATTATTACATCACAAACCACTATTTTTCCAGTTTCAAACTTATACTACATGAAGTGAAAAAATCCCGACACTTTTGAAGAAAAAACAATGTTTTTGCCGAAAATCGATTTTATTCTTCCACATAGTTCCCCTCAAGAGCAACACACTTATTACTGCGATCTTATATCCGTTGGATACCTTTCATACTGTACGACTTATCGAGCTCTCTAAAATAAGCGTCAGTTTCCCATTCGAATTCTTTATTTGAATCAAATCTCTTTCCCAGCCTGCTTTTTAAATTTGGAAAGAGATAGTAATCGCTGGGGCGAGATCTGGTGAATACGGCGGATGACGAAGCAATTCGTAGCCCAATTGGTACAATTTAACCATCGATTTTAGGCGGGCCTTACACTATAAAAGTTCTTTTATAAAAGATCTTTTACGATAAATGTGATGGTGTAATAGCTCTAGTTTTATAAAATTGGTCTTTTATAAAAGTTATTTTATCATAGTTTGCATTTTCATCCAATATTTGATAAAAGTTGTCTCTCCCACTCCTGCACTCGACTCGCCGGTAGTTTGGCTTCTCTTCTCTTTGTATGCATGCGCAGATCTCACGTCTCGCGACAAAATCTAATCACACGTATCAGTTATCAACTTATCAATCGTTGTATATTTAATTTTATTTACGTTTTTAAAATATTATTTCTTTAAACTGTAATTTAGAAACAAAAGCTTTGAAAGTAACTGAAAAATGGCCGAGTCGAGGATTGAGTGCAGGTGGTCTGTGACGGCTACTAAAATTTTTGATTTCTGAATATGAAAGAATAGATTATCTGTATGACGTGTGCCATACAGAGTATAAAAATAGAAATAAACGGTTGAATGCTTATGAAGATATTGCTTGTGTATTAAAAGAACATGGGGTACACATATGAGGTTGACGACCTAAAAAAAAGGTAATGGGTTGAAAGTGTACACTGAGATATGCGACTACTCTATTGAAGACTTGTGTAGCTCTCGCCTGTGGCAAGAAATTGCACAGTAACCATAAGCCGTTCCTCAGGGGGTATTAGGTTACGCAAATATGTCGTTTCCCGAGATATAGGTCCCACCTTCAGAAACAAGTAATCGAAGGTTTTTTCATCCATCATCAAATAGTTCATGTAACTTTTTGTATCTTCCATGCCCTTTAACTCGCGCCGGGCAAACCAAGGTCTTACCCACAAACGTTTCTTTACATTCTTATTTTTATCTTTTTCTGCCACAGCTATTGCAACTACAGCAGCCACAAAACCTGCAGCAATTGGTAAAACGTCGTCCATTACACAAAAGTCACAACTCACAACACTGTCTTGAAACGAAAAACTAAGATATCTTTTAAAATATTTTGTAAAATATTTTGTATAGTGTAATGCAAATTTTGTAGTAATAAAAGATATTTTATAAAAGAAACTAGTCGCGCCCGCGGCTCCGCTCGCGTGGACTTGATTCACCTTTATCGCCACTGCTTATTCGTTATGTTTATATTATTATATAGCTCGAGGGGCCTTAAAGGCTCATGGCTTGGTTGCATACTTGTCTCCACTTCTTTTTGTCTCCTGTTAGCTTTTCCCAGTGCGGGATTCCCATCAACTCCGCATCTTGCTTTACTGCCTGAATCCATGTAGACCGAGGTCTACCCTTGCCTCTTCTTCCAACCACTCCTCTTATTAGGGCTTGCTTTTCCTGTCTTTCTTTCATCCTTGCCAAGTGTCCCAACCATCTTAATCGCTGGCTTATTATGATTTGGCTTATAAGGTGTTTCGTATATAGGCATTTTAATTCGTAGTTTGTTCTTCTTCTCCACAGTCCCTATTCTTTCCTTCCTCCGTAGATTCTTCTCAAAACTTTCCTTTCCAACACCTACAAAGTCTCCTTTTCTCTTGCATTCACTTTCCACGTTTCGCATCCATATGTCACCGTGGGTCTGACAACTGTCGTATATATTCTTTCTTTTGCTTTTCTTGATACATTCTTTGATTTCCATATTCGATTCATTACCCCCAAACTTCTCTGTCCTTTCGCTATTCTTTCTTGTATCTCCGTCCTTTCTTGTCCACTCTCTGTTATTGTTACTCCCAGATAATTAAATTTGTCTACTTTTTCAAACATATATCTTTTCCCTAAGTTGTTAATTATATTTAAACTTTTGTTGTTTTTATTATCCTTCTTCTTTGTAATTTTCATGTATTTTGTTTTTTCCTCATTTATCTTTAGTCCTCTCATCCTTCCTCTTTCTTTTATCCTACTTATGGCTTTTTGAGGTTCTCTTTTGCTCTTGCAATCACTGCTACATCATCCGCATAGGCCAAGCCTTGGCAGGTTTGTTGGTATATCGTTCCATTTGTTTTTATTTCTGACTCCCGGATTATCTTCTCTAGTACCAAATTAAATAGACATGTCGACACTGGTTCCCCTTGTCTTAATCCTCTCTTCACCTTAAACTTGTCTCATACTTTGCCCTCAACCTACACTCTATTTTCTGTGTCATTCAGTGTCATTCTCACCATGCGAATCAATTTACTTGGAATTTTTAGTTCTTCCATTATCTTGTAGAGTCCTTCTCTATTTACAGAGTCATATGCTTCTCTGAAATCCACAAAGACCAAGTGTAGTGCCAAATTTTGTTCTAAGCTATTATCTTAGATTTGCTTAATCGAAAATATCTGGTCTGTAACCGATCTATTTTTCCTGAATCCACACTGGTACTCTCCCAGAACAGACTCGGCTTTCTCTGCTAGTCTGTTTTTGATAGTCAACATTACTATCTTGTACACGACATCCAGTAAGGCTATTGGTCTATAATTAGCACATATAGTTTTTTCGCCTTTTTTGTATATTAGACAAATGAGCGACTCTCTCCAGTTCACTGGCATCTTTTCTGTTTCTCATATTTCTTGCACCAACCGGCATATTTCATTTTCCAGATCTACTTCTCTAGCTTTTATCAGTTCTACAATTTTCACCCGGGGCCTTATTTTTTTGGGTCCCGAGACGCGTTTCGCCGTATCACGGATGGATGGACGAATAAGAGGACAGTGGGTAGACTGCTTAAATATGGGCTTTTTGCCTATTTTAAGTTGTTTTACGTTAAACCACATAAGGTCTGAGGTTGATTCCTCGCAAATCTCGCTGCCTGCCTTTAGTGTTGGCTGTGCCAACCACTCTGTCGGCTTGTGGCTGCTGTGTCAGCCTCCGATTGAGTACTAGGTGTGCGTATTTGGTACAATTCGTTGTATCTTACCGTTGTGTTCCGTAAGTGCCGGAATAAAGTACTTAAATTTCTGTTCTCTTCTTCGTCGATCCTAGCCCGACTGATGAGCCGTGATACGGCGAAACGCGTCTCGGGATGGATGGACGAATAAGAGGACAGTGGGTAGACTGCTTAAATATGGGCTTTTTGCCTATTTTAAGTTGTTTTCCGTTAAACCACATTATTATTATTACTATATAACCTGGCCAAAGAATATATGTATGAATTTAAAAAAAGACACGTAAATCGGATAAGTGCTTCTCGCCTGATAAACGCACTAATGGACAGACAGACAGAGAAACATGGCATTTTATATATTATAGATTATAGATATTCTCTGATACATAATATTGTTCCAAATTTAATGGTTTAGGCTGTGTACTGCAAGGGAACGCGCTACCGGCAAACTTTTTACCGACTTCATTCACTATTACCGTCACTGCTCATTCCCTATGCTACCTATCGTAATAAAATATAGCCTATAACCTGGCCAGAGAACATATGTATGTTTTAAAAAAAAAGTACGTCAATCGGATAAGTGGTTCTCCAGTGATAAGCGCACTAACGGACAGACAGACAGACAGAGAGACGTTGCATTTTAGATATATTATATATTGTAAAACAATTTCTATCCAACTTTTAATACATCTTTGTCAAAGAACTTTTATAGTGTAATGCCGGCCTTATGAATTTGTGAGCTGGTGCATTATCTTGGTGAAACAACACTTTTTTCTTCGCTAAATGCGGCTTTTTTTCTTAATATCACCATTCAAACCGTCTGAATCTTCGACAAGATGTTGTTTTTGATCAATCGTAAGAATGTACGGCACCCGTCGAGTTTACATCACGTATATCTTTGTTCTATGTAGATTCCATAAAAATGTTGAGCAGTATAATGCATGCCGGTATATCTAATCCGCACTCCCTAGAGAATGAAAATAACGTGATATTGCTTGAATACAAACGATCTAATTTCTAGTTAAATCATAGAGCTACGATTGCATTTTTATTCATTATTTTATTTTTATTTCTTTCACTAGGAGCGTAACTTTGCTAAGTTATTAAAAAATTTGTAGTCCCGATAAAATTTTTAATTATTTTTATTATTTTACTCTTGACAATATCTAGTAATTACTTCCATTGAATAAAAAAATAGGGGTTTCTTTTGTTTTTAAATTGAAACCCTCTTTTTTGGGAGCGAAGGGCAGGACATTATTTCTACTTACTTTAAGAAAACAGGAATTCATCGAGATAAGTAGTCGCTTGAAATACTAGGAGTACAAACTGACTGGGTATCTTTGAACTCAATATCACAAAATTCAGCCTCAAATTCAAACTATTTTGCGCCACTTTTATATACGAAAGTACCAGTCCTAAGGAAGCAAAAATCACCACTTCATGCAATTTACTTAATACAGCCTAAAAAGCGCTGATTAACTGGCGCGCAAGAAAAGCTACATAAAATTGTATCGCGAAAATTTCAAAAAAAACGTAAAAACGTACCTTTTTCCAAACAAGATTACATATTGCAATTAAACTCTATGATAGTTTTTAAAACTCTTTGGTGAGCTCCCTTTTTAGAAAATTGTTCTGGGAAATCCTATATATGCATCTTACGTTACGTAAATATTTGTCTTCTTCTTCTTCTTCTTTCTACATTAGGACCATGTCCTGTGTTCACTTCAAAGGTTTCCCAGAAACAATTGCGATGATGAAGACCAGCTCTCATACCATCTTATTGGTGGTCTTCCAATCGGTCGAGGTGTGTTTGGTCGCTTCTCTTTTGCAACCTTAGCCAACCGGTCATTTGGCATTCTGTCCACATGGTCTCTCCATTCTCATCTCCTATTCCTTGCCCATCTCACCACATCCTGTATTTCACACATTTCCCTTATTTCTTCACATCTCTTCTGGTCAAATAAGGTATGTCCTGTTATCGATCTAAGTGTTCGCATTTCTGTTGTTCTTAGGAGTCGTTTTGTTATTGTGTTCTCCGCTCTGGTTTCTATCGCGTACGTCATGATCGGCCTTACGCACGTTTTGTATATTCTTATCAGCTTATTGACGAACCAACACGGATCCCTGATCGAGACGGGGAGTTCGCCAGTCTTCTTGATCTGTTTTTAACCACCAATCCGGAGATTTACACGGTCACCGTAAATCCACCGTTAGGTTCTTCCGACCATAAACTGCTTTCGACATCGAGTATCCTGCCAATCAGTGACAGAGAGGCGCCTAGGCCGCGCAAGATTTGGCACTACAAATCTGCTAAATGGGAAGATCTCATGGAATATTTTCGAACTTTTCCTTGGATGGACGTTTGTTTTCGATCCGATAACCCATCTGACTGCGCCAGGGAGGTCTCCGATGTTATTTTGGCTGGTATGGAAGCTTACATCCCTTTTTCGAAGAAATGCTCCTCCAACGGCAAGCCTTGGTTCGACCGAAAATGCAAAGAAGCTGTTGCTTCTAAACATATTGCCTACCGACAATGGCGTGAAAATCCTAACACCTTAAATCGAAACATCTTTGTTCATGCCCGGAACAGATGCAAGGGAATTATCGACGAAACCAAGGAGGCACACAATCAACGAATTAGAAACAAACTTCTCCCTTGTCCCAACAATTCCAGGTCCTTTTGGGCAGTCGCTAAGGCAGTTAGTCAAAATTTTACCAAATCCACCATACCACCACTCACACGGCCAGATAATTCCATTGCAACCACACCTGTTGAGAGAGCGAACTTGTTGGCTGAACTCTTTGCTTCACATTCTACTGTCGATTTCCAAGGAAAAACACCACCTACTATTCCTATATTGCAGTCAAGGATGCCCGATGTTGTCTTCAGACAGCGCATCATAAAGCGTATTTTAATGAAGCTAGACACCAAAAAGGCTTCTGGCTCTGACGGAATACCTGCCATAGTTCTCAAAAACTGTGCAAGGGAACTAACACCAGTTCTCTGTAGACTTTTTAACCTATCCTACAGAAAGGGAATATTTCCGTCCTGCTGGAAATGTGCCACGGTTCAGCCGATACCTAAAAAAGGTAAGAAGACCTTGCCAAATAACTACCGACCAGTTGCACTGCTTTCAATAATATCGAAAGTCATGGAAAAGGTTATCAATGAGCATCTTCTAAAATATCTTGAACGATTCAATATTATTAGCGATCACCAATATGGTTTTCGTAAACATAGATCAACAGGAGATCTTCTGACTTATGTAACACATGTTTGGAACAACGCAATTGAACACTTTGGAGAATCTCGAGCGGTTGCTCTTGACATATCCAAGGCATTCGACCGTATTTGGCACGATGGACTGTTGGCTAAGTTGCGCTCTTATGGTATGTCTGAAAGGTTCTGTTTGTGGCTCTCATGTTTCCTCAGAGAGCGTTCTTTACGAGTGGCGGTCGACGGATTTCTTTCTAACACCCTCACTATCAACGCCGGTGTGCCCCAGGGCTCCATACTGTCTCCTACTCTCTTTCTCATTTACATTAACGATCTGCTGGAAAAGACCGGGAATCCAATCTATAGCTTTGCAGATGACAGTACGCTTGTCTCTTCATTCACCTTGAACGCTCGGACATCGGCTGCTCAGGCGAATATCCGCAGACAGCAGGAGGTCGTTCAGCTTAACAAAGACCTGGAAGAAATTCTATCTTGGGGTGACAGTAACCAAGTGGAATTTAACGCTACAAAAACCCAAGCGGCAGTTTTTTCTAAAAAAGTTAACGTTGCTGAACCCGACATAGTTATGTCGGGGCACTCCATTCCCCTAGCATCGTCGCTCAATTTGTTGGGCGTTAGTTTGGGAGCAAATATGTCTTGGCATGAACATGTTGCAGGCATAGCAAGGAGAGCTTCTCAAAAGTTGGGAATATTATTTAGAACCAGAAAGCTTTACACCCCACAGCAACTGTTAATTCTTTACAAAGCCCAAATTCGATCAACTATGGAATACTGCTCCCACGTTTGGGGCTCCGCTCCCAAACATACACTGCATTTGTTGGATTCTGTTTAGAGAAGAGCGGTCCGTCTGATTGGGGACCCGGAATTGACCGGCGGCCTTGATTCGCTGGAACATCGAAGAACGGTTGGCGACTTGAGTCTGTTCTACAAGTATTTTCATGGAAAGTGTTCGAAGGATGTAGCCCGCTTAATTCCTCTCAAAGCGGTGCATGTTAGAAATACACGTCGCGCTGGTGCTTCGCATCCGTATGAGGTTCAGCTTGTTACTCCGCGTACGACGCTTTTCAAGCAATCTTTTATATGGAGAACGTCATCCCTTTGGAATAATTTGCCCAGCGCTGTGTTTCCCACCGAGTACAATTTACAGCGATTCAAGAACAACGTGAATCGCTTTTTCCGCACTCGTGCCGCTCCTGGAGCGCTTTAGGGACTTCCCTGCAGCACGTGTGCTAGACCAATAAAAAAAAAAAAAAAAAAAAAAAAAACTTTGCTCCTGGTGCTCATATATATTTGTTTCTCCAAATTATATCTCTTAAGTAACCTGATATTAATGATGCCTTTGTTGTTTGAGTTTTTACTTCCTCCTTAAGGTTCCTGGTACTTGTTATGTTTGCCCCTAGATATCTGAAGGACATCACTGGTTCTACACTCTGATCATAAATCGCGAGTTTGCATCTTTTCGGTTCTTTAGATATTGTAAGGGATTTTATTTTCTTTATAGATATTTGCATATTAAACACTTTTGTTGTTGGAACTTATGTAGGAGTCTCTGTAAGTTATCTTCGTTTTCTGATATGATTACTGCATCATCGGCGTAGCATATTATTTTTATTTCTTTGTCTCCCAATCGATATCCTCTCCCAGTTTTCTTTACTTCGTTTATTATTTCATCCATTATGATATTAAATAAGATTGGGCTTAGGCTATCTCCTTGTCTGATTCTGGTTGGCATAGGTATTTTATTGCTTAATTTATTTGCCACTCTTACATATGTGTGGTTGTTGATGTTCAGTTCTTCGATAGTTTTTATTATATTCGGGTAAATTCCCCTTTTTTGTAGTAGGGTTATGACATCAGTTAACCGTACCCTATCGAATGCCTGGGTAAGATCAATGAAACACATAAAGGCTATCTTATTGTGTTTGATTTTCCCCCTTTCTTTATAGTCTTTCTTCCAAATGCTTCTTCTGCTGCTTCTAGCATATTAGTTTTTAGTTTTGTCCATGCCGTTTCTACGTCATCGGACTCTCGAATATCATTTGTGGCTATTTTTTCTGTTAACCTTTGTTGATATAAATATTTGGTTGAGTCGTTGGATAGAGATTCTATATTGATTTTGCTTATTTGTTCGACGGGTTCGCTACGAAGTCGTTGCATGGTTATTCATATTTTTGCTATTACAAGATGGTGATTCGTTCCAGAATTGGCGGAAGCTAATGTTCTCCCGTCCTGTATTCTTGTTGGATGAATATTTGTATTTGTGATTACGTAATCAATTGTTGATCTTTGTCCACGTGTATTTTCGAAGGTGTATTTGTGTTGTAGTTTATGTGGATAAAAGGTGTTGTTAATTCTAAGTTCATTTTGTATTCATAGTTGTATCATTTGTTCACCACTATCGTTTATAGTTTCTTCGTTGAATCGATTTTTGATGCCAGCTATAACTTCATCACCAATTCTTGCATTAAAATCCCCTAGAACTATTATTTCATCATCTTCACTAGGTATGTCGTCTAAAACGTCGTAAAACATATTTACTTAATTTTCCAGTTGATCTTATATTATTAGTCCTAAAATTGGTTCGTGCCTTATCTACTAATAAATAAATTATTTATCTTTTTATTTTCTTGTGTCTTATCTTCCGTGCCCATTTTTCGCAGTCGTTTTGTTTTTCTTGTTAAAGCAATATATTCTATTCGTAATTGTTCTCTGTTTTTTTTCCGCGTTTTAGAGTCTCTAGATCTCGAAAAAATATAGTCACTCACTATCCTTGCTCTGTCTGTCGGCCGGTTGGCACGATAACTCTCGAACGGAACCAGATATCAATTTAAAATGTTGTCACTCTAAGAGAAGGGGTCCAAGAAGGTGAAAGGGGTTTTAAGGGTAATATGGTAATTTTCCTGCTGTATTTTTGAGATAGTAAACTAAAATTTATGCATAATTATTTTCAGTTAAAATTGTAAGAAGTTAAAGTGGTGGGGAGGAAGTTAGAGGAGTTACTTCGTATATATCGCGTTATCTCTCCTTTTGGAGTTATAAAATATTTTATATATATATATATATATATATATATATATATATATATATATATATATATATTCTTTTTTTCCTAGATTTTAAGATCATGTTACAACACCGTTTTTCTTTCTATAATTTATATTTTATTACCTTTTTATATTTGATTAAGCAGTGAGTTTAAATTTTTGAGCGGTTTAACTTAACCAGTAGTGTATAGCATGTTGCCGACTTAACTTATTTAGTTCGCATTGAATGCGTTTGATTTACAAAAGAAGACGGGCATCACCGGCCGGTTTTAACACTCCCGTCTGATTTTGTGTTCCGGAAGTGAACCATTTTAAAGACTTCACTTTGGAGAAGGGGCAAAAGATATATAAACAGCCATTTGGAATTTTTAAAGGCTTTTTCCTCCAGCATGCCGTAGTGGCTGTTTTCCCCGTGATGCAGTAACGGCTTAGTCTTTCGTCAGGCCGTAGTAGGCTTTTTTTCTTCCGTCATGCCGTAGTGCAGTAACGGCTTTTTTTTTTTATCACCAAGTGGGTGTAGTTTCTAGATTCTAAGGCATTTTGGGTCAAAAAGTGATTAGCTACCTAAATGAGAATAGGAGAGTAGTGGCTGAGACAATATTTTTGATGAGAATCTTACCAGGAGAGGCCAAACAGCTTATGGAAAACCTACGAGGAGAAGCCAATCAGTAAGTCAATAGTACACCAGTTTAAATATCTACAACGTGTGTTTCCAACGACTACTTATCACGTGTAATCCGCGAAGTCGGTTTTACAAACTTTTATATCGTGTCTTTTAAAGCCATTTGCTAAGAACTTAATAATTCTAATTTAGAGACTCTCTGTAAAAGTGTGCACTCGCATAGTATAAAAAGTAATTTATTAAGTCTATGTAATTTTAAGAGTGTAATAACAGTAGGAATTTTTATTTTGTTAATTTATCCTTCTTTATTTAAATCTTTATCTTTCAGGACGCAATGGTTGTAACCAATTCAATTTTATTTCAACAACTAAATAACTCTTCAGTATTTTTTCATTTTTAGAGCTGAACTTAGAATTTAGAACCAAGTTTTAAACAACTATAGAGACTATTATATAAAGATTTTCACGGATGGTGGAATGTAATACCTTAAGATTCCGGGTACCAATCCGTTCGTCTGACGATGAATTTACACTATGTTTAGCCAAAATCTCATTTGTCATTTTCAAGTGCTCTTGCTGCTGCTGCGGTTTGATAATGTGATCTTGCTGCTGCTGTTCACTGAGGTGAGCTTCGAGCGGCAGCAGCAGCAAGAGCACATGAAAATGCCAAATGAAATTTTGGCGAAAATTTGTGCAAATTTATTTTTAGACGAACGGATTTAAACCAGGAATCTTAAGGTATTATATATGTACATATATATATATATATATATATATATATATATATATATATATATATATATATATATATATATATATATACATACATATGAAGTTCTCTAATAAATTTTACATTCCTGCTCACAGCACAGTTTAAAATATAATCACAAGCAAACTAACGAGAATTCGTAACAGTGCTATATATATAGATATATATATATAGATATATATATATATATATATATATATATATATATATATATATATATATATATATATATATATATCTATATATATATCTATATATCTATAATATATATAAAATGCAACGTCTCTCTGTCTGTCTGTCTGTCTGTCCGTTAGTGCGCCTATCACTGAAAAACCACTTATCCGATTTACGTACTTTTTTTTTTAAAACATACATATGTTCTCTGGCCAGGTTATAGGCTATATTTTATTACGATAGGTAGCATAAGGAATGAGCAGTGACGTAAAATAGTGAATGATGTCGGAAATAAGTTTGCCGCTAGCGCGTGCCTTTGCAATACACATCCTAAACCATTAAATATGGAACAATATTATGTAGCAAAGAATATCTGTAATGTATAATCTATAATATATATAAAATGAAATGTCTCTCTGTCTGTCTGTCTGTCCATTAGTGCGTTTATCACGCGGGAACCACTTATCCGATTTACCTGTCTTTTTTTAAATTCATGCATATATTCTTTGGCCAGGTTATATAATAATAATAATAATCTATATCTATAATATATATAAAATGCAATGTTTGTGTGTCTGTCTGTCTGTCCGTTAATGCGCTTATCCCTCGAGAACCACTTATCCGATTTACGTGATTTTTTAAATTCATACATATGTTCTCTGACCAGGTTATAGCTATATATATATAAAATGCAACGTATTCTGTCTGTCTGTCTATCCGTTAGTGCGCTTATCACTGGAGAACCACTTATCCGATTTTCGTACTTTCTTTTTTTAAAACATACATATGTTCTCCGGCCAGATTATAGGCTATATTTTATTACGATAGGTAGCATAAGGAATGAGCAGTGACAATAATAGTAAATGAAGTCGGACAAAGTTTGCCGCTAGCGCGTTCTCTTGCAATACACAGTCCAAACCATTAAATATGGAACAATATTATGTAGCAGAGAATATCTATAATATATATAAAATGCAATGTCTCTCTGTCTGTCTGTCTGTCTGTCTGTCCGTCCGTTAGTGTGCTTATCACTGGAGAACTCCTTATCCGATTTACGTGCTTTTTTTTTAACCATACGTATGTTCTTTGGCCAGGTTATAGGATATATTTTATTAGGTGACATAAGGAATAAGCAGTGACGATAATAGTGAATTAAGTCGGAGAAAAGTTTGCCGCTAGCGCGTTCTCTTGCAATACACTCCCTAAAGCATTAAATATGGAACAATATCATGTAGCAAAGAATACAATATATATAAAATGCAACGTCTCTCTGTCTGTCTGTCTGTCCGTTAGTGCGCTTATCACTCGAGAACCACTTATTCGATTTACGTGTTTTTATAAATTTATACATATGTTCTATATAATTCGATATAAGCCTAGATAATGGAAGATAAGGTGAGATAATGGGAGATAAGGAGAAATAATGGGAGACAGGTCGAGATAAGCCTCGATAATGGAAGATAAGGTGAGATAATGGGAGATAAGTTTAAATAATGGGAGATAAGGAGAGATAATGGGAGATAAGCAGAGATAAGTCTAGATAATGGGAGTTATGGTGAGATAATGGGAGATAAGGAGAAATAATGGGAGATAAGGAGAAATAATGGGAGATAAGTCGAGATAAGCCTAGATAATGGGAAATAAGGTGAGATAATGGGAGATAAGGAGAAATAATGGGACATAAGGGGAAATAATGGGAGATGAGCAGAGATAAGCCTAGATAATGGAAATTATGTAGAGATAATGGGAAATAAGGAGAAATATTGGGAGATAAGGAGAAATAATGGGAGATATTTTATTACGTCGGGTAACATAAGGAATAAGCAGTGACGATAGTAGTGAATCAAGTCCACGCGAGCGGAGCCGCGGGCCCGGCTAGTATAGATATATATGTATATATATATATATATATATATATATATATATATATATATATATATATATATATATATATGGTTGGAGGAGTTGTTTAGTATACATGATGTTATATATCCGCTGTGAAAAAATAATTTCTTTTATTACTGTCATAATTTTTTTAAGTTGTTTTTTAGCATGAGAGAGTCAAATATAGTATTCATTTTAGGCCTGCATGATTACAAGGAAAATCATTTTTTTTAATTTTTTATAAGTAAATAGAGGCTTTTCCCAAATTGTACGAGCTGATATAAATTGCTATACCGTCAATAAAAAACGAAAATTTTAAAAACTTTGCCTCCGAAAAATAAATAAAAGAAAATAGGAAAATTTCAAGAAACAAATCGTTAAAAGTGCGCTGTTGATTTAAAAAATTACTTCTTGTTTTATCCAGTTGCACCATTTCGCCCAATATTCGTCCACATTAGTGCATTTCCACGGAAAATACTCTAAAGATTTTTTCGCGGAAAATAATAGTTTTGTGGCAAAATGTGAAATTCTCGAATTCGTCCGTGGCCGAATAAAACTCTTGCTTAATGAGGAGTGGTTTGGCTCATCTGCACTGTTACGAATTCTCGTTAGTTTGCTTGTGATTATATTTTAAACTGTGCTGTGAGCAGGAATGTAAAATTTATTAGAGAACTTCATATGTATGTGTATATATATATATATATATATATATATATATATATATATATATATATATATATATATATATATATATATATGTTACAATAGAGGTTTTCACGGATGGTGGAATGTAATACATTAAAATTCCTAGTTTCAATCCATTCGTCTAACAATGAACTTGCACGACGTTTCGCCAAAATCTCATTTGGCATTTTCAAGTGCTTCCGCTGCTGCTGCTACTCGATACTGTGATCTTGCTGCTACTGCCGCTCGAAGCTAATGAGCTTCGAGGTTAGCTCGTTAGCTTCTTGAAAATGCCAAATGAGATTTTGGCGAAAGGTCGTGCAAGTTCATTGTTAGACGAACGGATTGAAACGGAATTTTAATATATACATATATATATATATATATATATATATATATATATATATATATATATATATATATATGTATATATATATATATATATATATATATATATATATATATATATATATATATATATGTATATATATATATATATATATATATATATATATATATATATATATATATATATATATATATATATATATATATATATAGAGGGGGAGGGAAGTCTTGAACGACTAGTTAAACAGCAAACTTTCTTGAGGTAAGCGGTCGGTCGTATGAATAGGACTAAAAGGTTTTTTAACACCTTTTTGGCGTAGCTTTCGAAAATATTTTGTTTTCTTCTTCAGGGCTACAAATACAGTAGACTATCAGTATTCTAAAGTTTAAAACCGAAAAATAATTATTAAGCGAATAGCCCAAATGAAAAATTTGGAAAAGGTTATTTGAAGTTCGCTATTATGGCAGGATCTGTTTAAGAATTACTAGGAAAAGTAGGAAAGTATTGGATTTCAAAGATACAAGTAGGTGGGAGTTGAGAAAACTAATGATAAAACGGAGGATGGTCTCACGTACGTATTCTCTCTCTCCATACAGTTGCATTTTCTGGAAAAGTACTAGTTGATATACATCAAGTATAATACACTATTTAAAACAAAATTTAAAGTCTATTGCTAATACAACAATAATATTTTGACGTCTACTGCAGCTAAGCTAGGTGATACCTATCTAAAATTTAACCAATTACCAAGAAAACTATGGATCTAAACTTGGTTTACCTCAATGCGCTACGTAGTGCTTACAGTATGACATTAACATTACAAAAAAATGGAAAGGCATTGAACCACCGGCAGAGCCACTGAGGCACGCTTCTCACGTAGTTTTACTACTTACACCTAAACCAAAAGCAACCGGTTGATGCGGTATGGTAATTCAACCATACACGACCAATTTATAATCATCGTGGACGCACCCTGAGAAACAGCTTATTTACCACGTGAAAGACATTTGACGTTTTTGCCCATCAGCTGTTCCCCAAAATTAAACGTTTAACATCTGTTAAACAACTCAAAATACACGAGATACGTTAGAGGACCTGCAAGCATTGGTTGTGCAATGTGAATAAAGAAAGTGTCGAAATGGGTCTGACGATAAACACGGAAAAAAACAAAATTTGTGGTCGTTTCTAAACATCAAATCAACAATTGCCAATTATTCCTCGATGGAAAACAAATAGAGCGTGTAGAAAAGTACAAATATTTAGCCACCTGTATCACATCCGACATTAACCAAGACACTGAAATTAAAACCAGAATAGAGGTTGCTAGAAAATCATTTTTAAACTTCCGGACAATGTACTGCAACATAAACTTCCCTCGCCCTAAGATTACGTTTCCTGGAATGCTACGTGTGGTCGCAACTGTTGTATGGAGTTGAGGCATGGACGTTGAAGCAATACACTACTAAGAAGCATTTGAAATGTGGGTTTATCGAAGAATCTTAAAAATCCCATGGATAGCCAGGATCACTAATGAGGAAGTTCTACGAAGAATAAGCTAAGGCAGAAAATTCTTGACAATCATAAAAGTACGAAAAAACATCTTACTTAGGTCCTGTACTCAGAAACGACAAATATTCAGTATTGCAAACTATCCTGTAGGTAACAGTTGACGGTAGAAAGGGTGTCAGAAGAAAGAAAAAGTCTTGGCTGAGAAACATCAGAGAATGGACCGGCATGAATGTAGGGCTGTTGTTTCATGTTGTGTGGGACAGAGAAACATTTAGAGAAGTGGTCGCCGTTTTTTTTTTTACAGGTCTAGCATACGTGCTGCAGGGAAGTCCCTAAAGCGCTACAGGTGCGATATGTGTGCGGAAAAAGCAATTCACGTTGTTCTTGAATCGCCGTAAATTGTACTCGGTGGGAAACATAGTCCTGGGCTAATTATTCCAAAGCGATGAAGTTCTCCATATAAAAGACTGCTTGAAAAGCATTGTAGGAGGAGTAACAAGCTGAACCTCATACGGATGTGAAGTATTAGCGCGAGGTGTATTTCTAACATGCACCGCTCTGGAAGGAATTAAGCGGGCTACATCCTTCGAGCACTTTCCATGAAAATACTTGTAGAATAGGCTCAAGTAGCCAACCGTTCTTCGATGTTCCAGCAAATCAAGGCCGCCAGTTAGTTCTGGGTCTCCAATCAGACGAACGGTTCTTCTCTGAATAGAATCCAACAAATGCAATGTATGTTTGGGAGCGGAGCCCCAAACATGGGAGCAGTACTCCATAGTTGGTCGAATTTGAGCTTTGTAAAGAATTAACAGTTGGTGTGGATTTACCTCCATTAGGAGAAGGCATGGGAAGAAGAAATTGTCTTAAACAAAGCATAAAGAAATTAAAGTTTACTGCATTACATGTTTTAAAATTTTTACATGTTAAGTCAACAAAACTCGATTTTTGACAGTGTTGTTACAAAACTTGTATAATTAATTTGTTGATGTTGCAAAGGAATTATTTTAAAAGGTAAAAATTTTTGTTTTTAGGTTTCTTGAATTATTGGAAATTATGTTCCATGAAATTTTAGTGCATTAGATTGTCCTATGGCTTGTTTTAGACAGATTATGGCTTTGTAATAGTAGTTATTTTTACAATAAGAAACCATTCTAGCATAAATGAGTTAAAATTTTTAGTAAGTGATCTTCTTTGGATAAAAATGTTTACAAAATGAAAATATTGAATATCTTTTATATATATATTTTTTAATTAAATTTATTGGGAAAAGTCTAGGGTATGGTATATAGACTGGTGAACAAAAAAATCGACTCAAACTATTTGGCTTTATTTAACAATGATCCTAAAATTTAGATATATATTTTTATAGATTTTAGTATCATTTGAAAGCCCGTTCTATTATCTTTCTAATGATACCAAATTCCATAGCATACCTCATGCTTCTTACTGATTAAAATGATTGAAAGGGGAAACAAGGAGAACAAGGATTGAAAATAGGGGTAAGAGAAAGGAAAAATTAAACAAATTTTAAGTTTAAAAATTAAATTTATTGATAAAAACCAAAATAATTGGCCCCAGCTTTCTGAAATGTACGATCATAGTGAACGCACTTCTTTGCGCATTGACGACTTTTGGAGGTGTTTTACACATCCTCGAGTGACTGTCTAAAAGTGAGTGAATCTTTAGTTTCATAGATTGTACTCGTTAGATAAGTATCACGCCTTGATTGTCAGGTATAATCGGGTTCTGTCAGATTGAAGATTCCTGAACTAACCTGAATTAATAACGCACAAAAAATATGGAAACCACGTGTACATCAAATGTGCCAGAAAAATCCAAAAAATTGAATTAGAAATCGATCCCTCACTGCCTTTATCGTTGAGGTCCACGTCGCCCCACAATCTTTGACTGACTGATATATTGTTATAGACTAACATCTACTGCAAATTGTATGTTTACAAAAATTACTTTGTGCATTTAAGCCCGTTTTACATTGTTTTCATTTATTTCCTTTCATATTTGCATTATAAAAAGTCTCATTTCATGCTTATTTTTCTACATTACTCTACAAAAAATACTCCGGAAAACTTATATTCCGCACATAATCATTTCTCAAACACGAATATGTGGAAATTAGTTCTCCCCAAAAACTTTTAAATCACATATGTGAGAAGAAATTAAAAACTGAAAATGTAGAAAGTTTTTATAGCTTGTATAAGTTAATAAGTATAAGTAGTGCGAAAATAAGGTTTTTACATCATTTTGTGGGTATTCCATGCAATATGCAAAGATGAAGTTGTGGTCGAAAAGTGTACATTAATAGAACAAAAATATGTTAAATTTTTTTATAAACAGTCATAGATTATGTTAAAAAGGTGGAAAGCATTATGATTAGCAATATTAGAATTAATTGAAATAAATAAATATCCGGCCAAGTGCAAGTCGGACTTGCGCAATTAATGTTCCGTACGTTGATTACTTTTGAAATAAAATTTTTTATTACGGATGTATAAAAAGATCAATGACTTCACAAAACACGCCTCAAATGAGTTTTCAACAAAATTTAAATACCGGCTGATGGGTCGGTAATACTCCAATTTAAATTTGTTTCCTTTTTAGTGTTCCGTATGGAACACTTATAAGATGACTTGGGTGTCTGTCTGTCCGTCTGTCTGTCCGTCTGTATGTCCGTCTGTATGTCTGTCTGTCACCCGATTTTCTCCGAAACTATTTGTCATAGAAAGTTGAAATTTGGTAATAATATAGGAATTGATGGCGTCATCAGAGCCATGTAGTTTTGAAAGTTTAATTTTGACTTAAGGGGTTTGGTTGTGGGGGGTGAAATCGGAAGCGAAAAAAAATTTGTGAGTGTGGTGTCAAATGAAAGCTCGTGAAAACGCGAGTAATATATATATATATATATATATATATATATATATATATATATATATATATATATATAATGTAATACTTGCATGCACTTTTCTTTGTATTATTTTTAAAAAATCGCGAAAAGTCGCTGTCCACCCGCCTTATCTCGAAAAGTACTTATCAAAAAATTTTGAAAAAATTTTGGAATATTCTCCACGGGGTGTAGATTGAACGAAAATTATCACGAGTGCATTTATCTGGTATATAAAAAAAACAGAAATTTCAAGGTCATCAATTTTCAGTAAAGATTGGAAACAAACTTTGTTGAAAACTCATTTAGGGTGTGTTTTGTGAAGTCACTGATCATTTTATACTTCCGTTACAACATTTTTTTTATTTTAAAAGCAATCAACGTACGGAACACTAATTGCGCAAGTTCAACTTGCACTTGGCCGGTTATTTAAATATAAGCACAATTAAGGCGTTTACTTAACAGGTTGACTGCCGACCACTCCGATCGGAGTGCGTCGGGTCTCTTCGCCAACGCCGTCTACTCCGATCGGAGTTCGACATGCGTTCTTACGAAACGTTTTAGTATTCCATCGGCGTTGTATATGAAACGTGTTTCTAGTGGTGGCGTTGCTTAAAAACGCAAGTTCTAACAGGTGCTTAAGTGGTTCCGCGGATTTGCTTTTGGTTTGGTTGTAATCTGCCGTACAATATGGACAATCAACCTGGGCCTTCTGGTATTAAAAAAAGACATTGTAGTGATGAAAAAAAGGTATATGATAAGAAAAAGAAGCTAACTGACACTGAATTATTGCAGCTATTGGAAGAAAGCGGAGGTAGTAGTGACGAACATTACGTACCAGATACAGACGATAGTGATGTAAATTCAAGCTCCGAGTCCGAAGAAGAGAATTTTATAGACCCTATTCGGCCACATCAAACACTTCCTAGCCTTGATGAGATAAAATGAAACGACAGAGGTGCGTTAAAACAAATTTTGTTTCAGAAAACCCAGGAATTATTGGTGCAAATTCCAGGACAGGGTGCACCTATCGATTTTTTCGAAATGATCATTGATGATGATTTTTTACAAACTATTGTAGAACGAACGAACTCTTACGCAGTCGAGGTTTTGCTGCGCCCAGAAACAAGTACAAAATCACGTATTACTAATTTTAAAGATCTTACTCTTGACGAACTAAAAACTTTTTTGGCCCTGTTACTTCACACTGGCACAATATCCTTGAGCCGTCTTAACGATTATTGGAAAACTGATCCGCTATTTAATCTACTTGTTTTTAGAAAATATATGTCAAGGAATAGATTTTTGCTTATCTTGAGGTGTTTGCATTTTACATCTCCAGATATGGATCCGGCTGATCGGCTAGGAAAGATTAGATTTGTGGCAGATTTTTTTAACAACAAGATGGGAGAAATTGACTATCCTGGAAGAGAGTTGTCTTTGGATGAAGCTATGGTACTTTATCGGGGTCGTCTCCAGTTTAAACAGTATATCAAGAATAAGCGTCATAAGTATGGTATGAAGTTATACATGCTGACAGAGCCTAATGGACTTATTTTGAAATTTCGTGTCTACGAAGGTGCGACAGATGTTTATGGTGGAAGCGGACATACTGAAAAGATTGTTTTACATTTATTGGAGGAAAAATTGGGTGTGGGACATGCTGTTTATCTAGACAATTTTTACAATAGTGTTAATTTAGCTAGGAAATTACTTCAACAAAATACATACCGCACTGGTACGCTGAGAGCTGAGAGGAAAGATAATCCGAAAGAGGTAATGAGTGCAAACTTAAAACGTGGTGAGAATAAATCTATGTTTTGCAATGGAGTGCATGTCGGAAAATGGCGCGATAAACGCAATGTTCAATACATTTCAACAGAATTTGGAAGCGAAATGGGCATTTTTAAAAACAAAAGAAATCAAGAATCTGAAAAACCTTCCGCAATCATTGGATATAATGCTTTTATGTCCGGTATAGATAGACAGGATCAAATGATGGCATATTATCCTTGCAGCCGTAAAACCATTCGGTGGTACAAAAAGTTATTCATGCATGTGCTACAAATGAGCATGATAAACGCCTATTTTTTGTACAATAAATATTCGCGGTCTGACCAGTTACGATTATATGACTTTCGATTGGATGTCATAAGAAATTACTAGCCAGACGACCAATTACTAATTTGCCGCAAATTCCTCCAGGCCAAATAAATGTCCACAGCATTAGCAAAGTAGAAAAAAATTGTTAGTGAAAAAAAAAGGAACTAAAGAAACAAAACGGGTAAGCAGAAAGGAATGCAAAGAATGCAGGAAAAATAAAATAAGAAAGCAAACAGTGTATGAATGCAAAATGTGCCCTGGACAACCAGGTTTTTGCCTTAATTGCTTTGAGAATTACCATAAAAATGTACAAAAATGATTTAGAAATAAATGTTTTGAGTTCATAAGTTCGATTTATTATTTCTTTACTTATTTAATTGGACACTCCGATCGGAGTGTTCGGCATCTAGTAAAAATTTTCACTTGCAATGCCGATTACTCCGATCGGAGTGAAATTTTTTTTTTTCTAATATTTTGAATAAAACACATAAAAAAAACAAATCCAAGACTCATTTTAATTCATATTTACCACAATAAAATAAAAATATTTGGAAAAATCTTACCGGCGTCAACCACAAACTCAAAAATATAGATCGGCAGTCAATCTGTTAAGGTGTTGATATTTTAATTTCTATGACCTGTTAAATAGAGCTTGAAGAGACTATATTATCGATGCCCGTCCATACTTTATCATTTCTGTAGTTATTTCATCGTCCCCTGGTTCTTTGTTGTTGTGCATATATAGTACGGCGTTCACTATTTCATCCGTTGTTACATCGGAAATTTCTTCAGATCCCACATTTCTTACTATCACTCTATTTCCTTCTTCTTTCCCGGGCGGTAGTGATACTTTCGTGACATATAGTGTTTGATAATATTTCTCTGTAGCTTCCTTTACCTCTTTGATTTGTGCGATCTATTGGTTATCATTATTTATAAGTTTTATTATTTGATATCTTCCTTCATTCATTTGTTTGTTTAGTTTGTTTAGTTTCTTTTATTTTCGAGTTTCTGTACGGTCTGACATCTTCTCTGATCTTTTTCTTTATTTTTGTGTCTATTTCTGCCAATTCTAATCTGCAATTTGTAGGATCATTAAAAGTAATGCACTCGTGATAATTTTCTTGCAACCTACACCCTGTAGAGAATATTTCAGAATTTTTTGATGAGTACTTTTCGAGATAAGGAGAGACAGCGTTTTTTGACAGTTTTTTAAAAATAATACAAAGAAAAATGTGCGCCAGTATTACATTATATATATTTTTGAACTCGTGTTTTCACAAGCTTTCATTTGACATGCCACTCGATGACCTAAAAAAAAACTAACCCTTTAGGTCAAAATTTAACTTTTAAAACTACAGGGCTCTGATGGAGCCAATAATTCCTATATTAGTGCCAAATTTCTACTTTCTGTGTCAAATAGTTCCGGAGAAAATCGAGTGTGACGGACAGATAGACGGATAGACACCGAAGTGATCTTATAAGTCTTCCGTACAGAACACTAAAAAAGACAGACTCGATGACCTGGTAAAAATAATTTTTTTCACTTCCGATTTCACCCCAAAACTAACCCTTTAAGTCAAAATTTAACTTTCAAAATACACGGCTTTAATGGGGCCATCAATTTCTATATTAGTGCCAAATTTCAATTTTCTATGTCAAATAATTCAGAAGGAAATCGGATGTGACAGGCAGACGAACAGACAGGTACACCGAAATGTTCTTATAAGTATTCTATACGGAACATTTTTTTGTTTTTTTTATGTGTCTAGCACACGTGCTGCAGGGAAGTCCCTAAGCGCTCCAGGAGCGGCATGTGTACGGAAAAAACGATTCACGTTGTTCTTGAATCGCTGTAAATTGTACTACTGTGGGAAACATATCATCAACACACAAATCATTCCAAAGGGATGACATTCTCGACGTGTATTTCTAACATGCACCGCTTTGGGAGGAATTAAGCGGGCTACATCCTTCGAACATTTTCCATGAAAATACTTGTAGAACAGACTCAAGTCGCCAACCGTTCTTCGATGTTCCAGCGAATCAAGGCTGCCGGTCAATTCCGGGTCTCCAATCAGACGGACCGCTCTTCTCTGAACAGAATCCAACAAACGCAGTGTTTGTTTGGGAGCGGAGCCCCAAACGTGGGAGCAGTATTCCATAGTTGGTCGAATTTGAGCTTTGTAAAGAATTAACAGTTGTTGTGGGGTGAAAAGCTTTCTGGTTCGAAATAATATTCCCAACTTTTGAGAAGCTCTCCTTGCTATGCCTGCAACATGTTCATGCCAGGACATATTTGCTCCCAAACTAACGCCCAACAAATTGAGCGACGATGCTAGGGGAATGGAGTGCCCCGACATAACTACGTCGGGTTTAGCCACGTTAACTTTTTTAGAAAAAACTGCCGCCTGGGTTTTTGTAGCGTTAAATTCCACTTGGTTACTGTCACCCCAGGTTTTTGTTAAGTTGAACGACCTTCTGCTGTCTGTGGATATTCGCCTGAGCAGCCGATGTCCGAGCGTTCAAGGTGAATGAAGAGACAAGCATACTGTCATCTGCAAAGCTGTAGATTTGATTCCCGGTCTTTTCCAGCAGATCGTTAATGTAAATGAGAAAGATAGTAGGAGACAGTATGGAGCCCTGGGGCACACCGGCGTTGATAGTGAAGGTGTTAAAAAGAAATCCGTCGACCGCCACTCGTAAAGAACGCTCTCTGAGGAAACATGAGAGCCACAAACAGAACCTTTCAGACATACCATAAGAGCGTAACTTAGCCAACAGTCCATCGTGCCAAACACGGTCGAATGCCTTGGATACATGTGTTACATAAGTCAGAAGATCTCCTGTTGATCTATGTTTACGAAAACCATATTGGTGATCGCTAATAATATTGAATCGTTCGTGAACATTAAAAATGAGAGCTAAAAATATGGACCAGAATGATTCTATAAGGATAACGTCTATAATAAAAAATGTATTGTGTTATAGTATATTTCATATCTTTAATTTCCTAAGTAACCATGAAATGCCATTACAAATATTTTAGTAACTGGTAATTTTGCCCCAAAACAGTCCGATGTCTTCGATTACTTTGCATTTACTTTGATATTCAAAAGGGAGGAATAATGTATACCTTCATTTTGAATGCCTCAGCCTGCCTTATCCGCTTTCAGATATGAGCCTTTAAGCGGCGATAAATCGTTCCCAATTAACTTTGCTTTATTTTCGGTTTTGGATGGTTTTGGTAGTCGTCTTTAATAATAGCGTAGCATTTAATAGTTTATGAGTGTTTTTTTAACTTAATGTAATGAATTGCCCCATTTTTTACTTCAGTATTTTTTAATCTTTAAAATTAATATATTATTCACGGCGATTGGGTTATTCTTTAACAGAATGTACTATAATGGTGTGTAAATGACTAGCCAAGGCATATATAAAATTCAACGTCCGTCTGTATATGTATTATGTAGTTTCGTATGTATATATGTCCACGAATGATTCGGGACGAAAAATAAGAAAATTTCATTCCTTTTTAGTGTTCCGCACGGAACACTTATAAGATGACTTCGGTGTCTGTCTGTCCGTCTGTCTGTCTGTCTGTCCGTCTGTCTGTCTGTCTGTCTGTCTGTTCGTCTGTCTGTCCGTCTGTCTGTCCGTCTGTCTGTCCGTCTGTCTGTCACACCCGATTTTCTCCGAAACAATTTGTCATAGAAAGTTGAAATTTGGTAATAATATAGGAATTGATGGCCTCATCAGAGTCATGTAGTTTTGAAAGTTAAATTTTGACTTAAGGGGTTAGTTTTGGGGGGTGACATCGGAAGTGAAAAAAAAAATTTTTTACTAGGTAATCGAGTGTGGTGTCAAATGAAAGCTTGTGAAAACACGACTAAAAAATATATATATAATGTAATACTTGCGCGCACTTTTCTTTGTATTATTTTTAAAAAATCGCGAAAAATCGCTGTCCATCCGCCTTATCTGGAAAAGTACTTATCAAAAAATTTTAAAAAAATTCTGGAATATTCTCCACGGGGTGTAGATTGAACGAAAATTATCACGAGTGCATTAACTTTAATAATTTATCTGATATATAAAAAAACAGAAATTTCAAGGTCATTAATTTTCAGTAAAGATTGGAAACAAACTTTCTTGAAAACTCATTTGGGGTGTGTTTTGTGAAGTTACTGATCATTTTATACTTCCGTTACAACATTTTTTATTTTAAAAGCAATTAACCTACGGAACACTAATTGCGCAAGTTCAACTTGCACTTGACCGGTTTTTTTTAAAATGCTTTCATATAGAGCCTCAACAACGATTTTCAATAAATTTATGTGTTAATATTGTTAAGAAAATTCAGAATGCAACTCTATTTATAACCGGATTAAAATCTCGAAGTCGCCTTTTTTAACGATTACCAAATTTTTTCTCTTCGTAGGTCGCTCAAAAATACAAATATTTTTAAAGTTATTTAAAAGGATATTAATATTCTCTATTATTTATCCCTTTCATAATATTAAATAAAATCGTTTACATGAGATATCAATTTGACCGGCCGAATTCGAACAATTTGGCAATTTTCGAAGCAGGGTCACGATATTGTCGAGGCGAATCGGATTCTTATCGATAGAAATCCCTTATTCGACGACCCGATTTTCCGGCTTTCATAACACAAAAACCAACATTTTGCGGGTATGCCAGACATAATAACCGATATATGGCAGGTATTGTTACGTTAGGCAGGCCTCTATTTTCCGATACGGAAGATATTCTAAATATTAAATCCTTAAAAAAAATGCAAATCGAAAACGACCGTTCCATAGATTTCAATGATCTTCAGCGATTATTTGTTTCAGATCCCAAGATTTTTATTACTAAGGATGAATGACCTTTTTTTGTCGTACCAAGTAAGCTCTCCACTGCCTGTATGGGTGCATATTAAAAATTATAAAATCTGACTTTTTTGCGATGAACTTAAGACAATAAACTTTGCACATATTTTAATAATAATTGTCAAACCTACGTGAAATGTGCCTTGGTTAACAATTTGTAAAGTACTTCCTGCTGGACCTTTTTCAATTTGCAGCATTTTATATTACCTAAATCTTACATTATGTTCAGAACGATGTTTTTGTATTTAACCAATATCTTTTGCACTTTAAATTAAATTAACATATATTAGCTATGCTGTTGCATCATTTTGATGGTATTTTCCATAAATTAATAACTATCAACTAGATGGTTGTTATCCTAACCTCGTAATGCAGCAGTTCAACAAATTTATTGGAGTACCATCTGGCATCGGTCTAATATTCGCAATTTTGTATGTTTTGAATACAGTAGGAAAACGATCCTTTTCGATGTTTGGGGCTAAATAGTCTGAAATAGTTCTGGCCAGTGGTGGTGCGCCTAGGCATATGTATATATATATATATATATATATATATATATATATATATATATATATATATATATATATATATATATATATTATTGCGATTAATATGAATGAAACAGTTTTATAATGTGTGTTTATTAGAAAAGAATAACATTTTATAATCAAAGATTATTAATTAAAAAATATACAAATGAAGTCCAACAACAATGAAAAAAAAGTATTACCAATCTTCTATCTCCGATATGCTTGATAAACTGTAATTATCCAACTCATTTGAATTTACATGTATAATTAAAGGTTTAATAATGGCATCCACTACCAAGTCCACGTTTTATCTTCCACCCTCAATACATGCTCGCCGAATTTTCGCCAATTTACTGCGGACACATTAGATATGACATTTTGAAAACGGTTTTCTACATCTGCTCATTTATAGGTCGTATTTTTCCTGGCGACTTCACCTTTAATCTGTACCCATATAAGTTCTATCGGATTGAGCTCGCAATGTGGCAGGCAATAAACAGTAATAACACATGGGCTGAAAAGTCCGGGCCTAACACATAGATGGCGCTAGTTTTATTGCAGTCACCTTTTTTTCAGTTAATTCTAACCTTCAAAAGACAGCTGTTAAAATTTCATGATATTCTATGCATTAGTTTGTGAGTTATTGTGCTAAGAGTGACGCTACTTTTGTTATTTTCAAAACAATGGATCAAAAACAATTTCGTGTTTTAATTTTACACTGCTTCTTGATG
Source organism: Pachyrhynchus sulphureomaculatus (assembly GCA_019049505.1). Classification (NCBI taxonomy): domain Eukaryota; kingdom Metazoa; phylum Arthropoda; class Insecta; order Coleoptera; family Curculionidae; genus Pachyrhynchus; species Pachyrhynchus sulphureomaculatus. The sequence continues at coordinate 32,186,588 of CM032447.1, forward strand.
GGAAAAAATACCGTTCAAGCGAAGCAATGGCTTGAAAAGTGTTATGGGGACTCCGCTTCATCAGAAACAACAATAAAACGTTGGTTTGCTGACTTCAAACGTGGTCGTAGAGACACCGATGATGCAGAACGCAGTGGACGTCCAAATGAGGCGGTAACACCAGAAAACATCAAAAAAATCCATAAAATCGTTTTGAATGATCGAAAAGTGAAGTTGCGTGAGTTAGCTGACATCGTAAAGATATCAAAAGAACGTGTTGGCTTTATATTGCATGAGCCTTTGACTATGAGAAAGCTCTGTTCAAAGTGGGTGCCGCGTTTGCTCACTGTTGATCGAAAACAAGAACGTGTTGATGATTCTGAGCAGTGTTTGGCCATGTTTAAACGTAACAAACCGGAATTTTTGCGTCGATATGTGACAATGGATGAAACATCACTTCACTCCGGAATCAAAACGATCGTCATCTGAGTGGACAGCAACTGGTGAACCTCGTCCAAAGCGCCCGAAAGCACAACAATCGGCTGGAAAGGTTATGGCCTCGGTATTTTAGGATGTGCGTGGTGTAATATTCATCGACTATCTTGAGAAAGGAGAAATACCATCAACAGTGAATATTATATAGCGTTATTGGAGCATTTGAAGGCAGAAATTGCAAAGAAACGACCGCATATGGCAAAGAAAAAAATTTTGTTTCATCAAGACAACGCACCGTGTCACAAGTCAATCAAAACAATGGCAAAACTACATGAACTGAACTTCGAATTGCTCCCACATCCACCGTATTCGCCAGATTTGGCTCCCAGCGACTACTGGCTGTTCGCAGACCTGAAAAAAATGCTCGCCGGTAAGAAATTTCGCACGAATGAAGAGGTTATCGCTGAAACTGAGGCCTATTTTGAGACAAAAGATAAATCGTTCTACAAAAGTGGTATTGAAATGTTAGAGCGGCGCTGGAATGATTGCGTTGCTCTTGATGGAGATTACGTTGATGAATAAAGCTAATTTTGAACCAAAAAAAACGTGTTTTCTTTGTTAGGCCCGGGACTTTTCAGCCCATGTATTATTACGTTTCTTCCCCATTTCGTCGATGACGAAACTAGTGTACTTGTCTTTATTTCTGAGAACTTCAAGCTTTACAAGTTCTAATAATTCTCTTTTAACACTACCTTTTGGAAATGAAATGTTTTTCTCGATCATCCAAGATTGGAGACCCTTTTTCAGCCAACCCAAGGTTGGAACTCGTTCTAATTTTTTTAGAATGATAGCTTATGTTATTCATTACAATAACAAAACCGTCTGATATTAAGTCTCTCATCTGCGAAAACCAATCCTCAAATACATCGGAATTCATATCTTCGTGATAATCTCCTGTTTTCTTGGATACGAACGTTAAAAGACCTCCGTGTACGAAACCACTTGCGCTTCCAATATACGTAATATTTAACTACGTCCCTTACCAGATGGCGATTTAAGATCAGTAACGAGATCTTCATTGAATGCTTGGCGAGCATTTTTGATATTCCCATCTTGTCAAAATTTCTTGACTGTGTACCCTTCATTTATTCAAGTCTCATCTAAGTAATTTATCCTTTTTCCTTCAGAGCGAGCTTTTCTAACTTTGCTTAAATAGTCTCTTCTACAATTTCTCCACTTTCTATCTGCCTGTCTGTCATACCCGATTTTCTCCGAAACTATTTGACATCGAAAATTCAAATTTGGTACTAATATAGGAATTGTTGGCCTCATCAGAGCCGTCTAGTTTTGAAAGTTACATCTTGACTTAAGGGGTTAGTTTTGAGGGGTGAAATCAGAAGTGAAAAAGAATTAGTAGGTCATCGAGTGTGGTGTCAAATGAAAGCTTGTGAAAACACGAGTAAAAATATATATATATAATGTAATATTTGCGCACACTTTTCTTTTTAAAAAAATCGCAAAAAATCGCTGTCCCCCTACGTTATCTCGAAAAGTACTGATCAGAACATTTTCAAAAAACTCTGGTATATTCTCCACGGGGTATAGATTGAACGAAAATTATCACGAGTGCATTACCTTTAATAATTTATCTGGTATATAAAAAAAAACAAAAATCTCAAGGTCATCAGTTTTCAGTAAAGATTGGAAACAAACTTTGTTGAAAACTCATTTGGGGTGTGTTTTGTGAAGTCACTGATCATTTTATACCACTGTAACAAAATTTTTTATTTTAAAAGCAATTAACGTACGGAACACTAGTTGTGCAAGTTCAACTTGCACTTGACCGGTTATTTCCATAAAAAAAGTCATGAATAATACGCCTTACTGCTTGTCTTGTGTCGTATGTCAACTGAAGTTCTTTTTTGCCTGGTCTCTTTTTTGGAGAGTCTATACCCTCGTCCTTTTCTCCTCTTAAAATTCTGTAAACACTGTCACACAATCTTCCACACTTAAATCACAATTTTTATCGTTTTTAACGTAGTCAAATACATTTTTAACAATACGATTTCATCATAGCTACCCAGACTTTTGGCGTTTCGCTGGAGAAGACATTTCGTTAACACACTAACTGACTTGTCACTAACTAGCTTGACACCTGGGCATGCTGCTCTAAATATGTATTTATAGTTGCGGCGTATGTAAATAAAATGATTTGATCGGCAATAAAACTTCGCTACAAAAGAGCATTGTTGCCTGAAAAGTACCTGCACGACTCTGTTATAGGACCGCCACTGGCATTTTTATTCCTATCAGTTTCAAATAAATAGACTATAACAACGAACTAACCTGAATACCCTTGCAAATATTATCAAGAACGATTTTTATCCGACAAAAGAATATCCCAAGATGTCATACCATACAATATAATATAAGCATAAGTGAATATAAATTTTCGGAACTTTGAAACAGAGTTGGTTATTAAACCATATGTTTTTACTGAATAACACGGTCAAAAATCGGTTTCAAACTAAATTTTAACTTTCCTTAAAAAGTATTTCATCTTCTTCTTCCTAAAATAAGTCACCTCGTCATACAGATTCGATATAAAGTTGATTAATAATGAAAATATAACCCTGTGAAACGGGCTACATTAATTCGACCGGATTATCTATATTTCTATACAGCTTTAAAGTGTTTTTATTGAAAAGTCATAGAGGGGCCGTACTGCTACTTGATAAAGTAAGTTTATTTAATTAATTATGTAAAATAATTCTCTAACCTAAAATACAACCCTTATAGTGTGAAATAGTTTATAGACGTTAGAAATGTAATTCATGCATAAAACCAAACCTGTCATAACTTAGAATACATTATTCTTCTTAATGCATCAATATAATGCAGTATTCTTATTAATACATATATTCTTGTGGCGACCCTAGTTCCTTGGTATAGTTTCTGCTTACTGTACATAAGGTCTCGGGTACAATTCCGGCAGGTCAGTTTACTTATTTATTGTCCACATACATTGGTAGTAGTTGTTGCAAAAATGCAATAAAGCCCGTAGCAGTACTACCACGTTGTCTAAAAAGTAACGCTGACGGATATTACGACATAATCGCCGATATATCTACAGGATATAGAAAAGACGGAGAAGTGAACAATAAAACAATTCTTCCTAAAATGGTGTTTTTAATATTTATTGGCGTCAACAATTTCATTATTATCATACAATCGGTTCGTATAAGTACCCCTTTAAAAAGTGTACTACTACTTTAATTTTAAATTAAAATTAAATTACATTTCTAAATGATTAACATTTTTTTAGGACTACCATAACCCTACCCCCGCCTACTTCGCGCCTAAAACCCAGTCCATACATCTATTCAAAATTCATTGTCGGAAACAATCGTAGATAAAAAATTGGGGGTAGACACAAAGATAGCGTGTATATATATATATATATATATATATATATATATATATATATATATATATATATATATATATATATATATAATTTCTTATATATTTTTTGGTTATTTATTCTAGTGTATAGGTGTTTGTTCGTGGTTATTTTTATGTTAAAAAACACAGACTTTAATGATGTTTTCGCCCATTATATTGGGTTTATTCAAATTTTAATTTAATATTTGGATTACCTACAAGTTAAAAGATGTGGAAAATATTGTAAAGTAAAATAAATATTTTATAAGCACACAACATTTATAATAAACAATGAATTTTATTTCATGAACTTTGAACAAAAAATAAATTTAAGCATATCAAAATCATGTTCTTAAAAATATCTCGCCGTGCTAAAAGGGAATGTGTTTACGTTTTATAAACTGATAAAGAATTTGAAATTAGACAAAGTTATATTAGGGTTGATTTCCTTACTGTGCAATATTTAAGGTATTAAATTATAATAAATCTGATTTAAATTCCTAATATCTTGCTTGTCATTGTCAATGTGTTGTTCTTTGTTTCTTAATTCCCTTTGTAAGAAGTAAACGGTAGTTTTTTTTCTGGGTGACGACTTCAGTGTTTATTAAATCAAATTCATAATTTTCGTTCACTTTGTGCTTATGTAAAGTTATAGATGCATTTTTATGTATTTATGTCCTTTTAATCTAATTATTCTGTTGTCATTCTAATATATTTACAGGGCAATTTAGACAGACTATAGAATATACTAATATTTGATAAAGTCCAATACAATTAGCGAAACATCGTTAAAATATGTGTTTTTTTATAACATAAAACTAACCACGAACAAACCTATGCACAAGAATAAACAGCCAAGAACATAAGTATATATATATATATATATATATATATATATATATATATATATATATATATATATATATATATATATACTTATGCTGGTTTGAAAAGTCCGTGCAAAAATAAAAACTACTTATGTGTTTGGGGTAAACCTTTTTTATTTTTCGACATAGTCTCCTTTTAGGCTTATACACTTCGTCCAACGATGTTCTAGTTTGTTGATCCCTTCCGAATAATAGGATTTGTCCAAGTCTGCAAAATATCCATTAGTGTCTGCAATCACCTCCTCGTTTGAATAAAATCTTTGTCCCGCCAGCCATTTCTTCAAATTGGGGAACAAATAGTAGTCCGAGGGAGCCAAGTCTGGAGAATAGGGGGATGTGAAACGAGTTGGAATCCTATTTTCATTAATTTTGCGACCACAACTGCTGAGGTGTGTGCTGGTGCGTTGTCGTGATGGAAAAGGACTTTCTTGTGGGCCAATCGCGGGCGTTTTTCTTGCAGCTCGGTTTTCAAACGGTCCAATAACGATGAATAATATTCATTTCATGTAATAGTTTTAACCCTTTTCCAGATAGTCGATGAGGATTATCCCTTGCGAATCCCAAAAGACAGTCGCCATAACCTTTCCGGCCGAAGGAACGGTCTTCGCCTTTTTTGGTGCAGATTCCCCCTTGGTAACCCATTGTTTAGTTTGTTGTTTGGTCTCAGGAGTATAGTAATGTATCCATGTTTCATCTACAGTGACGAAACGATGCTTAAAGTCCTCCGGATTCTTCTGGGACAGCTGCAAACCATCCTTGCAACACTTCACACGATTCCGTTTTTGGTCAAGCGTGAGCAATCGCGGCACCCATCTTGCGGATAGCTTTCTCATGTCCAAATGTTTATGTAAAATATTATGTACCCATTCAGTCGAGATGCCCACAGCACTAGCAATCTCACGTACCTTAACTCTTCTGTCATCCATCACCATATCATGGATTTGATCAATGATTTCTGGAGTCGTAACCTCCACAGGCCGTCCAGAACGTTCAGCGTCACTTGTGCCCACATGGCCAGTCCGAAAATTTTGAAACCACTTATAAACTGTTCTAATCGAAGGTGCAGAGTCACCATAATGTTTATCAAGCTTCTCTTTAGTCTCCTGAGGCGTTTTGCCTTTCATAAAGTAATGTTTAATCACCACACGAAATTCTTTTTCGTCCATTTCTTGAAAATCACTCGACTTCCTTGATTCACACGAATGCCAAACACAAAGAAATAGACCAATATGGCTGAAACTTGGTGTGCGTTCATTCAAGAGATGCTACTAACTAAACATGACCTCGATACGCGCCGGTGGTGCCATCTCTCGGACTTTGCATGGACTTTTCAAACCAGCCTCGTATAATATATATATATATATATATATATATATATATATATATATATATATATATATATATATATATATATATATATATGTATATATGTGTGTGTGTGTGTGTGTGTGTGTGTTTATTAGTGAACATAATAATGAGGTATGTATCCTATATTTCAGATAAATCAGATCAGTTGTTTTTGAATTTTGTTGCCAATGAATGGGTCAAAAATTTTGACGGAAATCTATAATATATATAAGATGCAACGTCTCTCTGCCTGTCTGTCTGTCCGTTAGTGCACTCAAGAACCACTTATCCGATTTACGTGTTTTTTTTTTTTAAATCGTACATATGTTCTCTGGCCAGGTTATAGGGTATATTTTATTACGTTAGGTAACATAAGGAATGATGATAATAATGAATCAAGTCAGAAAAAAGTTTGCCGCTCGCGCGTTCTTTTGCAGTACACTGCCTAAACCATTAAATATGGAACAGTATCATGTAGCAAAGAATATCTATAATATATATCACATATAACGTCCCTCTGTCTATCTGTCTGTTCGTTAGTGCGCTTACCACTAATAACCACTTATCCGATTTACGTGTTTTTTTTTATTCATACATATGTTCTCTTTCCAGGTTATATAATAATAATAATAATAATCTATAAAATATATAAAATACAACGTCTCTCTGTCTGTCTGTCTGTCCGTTAGTGTGATTATCACTCGAGAAACACTGATCCGATTTACGTGTTTTTTTTAGATTTATACATATGTTCTCTGGCCAGGTTATAGGATATATTTTATTACATTAGGTAATATAAGAAATAAGCAGTGACGAGAATCAAGTGAATCAAGCGGGAAAAAAGTTTGCCGCTAGCGCACTCTCTTGCAATACGCTGCCTAAACATTACATATGGAACAATATCATGTAATAAAGAATACAACACATGTATATATATATATATATAAATATATATATATATATATATATATATATATATATATATATATATATATAATGCAACGTCTCTCTGTCTGTCTGTCTGTACGTTTATCACTCGAGAACCACTTATCCGATTTACGTGCTTTTTTTAAATTGATACATATGTTCTCTGGCCAAGTTATATAATATTAACAATAATCTATATAATATATATAAAACACAAAGCCTCTCTGTCTGTCTGTTAGTGTGCTTATCATTCGAGAACCACTTAGCCCATTTTCGTGTTTTTTTTTTATTCTTAAATTAAAATTTATCAAAAAAAAAATCTATAATATATATAAAACCCAACGTGTCTCTGTCTGTCTGTCCGTTAGTGCGCTTAGCACTCAAGAACCACTTATCCGATTTACGGTTTTTTTTCCTAAAATACATATCATATGTTCTTTGACCAGGTTATAGGATATATTTTATTACGTTAGGTAATATAAGGAATAAGCAGTGACGATAATAGTAAATAAAGTCCACGCGAGCGGAGCTGCGGGAACGGCTAGTTAAAGATAACACTAGAATGGTGAAAGTTGTATTTGCTAATTTTATTCTCTCTACGGAAAATACAAAATCAAAAATGCCCAGCTGACGTTTATACACTTACTACCAAATTTTAAGGAATCTAATAAATTTCCTTATAATGAAAGTCTCATAAAAAACCGGAAAATAAACCACAAATTGTTTTTCTAACGACGATTTGTTGCTCGATGATAAAAATTAATTGTTATTAGTTCATAACACGGTTTGGTGATTTGAAAAATTGTTACCCAATATTTTTATGAGACCATTTATAATTATATTTTTAGACAGACTATTTTGTCTAAAATTATAAGTTTTAAACTACAACATATTTTAAATTTTTTTTACGGTTTAAGAGTGACATTTTATACGTTCATAAAAAAAAAAATAAGGTCATTCTCAACTTCTCTTAGTATGAACGCAGATTTATGTTTCATTTTAGCAGTTATAATTTTGAAAAATATGAAATACCTGTTCTTATTCTAAATTTCACGTTGTAATAAGAAATGTTATCCAATATTACTGGAATTCAAAAAAATTTAGTTGAATATTACAGTTTAAGGAAATAAATTACTAATTACAGTAGAACCCCGATTAACCGAGTCGCGATTATCCGAGCTCCGGATTACCCGAGCCAATCTAAGAACCTAGTTATCCGAGGGTACGCGCGTCTGTGCTGCGTATTAACCGAGCTTCTAAAATATATATGTCCATATTTCCAGTTAAAATCGTCGGTGCCTTCGGGGAATCCCCCTGGCCCGTGTGAGAGGTTCCCCTATTTATGTTTTTGGACTCTTTCAGCATGTAAATTTGCTTGCATGCAGTGCGTTATAGCGTTTACTATGGAGAAGTTATTTGGTTGGAGTTCTGGTAGTTAAGTGTAATTAATACGAACTGCTTTGTTTGAATTTTTGTTTGTCGTATTATAATGGAGCAAAAGAATCGTCGTGCCTATTGAAGAAAAATTAAAAGCCATCAGAAGAATTGAAGCAGGAGAGACAATTAAAGTTGCTGCACGAGATTATGGAGTAGGTGAGGTAACAGTTGGAGATTGGAAAAGAAACCGCACAAAAATAGAAGAGTGGTGTATAAATTAAGCCTCGTCGTCCTCAGGAAGAAAATCAATGAAAACCGGCAACTATGAAAAGGTTAACGAAGCTTTATTCATGTGGTTTAACCAACAGAGATCAAAAAGTGTGCCTCCGACAGGTCCAATTTTACAACAGAAAGCAATAATGATTAGTAGGCAATTCCCAGAGATAGATCAGTTTACCGCCAGTTCTGGATGGCTTGACCGTTGGAAAAAACGGTACAGTGTACAACTGACTGTATGTGGTGAAAAACTTTCTGCTGATGTGTCATCAATTGAGAAGTTTAAGCAGAGCTTTAAGAAGCAAATCGAAGATTGTGAATACACATGTGATCAAATTTACAACTGTGACGAAACTGGTCTGAATTATAAAATGCTTCCATCAAAAACATTGGCATCTCGACAGGAAAAATCAGCTCCTGGGCACAAACGAAGTAAGGAAAGATTAACTATATGGTATATTCCAAGCACAAAATCCCACTGATGGCGGTTGGCAAGTCTGCACGTCCAAGAGCTTTAAAAGACATCTCACCCAAAGCCCTACCAGTCTATTACAACCCAACTCACTGGTTTGAAGAAGAGTTCGTGCCATCTGTGACTAAATTTTTGAACAGAAACCGTCTTCCTATTAAAGCAATTTTGTTAAGGGATAATGCCCCCTCTCACCCTGGAGAAGGACTTCATGTGGGCGAAATTGTTATAAAATTTTTTCCTCCAAATGTAACCAGAATAATGCAACCAATGGATCAAGGCATCCTCGAAAAAATTTAAAAAAATTATAGGCGTTTATATCTTGAACATCTGTTAGAATACACAGAAAAGGAGGATATTATCAATGGGATGAGAAAGGTTACACTGAAAGATGTTATTTACTGGATAAGTCAAGCTTGGGATTCTGTGCGTATTACTACTATTCAAAAATCTTGGTCAAAAGTTATTGATTTTAAGGACTATAATGACAGTGAAGATGATACTCCATTAAATGAATTAGCTTTGAAATTGAGAAGCCATGGAGAAATGTCCTGTTCAAATTTTGACAGCGAGATAGAAAAAGAAGAAAAAAGTTTATTTGAATTAATGCAAAAATTAAAAGGTTGCGAAAATGTGACAAGAGAAGATGTTGTTGAATGGATTACAGCAGATGATTTAGAAGAAGAAATTAGTATTGAAGAAATAACGAATGGCTTTCAGGAAACTGACGATGACGAAGCGGCGGTGGATGAACAGTCTCCCACTAAGATCTCTCATCAAGAAGGTTTTGCTTCGTTGGAAAAAGCTTTGAGGTATATCGAACAACAACCAGAGGCAACCTCAGCGGATTTGCTTCTTCTTAATAGATGGAGAAACATTGCAGTGAGAAAAAGAATATGCAATATGAAACAGAAGCGCATAGATACCTATTTCACTGTTTTATAATGTATGTACCTATTTATATGTTAAAAACGTTAATACATCGATTTAAGGTATTGGTGTTTATTTTTTGAATGAATAAAAAACAAAACCGGATTATCCGAGTTTTTAGTTATCCAAGGAGGGTGCCCTCCCCCCACGTTACCTCGGATAACCGGGGTTCTACTATATTGACATTTTTTTTACTATACTATCACTAGAAGTTTTCTTTTATGCTAGCTTTACATCATACCGTTTTAGAATTTACAAATAATATTTAAAAAATTGGTAATCTTGAGCTGATTTTCATTTAATATACTTAAATAGCAAGTATAACTTGACTAAATTTATTAAAGTAATTTGATCTTGTTCCTTTTTATATAACAAGCTTTTTGTTCTACTGCTTTTATTTCCTTTTTGTTGCGAGAGGGAGAAATGTTCAATATAAAAAAGATACTATAAAATACTTTGAGGAGAAAAATATTGGGACATTTATAAAAGTGTTAAAATAAGGTTTTGTTTGAAAGTTTAGGACCAAGTAAAAGTAATTAGGTCTAGAAAAAGGTGAAAGGTAATAAAATTATAGTGCATCTGGCTGAATTTTTATTGTTTGTGTAGAAAAACTACAAATAGTGCCTCTTTTTTAATGTTCCGCAGCAACTTAATTTTACAATGTCGCTGTAAACGTCGGTCGCATTGTTCATCCATCTGTTTAAGTGCTATGGCCTTATAGCTATTTCGTTTTATCAACTTTAGGTCGACTTTGCCAGAGATTATTTTGATATTTTAAAGACAAAAGCAAGAAATTTGTTAACAGTGGTAAGATACAATGAATTGTACCAAATACCTATTACTCAGTCGGAGGTTGACACAGCAGCTACAAACCGACAGAGTGGTTGGTATCTATGGACGAATAAGAGAACAATGGGTAAACTGCTAAAATATGGGCTTTGCCTGTTTTCAATTTTTTTGCAATAAATCACATAAGGTCTGAGGTTGATCCCTCGCAAACCGCGCCGCCTGCCTTTAGTGTTGGCTGTGCCAAGGCTGCTGTATCAGCCTCCGATTGAATACTAGGAATGCATATTTGGTACAATTCGTTGTATCTTACCATTGTGTTCCTTAAGTACCGGAATAAGTACTAGAAATTCTGTTCTCTTGTTTGTCGATCCTAGCCTGACTGATGCGCCGTGATACAGCGAAACGTGTCTCGGGATGGATGGATAAATAAGAGAACAGTGGGCTGTAAACCACAATTTGTTAATACTTTTATCAATCCCATTCAAACCGAAAGTTACTATTTTTGGACGAAGTATGAAAAAAAACAAAGATACAACTCGTTTTCTCTTACAGTTTTTAGATATTGCGTTGGTTAAAAGTGACATAAAGTATCTTATAAATAATAGAGCTTTAACATATAATACCTTAGTTCAACCTTCCACATTTGAATGGTAGTTTATTTTAGTTATAATGGACATTTAGTTCTACCTTTCAATCTTAAATTTATGAACATTGCATTCTTAAGTTAAATTTCTCTTGTTGCTTTTTCTACGAACTTTATATTTTTTGCCCGTTTTGAATTTGAAATCGATTTGTTTAATTGAGAACTCACCAAACTCTCCGATACTTGAAAACCTTATAAAATAAGCTACCGGTGAAGTTACGTGCCCGATGGGTGCCACGCATTTTCACGATTAATCAAAAACAGCAATGTGTCAGAGATTCAGAACCCTGTTTGGCATTATTTCGGCGTAATCCAAAGGAGTTTTTGCATCGATTGGCAATACTGGATGAAACATGTATCCACCATTACACACCTAAGTCCATCAGGCAGTCAACAGAGTTACTGACCGCATGAAAGCCGGCCGAAGCGTAAAACACAGACATCAGCTGGAAAGGTTTTAGCAAGTATTTTGACTATCTTGTGAAGAGGCAAACAATTAACCAACGGTGATTGAACCCTTTGAATGGCGAAGTGAAGAAAAAAAGGCGTCATTTAGCGAAGAAAAAAGTGTTGTTTCACCAAGATAATGCACCTCATCCACCGTATTTACCAGATCTAGCCTCCAGCAATTATTACCTCTTTCCAAATTTGAAATGGTGCCTCCATAGGAAGAGATTTGGCTCAAATGGAGAAGTCGAAAGGAAAACTAAGGCTTATTTTAGAGAGCTCGACCAATCGTACTATATGAAATGGAAGATCGCTCAAATAAGTGTATTGCTCTTGAAGGAAATTATGTTGAAAGATAAAATCGAGTTTCCGCAAAAACATTGTTTTTTCTTTAAAGTCTCGGGACTTTTCACCCCACGTAGTAGTTTCCTGTGAACTATCTGATGAAAGTGGCTCGCTTGATTCCTTTCAGAGCGATATATACCCGCTTGGAGAACTCTTTTAAATGGGAATCCATATCCTTTTAAGATGAACTCCCCAGAACTGTATTTCTCACCAAGTATAACATGCAGGGATTCAAAAACATGAATTGCTAGTTCCCCTTACATGCTGCTCTTAAAGTGATTTAGGAATGTTCTGACATCACTCATGTTGATCTAATAAAAAAAAAATAAGTTGACCTCTATATTGAAAAAGAAGTCGACCTTAAAGCTAATAATTTATATGTATTTATAAGATGTCCCTTTTTAATATATAAAATAAACTTTTCAACAATGAGAATTATCTTAAAGCGTTTACGCATTTTTATCTTGATTAGATGTCTTTATTAACTCCAAAAAAGCTTCTGAAGTGTTTTACTACTTCTAAAGAGAAATATGGGTAATCCCAAAAAGGGCCCCAACAAAGGTTCCCTTTCAGAGTTTTTATGTATGTGACCAAATTAAAAATACGTCGACAAAAGGGAACAACGAATAACGAAAATTAAAAGTTATTCGTTTTTTTTTTCTGCTGGTACAAGGAAGATAAATTGGTGTTTACTTGAAAGAGAAATTACACAAAAATCTTTTTTTTCTGGCTAACGAAAAAAAAAATCCTAATGATCCATTTGAAAATAACTACAATTAAGAAAAAATAATACATTGTTGATATGTGATGATAAAACTTGTGATATAAAATCATTTTATCCTAAAGAATGTTTCCAATCTAAGTATGGTTATGTGAAGTATAAAGTTATGTTACAATAGAGGTTTTCACGGATTGTGGAATGTAATACATTAAAATTCCGGGTTTCAATCCGTTCGTCTAACAATGAATTTGCACGACGTTTCGCCAAAATTTGATTTGGCATTTTCAAGTGCCCCTGCTGCTGCTACTCGATACTGTGATCTTGCTGCTGCTGCCGCTCGTTACTAACTTCGAGTTAACTTCTAGCGGCAGCAGGATCATAGTATTAAGTAGCAGTAGCAGCTGAAGCATTTAAAAATGCTAAATGAGATTTTGGCGAAACGTCGTGCAAATTCATTGTTAGACGAACGGATCGAAACCCGTAATTTTAATGTATATATATATATATATATATATATATATATATATATATATATATATATATATATATATATATATATATATATATATATATATCATCACTTCCAAACCAGGTCGCTCTTGGTGTCCCTCTTCTCCTCTTTTCGCTTGGTACTCATTTTAGAACTATTTTTGGTATTCGGTGTTCCTGCATTCTTTCCATATGTCCGTAGCATATAAGTTGCCGCTGGTGAATTGTTTCAATAATCGTGGTTTTTACTTTTATTGTATCTGTTACCCTTTCATTTTTAACTGTATCTATTCTTGACATTCCAGCCGATCTTCACTAGTAATCCATTTCGGGTGCCAATCGTTCAAAACCATCCGATCATTTTAAATACTGCATTATAAATATTGCGCTTTCTCTTTAATGGTATGTTCTTTAACCGAAAAACAAGGTTTAGGTGTCTTATCACCACCTTGCCTTTACTTATTCTGTCATCCAATTCTTTTTCCTTTCTACCGTCTTTACTTATATTAGTTCCGAGATATATAGGGTTTTATGAAATTCGTTGGATATAAAATGGGGGAACTCGTGGGGTCATGCAGAAGCACATTCAATAATTTTTTCTTCAAATTCGAAAATTTTTTGAAAAATAAAAAAATGGGGTAAAACTCCCTTTTACTAAATCATTTACAACATCGACCCACCCATGAAAGGCATTGAAAAGAAATAATTCCTTGGAACGCCGAAGAACAACTTAATCATTGCCCTTTAACAGCCGATTTTCAAGTAGAGGAGAGCAGCGAAAATCGACCCTCTGAAACATCGTAGATAAAAATAGATTTTCGTCTACAAAAATATTTAACGTTAATGAATGAGGATTTGCTACCGTTGAGAAAAAAACGTAAAACGTTTTAGAGCAGAGAAAGAGGCCTTGTGTTGTGCCATTGTGCCTGAAGAGTTTGTACCACCAAAGCTTATATTCAAAAGAATGAGACAAAATCCTGAATTGGGGAATGGTAGACCTTCTGAGAGTGTGTGCACCATTCCAGACACTGGCTATATCAACTTAAATTGACTTGTAAAATGGATGAAACATTTTATAAGCGTCCTAAAGCTAACCCCTGAAAATAAAGTGCTACTTCTGCTTGATGGAAATACAACGCATTCGAAAAACCTGGAAGCGTCGGACATAGCGAAGGCTAATGTTACCACTGAACGTGTCTTTTTTTTTAAACCTATGAGTAATTATTATATTCTAGCAACAGAAAAATAATTCAGGACAAATCCAGGTTCTCAAGAAACGGAATATCAAGTTGCAAGTTTATTTTCAGAAGCTTACCAAAGAGCTGCTATCATGGACTCATTGTGAACGGATTTAAAGTAGCTGGAGTTTGGCCCATGGACAAAAACGTCTTTCCGGAACATTTGTTTAAAGTAGCTGAAAATATAAATGCTGTCTCTCTCAAACAAACCCAAGTGATAAAAACACATCGATCTTACAATACGCTTCTATTATTATCAATAATGAAAACAAGGAAATTGCCGCGTTTACTTCCGGATTTAACGGTAAAGCTCAAAATTTTTTTTTTTAATCTTTATGTCCAATACAATATAAAAAATACTGTACAAAAAATTGTGGAAATTTAATCAAGTCCTTACAGAAATATGTTGAAAAAATTATCACTAACTAAACCGAGGTAAAAAACAAAAGGACTCAAAAAAAAGAAAACGCCAATAAAAAAAATAATACCGTTTACCCAACTCTCTACCAACTTAAACTAAAAAGCTATGGACAAGCAGCAGACGCCCATTCGACAAGTAGCATTTAGAAGAAATCCGAACAAAGTGAATAACTTTAAAACCCTATCTGAATAATTTATAAATAAATTCATATTTTAAAGAAGACAGTCTAAAGACTATCCTCTTTAAAATAAAGGAAATACAATTTTAGCAGATTACATGTATAAAAATTTTTACTTATTAAAAAAAATATTAAAATAGAAAACTTGTGTAATTAATATTCAGTGTCAAAAAGTAATTATTTTATAATATGTTTTTATTATTAATTTTTTTTTTTTTAAAAAAAAAGACCTATTCAAATGTGAAAAATACTCCAGTAATTCTGGTCCAAGCAGGGGTTTTTTTTATCAAAATTAAAAAAATTACCCTAATTTTAATAACAATAGGTAAAGTACCTTCGCAGAAAAAAAAAAACACATTAAAAGATAAACATCTGGAAATGACTGAAAGATTATCAGGTACATAAGGACTGGTATACCAATTATGTGGAACACTAGCATGCCGCAAGGCCATACAATGAAAGTACTCTGTATCCACCACACTCAAAAATGTAAACTAACCTTGTAAATTTTATCGAGTATTAATAATTTTTTTTTAATTTGAACTTGACCTTCTCATTAAAACTTGCCGATATTGTGCAGTTGTATGGTAAACCAATGGCAGAGAGAAAAAAATATTATTGACGTTATTTCTTAAGGTCGATTTTTGCCTTTATTATTGAGATCCGCTATTTAAGATAAATTTTCTGAAATCGATCTTGCTAAAGGAGGCGCCAGTTCTAATATATGCAGTAAATTTCATAATATCCCGTATATCCTCTTCACAAAAATCAATGACCTAACCGGCATTTAGGGTCAGGCTTCCCTGTCGTCCTCTTATACACAAATATTTGACTTTCTTGTAGTTTATTGTTAAACCCCATTTTGTATAATCTTCAAACAGTTTTCTTGTCATAAATTCAAGGTGTAGAGTGTATAGCGTTGTTTCGTCGGTTTGCTGTATTTCCATTCCTCCACATGCTCTTCCCCATCTCTTTATGAGGAATAATGTGGCCAGACAGACGCCCCTTTGTTATGGAAAAATTTGCGGAGAGCATGTTTCCCAACGTTATTCGGGACCATGACTAATCGTACTGCGGCGATTGTTGTACTATTTATCGTTCTAATATTTTATATAGTTTTTTCACTGGGACGTTATCATACACTTCGGTTAGGTATACAAACAATAGATAGAGCTCTTCATTCGTTGATGTCTCTTTTTCATTTAAATGAATTACACTAAGTATATTGACTATACATCACAAAATATTCAACAAGCTTGATAGTTTCCTTAGTTTCTTAACCGGTCTTTTTAATCTGAGGTGATCCTGAATAGAGCTTGGACCTTATCGAATCTGTTTAGATCAAAATTTTACTTGAAAATAAGATAGGCCGTCATCTAACTTAGTCTATTCACCCTTTTAATGAAAAACGATACTCGCGCGATAATTATTTTTACTCATTTTTCAGAAGAAAAAAAAATCATAAAAACTGCAAGAGGCTACGAACTTTGATTAGAACAGCAGCCAAGCATTTTTATGACGTCATTTCCATTCTATACAAAATACCCCCACTTTTCCCTTTAAGCAATGTCGTGCAAAAACTAGGTTTCCTTCCTACTTGAAGTCTTATATGTGTATAACTTTAAGTTGATAGCTCACTTCATTGCGGAGTTACCCTAACAACAGACTGTTGGCGGAAATAATTTTTTTTTTGGGATTTAGGGATTCCGATACGTGAAGAAAGATGATTCTTTCGTAAATGTAATACTTGCATTAGTAAGAGAAAAAATAAAAGAATTTCATTTTTCTATTGCCTGACAAGTCTGAAAACGAAGCATCGTATGAAAAACATTTCTTTTAAAAGAATTTAATTTATTTAAGGATAATTTTGGTTTGAATTGATTTTTAGGACATATTTTTCCAGTAAACAGAATTCTATCTGATCAAGAATATTTATGAACGATTTTTACCCTTAGTAGTACGAAAACGAAATTTTAATGGCACTGATTGTAGCATTTTTTAAATATTCCATCTGGAGTATTTACTGATTTATATGTATATACTAGCATGTGTACCTCGACTTCGCTCGCGTGGGTAATGAACAGAAAAAGGATGACAATTGTAATAAATGATGTGGAATAGATTTATATTAAAGCAGTAGCCTCCTCTTATTTTAATTTAACTATGACGTAAAATCTTGTTACAATCTTGGCATATTTTACAACAAAACCTTTTTTCATTTTTTTCTTTCTAAACAATAACTCCTTAGACATGCCATTATGCAAAAGATATTAAACCGTCCATGTTTCAGTCCATTTTGCTCTCCGTGGTTTCAGAATTTCTGCGTTTAAAAAGCATTTTGTTCTCTGTGTTACAATAAGAAAGATTAGTTTAATTTGAAAAATATGCGTGATTTATTATTGGAAAATCTAAATGAGAATAAGTGGAAAGAGAGAAATGAAAGTCATAAAAAGATACGTCTCAGAGTGGTATAGTTACGTATATTGTTAGTCGAATGTGTTTTATGATATATGTTCACCTGAGGTATTGATGTTTACATTATTATCCAGTCAAAATAGACGAAAAAAAGTGGTAACTTTGCAATAATTCGCATAGAGCTGAAAATTTTTATAGGGCTTAAATACACCATTACAAATAAAATATTAAAAGTCCCCACCGATCCTACGTCTGCTAATTGTTGTATTCAAGATCAACCGTCAAAGGTGAAAAATATCGTTTTTTTCGCATTTTTTCTCGTAAACAGTAAGTGTTATCGTAAAAACAGGTCGAACAAAAATTCTAGATCATACAATTCTCTATAAAAATTATTCTTATCCTTTTTTCCTACGAGTCACCATTCCTGAGATATCGCGACTTTAAACATCGGAAATACTAATATGCACTCTTACGCGGCCTGTATACATCATTGGACGTTCAATATAAGTAAAAATATGGAAATATTGGTTTGTGTGACTCACACACTAAAATACGTACAAATTATATGATTCAGAATGAATATACACTAGGTCCCTAATTCCGTTCGCCCGTATAACCTTGAGCAACATCTTTCAGCTACTCCATTGTTCGAGTGGCGACGATCGTATATCTGCCCTTTTTTGAAGGACGTAAATGAAATAACTACTTTTAGTATTAAACGTTTCTTTGTAGTGAACAGACGTGCTTATTGATAATATTTTTGATTTCAATTTGTGTCGTTAAATAATTTTTAAAAACTATCGCACTTTTGCTTTATTTGTAGTGAACCTTTGACTGAAAGTGAAATTGTTGTTGTTGATCGTGGAATGAAGACTTTGATTGATTCAAGTGTTGAAAGAAATGATGAGTTTCTTGAATACCTGAAAGACAAGCATTCTGTGACAGTCCATGTGCAGTATCGTAAAATGTACACTCGGAAGAGTAGTATCGCTGCAGCTAAAAGACAGCACGAGATGGAACAAGCCAGTATATCTACGATTAGTCCACCTCGTACTAGAGTGCGAGTAAATGAGTCGGTTTTTTGTTTTAAAAATTATTGCTTATTTTGCAATGGTGAAGCAAATGAAGGGGGTGAAAAGAAAAAAGCCTAGAATTTTCGGCGTAAAATTTATCATGTTGCTACACTTCCAGTTAAAGATTCTATTCTGAAGGTAGCTCGGACTCCTTCTGGTGACGAAGCAAAAACTGTTGTTGCACGCATTGAGTATGAATATGATTTAGTTGCTGCTGAGGTTAAGTACCATATTGATTGTTATAATACCTTTTTGAGACCCGCCACGGGGGGTAAAATCGGTCGTCCTAAAGATGATTCTATTACTTTGGCGTTGGAAGAAATATTTGTATATATTGAAAGTAGTGACGATTCTCAGTTTTCATTGGAAGAATTAAAAAATATTGGCAAAAATCCAGCTATAGATAATAGAACAATTAATATAAGATTCAAGTTAAAGTATGGTAATAAAATTATTATAACTGAGAAACAAGGAAGTTTAACATCTGTTTTATTGATCAACAATAATCCACTTTAATTATTACCAATAGTACCATTTTTTTAATCAATAGGATACTGTCTAATAAAACTTAATCACAATAAATCGTGGACTATGCCTACTGGGGAAACCACGTTAAAAAAAATGCGCCAAGTACACTACCTCATAGGTGCTAAGGAAATGTGTGCATATTATGTAGAATACGACTTCTCCAACTTTTGGAATCGCGATATCTCAGGAATGGTGATTCGTAGGAAAAAAATATAAAAACAATTTTCGTAGAGAATTGCATGATCTACAACTTTTGTCTGAGCTATTTTTACGATAACACTTACCGTTTACGAGAAAAATCCGAAAAACCGATATGTTTGACCTCTGACCTTGAATAAAATTTTTAGCGGACGTAGAATCGGTGGGGACTTTTGATATTTTATTTGTAATAGTGAATTTAAGACCTATACCAATTTTCAGCTCTATGCGAATTTTTGCAAAGTTAAATGTCTATTTTGACTGGATAATTACGTATTATAGCAAATTAAAAAATCCAAATCTAATCTTAATTTAGAAAATCAGTGATTTACCCAGTACTTTCCTTGTAAACATACAATTCTAAAATAAGTAATGAATTTGACTTTCTCAAGTAAAGGGAAAGTACATTTTCATAATAGAAATACAATCATACAAGATATCCACAACCACCCCCTTCCTCTCAAACGATATCGTTTAAAAACTATAGGTTTCATTTCATTTGAAGCTAGACACCAAAAAGGCTTCTGGCGTTGACGGAATACCTGCCATAGTTTCTCAAAAACTGTGCGAGGGAACTAACACCAGTTTTCTGTAGACTTTTCAAGCTATCCTACAGAAAGGGAATATTTCCTTCCTGCTGGAAATGTGCCACAGTTCAGCCGATACCTAAAAAAGGCAAGAAGACCTTGCCAAAAAAACTACCGACCAATCGCACTGCTTTCAATAATATCGAAAGTCATGGAATAGGCTATCAATCAGCATCTTCTAAAATTTCTTGAAGGATTCAACATTATTAGCGATCACCAATATGGCTTTCGTAAAAATAGATCAACGGGAGATCTTCTGACTTATGTAACACATGTTTGGAACAACGCAATTGAACACTTTGGAGAATCTCGAGCGGTTGCTCTTGACATATCCAAGGCATTCGACCGTGTTTGGCACGATGTGCTGTTGGCTAAGCTACGTTCTTATGGTATGTCTGAAAAGTTCTGTTTGTGGCCCTCATGTTTCCTCAGAGAGCGTTCTTCACGAGTGGCAGTCGACGGATTTCTTTCTAACATCTTCACTATCAACGCCGGTGTACTTCAAGGCTCAATACTGTCACCTACTCTCTTTCTCATTTACATTAACGATCTGCTGGAAAAGACCGAGAATCCAATCTACAGCTTTGCAGATGACAGTACACTTATCTCTTTATTCACCTTGAATGCTCGGACATCGGCTACTCAGACGAATATCCGCAGACAGCAGGAAGTCACTAAACTTAACAAAGACCTGGAAGAAATTCTATCGGGGGGTGACAGTAACTAAGTGGAATTTAACGCTACAAAAACCCAGGCGACAGTTTTCTCTAAAAAAGTTAACGTTGCTGAACCCGACATAGTTATGTCGGGGCACTCCATCCCTCTAACATCGTCACTCAATTTGTTGGGCGTTAATTTGAGAGCAAATATGTCCTGGCATGAACATGTTGCAGGCATAGCAAGGAGAGCTTCTCAAAAATTGGGAATATTATTTCGAATCAGAAAGCTTTACACTCCACAACAACTGTTAATTCTTTACAAAGCTCAAATTCGACCAACTATGGAATTCTGCTCCCATGTTTGGAGCTCCGCTCCCAAACATACACTGCATTTGTTGGATTCTATTTAGAGAAGAGCTGCTCGTCTAATTGGAACATCGAAGAACGGTTGGCGACTTGAGCCTATTCTACAAGTATTTTCTTGGAAAGTGTTTGAAGGATGTGGCCCGCCTAATTCCTCCCAGAGCGGTGCATGTTAGAAGTACATGTCGCGCTAATACTTCACATCCTTATGAGGTTCAGCTTGTTACTCCTCGTACAACGTTTTCAAGCAGTCATTTATATGGAGAACATCATCCCTTTGGAATGATTTGCCCAGGATTGTGTTTCCCACCGAGTACAATTTACAGCGATTCAAGAACAACGTGAATCGAATTCTCCGCAGACGTGTCGCTCCTGTAGCGCTTTAGGGACTTCCCTGTAGCACGTGTGCTAGACCCATAAAAAAAAAATTTCAAGCGTTATAATATCATTTAGTTTGAGAATTACGGTGCTAATACATCGACACACTGACAGTCAGATATACATAGCGACCGAATTGGAAAAATATATTTTTCGTGATCTAAGAACCCTAAATCATAAAGAAAATCAAAAATGGCGGAGTGTATTTTTTCACGAATATAATAGTTCCCTTTAACAAGGGAAGTAAAAACAATACTTTTTCTACTGTATCAAGGGTAAGTTTCGGCTAAGTTAACTGTTTGTATTTCTAAAACGTATTCTATAATCAACTTAACATTTTTTAAGTCACTCCATAACCAGATCTCAATTCCCACTACATACTATTTCTGATAACACTGAAATAGAAGTATACTATGATATATACGCCACCACCCTTGAAACCCCCTACCCATTCCTTTCATCTCATATATCTTTTTATAAATAATTCGGTTAAATTTTATAAAATATCCTAATCAAGAACCAGGAAAAATTATCATAATTATATTGGAACTAAACAATATTTAATGATCCCCACTCCTTTCAATCTCTTCCCCTGTTAACATTAAAAATAACGAGACAATGATGTAATTTTTCAACCCGTTATCTCAAAGAATCCTGAAAATGACTCATAACACAATAAATACGGACTCACCCTTCTTCCCCATCACTTATAGAGTGTATAATTATTTATAGTGAATAAATAATTATACTAAAAATTTATTTATTATCGCAACCAAAAACTAGGAAAAATTTCTATAATATTATTGAAACTATACTACATTTGACCACGCCACTCCACCTTTTTCACGCCTTTCCCCCATTGAAATTGAAAGTAATATAAAAAACTTAATTTTCAGATTTATCAACTCTAAAAACTCTGAAAAAGATCTATAACACCATATATAAGAAGCAACCCTTTTCACATATTCGGCAATGCTAGACTTTTCTGTTCTACTGTATTTTAAGTGTGTTAAATGTTCTTTAAATAGTGTTTTAATTGACCTTTTAGTTTGCCCAATATACTTTTTGTCGCAATCATTACAACTAATTTCATAAATTCCATTTTTCTCGCAATTAGGAATCTTATCTTTGGGATTTCCTAGAGAAATTCCTCAGATTGTCTGATGGCTTATAGACTAAGGTGAGGTTTACCTCATTAAATACCTTATTGAGCCCCTGCTATATTTCGGATTATATAGTATGGAGACATACTTGGTCTTATTTTCTTCGTGGTGGAATTCTGAATATTTAACCTGAACTTATGTATATTTATTAACTTGTTTACTAAGTCATCTTCATAACAATTAACTCTAGTTATATTTCTAATACGGTTCCTTTCATTATTGCAGTTTACTCTATTCAGAGGAAAAGTAACCAAATGATGAACTAAAATATGTAATGCGGCTAATTTATGTTGTTTGCAATGAAATGAATCATTAGGAATATATCTATCTGTTACTGCGTCTATAGATATCAAATTCTAATCTTTCCTTTTAAAAATTAAAATATCTAGAAAAGCAGTTGTCCTTTGTTCTCAATTTCGCAAGTGAATTTAATGGAATCATACCGGCTATTTAATTTGGAAACAAAATCATCTATATTTGATTTTTTTGTATCAAAAATTGGGAAAACATCATTCACATACTTATACCATACCCATATTCAAATTCTTGACTGGCTTCGGTTTCAAACTTACTCACGAATAAATTGGCTATGAAAGGTGATAAGCAATTACCCATAGCTGTTCCTTCTTTCTGAATATAAAATTAACTGTTATATTGAAAATAATTTTGTTCCATACAAAGTTTAGATAATGTTAAGTATTCATGAATAATTTCGTCCTCAAAGTCAATCATCCTTCGAGATATTGTAAAGTTTGTACTATTGGCACACTTGGGAACAAAGAACTATCATCAAAAGAAATTTAGATTTCACCTTCATTAAGAACTAGATTTTTTGTTTTATTAATGAATTCTAAAGAATTCTTCACTGCGAAAGTATTTAATGGTAATTTCTCAAGTTATTTTGATAACCATTTGGATATCAAATATGTAGGTGATCCGACCGATGAAACAATGGGTCGCATTGCTTTTCCAGGTTTGTGAATTTTAGGTAAGCAATACAACTTTGGTATGGTCGGATTTAATTTAAATTTTAGCGAATCCTAGATAAGGTTCTTACATTTGTCTAAAGAATTTTTAACCTCTGTTATTATTCTTGGTAATGGATTTCTTATTACCTTTTCATAAGGGCCAGACTCGATACGATTATCTACACGTTCAAAGTAATCTTTCTTATCCAATATAACAACCTTATTTCCTTTATCCGCTTTTAAGTAGAAGACATCTTTCTTTCTCAATCCTTTAACTACTTTTGTGTTTTTTTTTGGGAATTAGAATTTATGTTGTTAACTGTGTTTTTTGATATTTGATTGCGACAAGCTTCCCTAACAAATGATTTACTATTTTTTCTGGAAGTGTGCTAATGGAACTTCCAATGTGAGCAACTATTTCTGATAAATTATCTCCAGGAGGGGTACTGCAAAGTTAAGACCTTTGTTTAAGATGCGAATTTCATTTTGTGTAAAGGATTGAGTTGAATGATTTTCTACAATATTTTACGAGTTCCTGGGGACTATTCTTCTTGGGTATGAGTTTCTTTAATTTTTTACTTAGATAGAGAATTTCTTTTTATATTGAATATCAATAACTAAAAACATTTTCCTCTGGAACTCGCTCCATACTTCGTATTCAATATTGTTTAATCCTGAATGATTCATTTCATTGCAAACAACACAAATTAGCCGCATTACATTTTTTAGTTCATCGTTTGGTCACTTTTCCTCTGAATAGAGTAAACTTTAATAATGAAAGGAATCGTATTGGAAATATAACTAGAGT
>CM032447.1:32211169-32307182 GCA_019049505.1 Pachyrhynchus sulphureomaculatus
GTCTGTTCTACAAGTATTTTCATGGAAAGTGTTCGAAGGATGTAGCCCGCTTAATTCCTCCCAAAGCGGTGCATGTTAGAAATACACGTCGCGCTGGTGCTTCGCATCCGTATGAAGTTCAGCTTGTTACTCCGCGTACTACGCTTTTCAAGCAATCTTTTATATGGAGAACGTCATCCCTTTGGAATAATTTGCTCAGCGCTGTGTTTCCCACCGAGTACAATTTACAGCGATTCAAGAACAACGTGAATCGCTTTTTCCGCACTCGTGCCGCTCCTGGAGCGCTTTAGGGAATTCCCTGCAGCACGTGTGCTGGACCCATAAAAAAAAAAAAAAAAGATAGAACTATTAAGATGTGACATTACCATTGTTGTAAAATTTGACGTTTCTTCTTCTTCTTCTTCTTCCACATACTGTAGACCTCAGGCCTGTAGTTTCCAACTCATCAGTTTTCTTGAGATGTTGATGTCCATGATCCGAGCCATCTCTTTAGAGGTCTTCCCAGGGGTCATCGTGTCCGTGGTTTACCATCTCGCGCGATTCTCGCTAGTCTCTCCTCAGTCATTCTCTCCACGTGATCTCTCCAAGCTCTTCTACGTTTACGTCCCCATCTGATTATGTCTTCCACTTCGCATTCATGTCTTATGTCTGTGTTTCTTTTCCTATGTCTTAGTGTGTATCCTGAAATGTTTCTAAGTATATGCTTTTTGTTCTTTTATTGTCTGCTCTTGTTTCCATAACGTATGTTAGTGTGGGTCTGACACATGTTTTGTATATCCTTACTTTTGCCTTTTTATTCATAAAGGCGTTGTTCCAGATGATGTCTCGAAGTGCGCCTGATATTCGGCTGGCTTTGTTTCTTGGTCCTTCACTTCATGTGTTCTATTTTGGCATGAGGTGATTTGTATGCCTAGGTAGTTAAATGACATGACTTGTTCTATTGTTTTGTTTTCCAGAGCAACTTTGCATCTTATTGGCTCTTTAGATATGACGAGGGTTTTGGTTTTTGTGTTGAGTGCTTTAGCTTTTGTGTAGAATGAGTGCAGAAGCCGCTGTAAGTCGTCTTCCTTCTCTGCTACGATCACAGCGTCGTCTGCATAACAGACAATGTTGATTTTACCCGTTGTAAGTGAATATCCTTCCTCCATGTCTCTGATATGGGTTATTATCTCGTCCATTATTAAGTTGAACAGTTGCGGGCTTAAAGAGTCCCCCTGTCGGATTCCAGTTGGCGTTTGTATTTCCTCTGTCAGTCTTTGATTAACTAAGATGTGAGTGCCTGTATTGTGGTTTAGTTGTTTTATGATGTCTATTTTGTTTTTTGGCACATGTTTTCTTAATAGGATATCAACTACGTGTTTTAGTCTTACTCTGTCAAATGCTTTACTGAAGTCTATAAAGCACACAAATGCGGGTTTTCCGCATTCTATAGCCTTCTCTACTACTTGTCTGACTATGAAGATGGCATCTACGGTTGACCTATTTTTTCTGAAGCCTTATTGTTCTTCCGATATGTTTACATGCTCACTTATTATTGCTTCTATGATCTTTGTAAAGAGCTTCATGGTTGAACTTAACAGAGTTATACCTCTGTAGTTTTCTGATAATTTCTTATCTCCTTTCTTGAATATAAGAATTCATTAGGGACTTCTTTGGTTGATGATATTTTATTGAA
Organism: Pachyrhynchus sulphureomaculatus; assembly: GCA_019049505.1. Taxonomy (NCBI): domain Eukaryota; kingdom Metazoa; phylum Arthropoda; class Insecta; order Coleoptera; family Curculionidae; genus Pachyrhynchus; species Pachyrhynchus sulphureomaculatus. The sequence continues at coordinate 32,212,845 of CM032447.1, forward strand.
TAGTTTTGTAAGTTTCCTCCATTAATTGTTGCCCTCCATATTTCAGTAGCTTATTTGGTATGTTATCTAGCCCGGGTGCTTTCCTGTTTTTAATCTTTTTTTCGTGTTTTATTGACCTAGTAGTTTATTTACCGTAAGCGTTTAGAAAAAACAGTTTTGTGAACAAACGGAAATTTCACGTGAAAGTTTTCGTTGAATGATTTTTTACGATTTTAGTAAAGACCTAAGTCAACAACAATGCGTCGAATCGCTTCGTTCAATTTTTGGTAAAAAATCATCATCCGAAAAGACTGTTTACAATTGGTTTGCAAAATTTCGTCATGGTCGTGCTTCCGTCAGCGATGAATTTCGTGAATCGGTTGTTGTTTCAAAAAACGTCGATGCTGTGTGCAACATGATTGAAAAAAATCGGAATGTACTTACCGTGAGATAGAGGCATTCTCAGGTATATCAAAGACCGAAATACATTCGTTTTTATATGAACATTTAGCTGTGAAAAGATCTGTTCCCGATGGATTCCGCATAATTTGACCGAAACTCATAAACAAGTTCGTGTCAGTTATAAGGAAATGCTCAAAAAATTCGACTGGATGGAAGATCCGTATACAACATTGTAACAGGAGACGAAACTTGGATAGATTCGTACAAGTCGGAAACTAAGCAACAATCAACTGTTTGAGTGTTCCAAGATGAACCGAAGCACTTCCAAGAAAATGATCGCTTGTTTCTTTGGTTATACTGGACATTTTGCAACCATCGAAGAACAGTTAATGCTGAATGGTATACAACAATTTGTTTGCCAGAAGTCATCGATGAAATCAGGAAAAATAACCGAAAACATCTCATCATTCTTCATCATAACAATGTCAGGTCTCACACAGCACGTGAAACAGACAGAAAAAAACATCGAATTAATGTATAATTGTCCGAATTTACCTGATTTATCGCCTAACGACTTTTTTTTTGTTCCCAAATGTCAACAATAAAAAAGCGTGGACAGCGCTTTTCATCACCTCAAGAAGCTGTTGAATCCTTCCAAAACCATGATTTTGAGGTACCAACTTCAGAGTGGAAAAAATATTTCAAGAAATGGTTCGAACGCATGCAAAAGTATGTACATCTTAAAGGCGAATATTTTGATAATAAAATGATTTGTACCAAATTTTTTCTTTCTTTCATTATTTTTGAAAAAACTTAGCCTCGGTATACCGTAAAACCGTCTAAGCCTGAAAAAGTAAAAAGAATACAATAAAAGTTAAGTTGATATACCCAACGCTTATTTACGTCAGTCTACACTTCTCTGGAATAGAAAATTAGGTTTAATTACTCGTGTCTTTTAAAAAATAGACAGGCGCCGCTTTAGGAAAATTACTTACTAGTTCACAAGAATACATGCTACTACCAGGTGTACAAGTATGAAATGCGGATTTTTTTTTTTTAAAAAAAACATGTTAAATTCGGAAGAATGATAAAAAGTGCTTTATTCAAAGCATGCTCCATCACTTGTTATACATTTTTCCCATCTTTCGGGCAATTTGTGAATATTACGCCAGTAAAAATCTTCCCCTTTTGCTACGAACCATTCATCGAGCCATTTTTTCATATCTTCGTACGAACCAAAGCGCTGCTCAGCAAGTGCGTGACCCATCGATGCAAACAAGTGATAATCGGAAGGAGCCAAGTTTGGTGAGTAAGCCGCATGGGGTAGAACTTCCCAGCTGAGTGCTTCCAACGTGTCGCGAACTAGTTTTGCCGTATGTGATGGAGCATTGTCATGAAAAGAAATGACTTATAACTTTGTGTTGCCTCTTTCGGTATTCTGACCTTTTGTCAAGCAGCGAATGGTTCAAATCGGTCAATTCTTGTTGGTAACGTTTAGTATTAATTGTTTTTCCACCAAACACAGAGCATCGTCTTTCTGCCAAAGCGATTCGGTCTTGCGGTCGATGTGGATGGTGCGCCCGGGTCTACCCATGATTTTTTGCGCTTGAGATTCTCAAAATCCCCTGTAACTATACGATGCAAAAAAGACTTCCTTTTGTACCGAGCGAGCAAAATGTCACACGTGTTTTTGTGCTTTTCCATTTGCCTGTCGTTCAACTCATGTGGTACCCATCTAACGGTCTTCTGAATCTTTCCCATCTCTCATAGCCGATTGGAAACAGCTTGTTGACTAATGCCCAATTGCTCGGCGAGTTGTTTTTTTATTTGCAAATCACCATCGTCCAACAATGCTTGCAATTCCACGTCTTCGTATTTTTTTGGCTGTTTTCCACGTTTCTTATCTGCAACATCGAAGACACCACTTTTGAAACGCGGAAACCATCTTGCGATGGAGCATGTTCACCATAAGCTTCTCGAAGTAATCGGTATGATTCAACAGCAGTTTCCTTCAAATGAAAACAAAAAATTAATGCTGTCCGCGAATGCTCTTTGTTCGGTATAAATTTCGATATATTGAACACAACACAACACTATGCACACACTTTCCCAATTTATCACTCGTGCGCGTCCGACACTTGTTGGTGACACAACAAAATGGCGCAGTGTCAAATCTTTATAGCACAAACTGCATTGGTGCACCATCTGTTGTCTGAAATCCGCATTTCATACTTGTACACTTGGTATATATATATATATATTTATATATATATATATATATATATATATATATATATATATATATATATATATATATATATATATATGGGACGATCCGCGTCAACCGGATCAGAGCTACGACCAAAATTAGAAGCAACCAAAAAACTTGACCAAGGGCTCATTTTAAAGCTTAGAGCGTCTACTTTCAAATGCCGAGTGCGCCTTTGAAAAATCCAATATGGCGGCTCCAGTATGGCGGTCGGTAGCCGGAGAAAAATCAAGTGTCCAGCAAAAAAAGCTTGTAAAAATAAAAATTCGCAACTGTTTGGGTCGTTTTTTGGCTCAAATTGTAGCTGATGGACGCCCCAAAAAATTGGGGTGGTAAGTTGACAAAATCCAACATGGCGGATCCAATATGGCGGTCAAAAATCCAATATGGTGGCCGAATTTTTGCAAATGAACCGATTTGCATTAAATTTGGTAAACGGGGGTTTTTAGGGTCGCTGATCACGAATCAATTCGAGGTCTGATTTGCCAAATCCAAGATGGCGGACCCAATATAGTAGATTGCCTTATTCAGTTTCCACCATATTGGGTCCACCTTCTTGAATTGAAGAATTTTAGAAATTTGACCTCAGATTCGTTATCAGGGACCCCAAAAACCCCCGTATAACAAATTTGGCACAAATCGATAGATTTTCGAAAATTTCATCCGCTATCTTGGATCCGCCCTCTTGAATTTGGCAAATCAGACCTTGGATTCGTGATCAGCGACCCTAAAAACCCCCGTTTACCAAATTTAGTGCAAATCGGTTCATTTGCGAAAATTCGGCCACCATATTGGATTTTTGACCTCCATATTGGATCCGCCATGTTGAATTTTGTCAACTTACCACCCCAATTTCTTGGGGCGTCCATCAGCTACAATTTGAGCCAAAAAACGACCCAAACAGTGGCGAATTTTTATTTTTTACAAGCTTTTTTTTTGCTGGACACTTGATTTTTCTTCGGCTACCGGCCGCCATATTGGTTTTTTCAAAGGCGCACTCGGCATTTGAAAGTAGACGCTCTAAGCTTTAAAATGAGCCCTTGGTCAAGTTTTTTGGTTGCTTCTAATTTTGGTCGTAGCTCTGATCCGGTTGACGCGGATCGTCCCATATATATATATATATATATAACATATATATATATATATATATATATATATATATATATATATATATATATATATATATATATATATATATATATATATATATATATATATATATATATGTATATATATATATATATATTATATATATATATATATATATATATATATATATATATATATATATGTATATATATATATATATATATATATATATATATATATATATATATATGTATATATATATATATATATATATATATATATATATATATATATATATATATATATATATATATATATATATATATATATATATATACGTACACATGCCGCTCTTGCACCCAGTTCTAAACTAATCAAACAGAAGAAAGCTAGCTTGATGATTAAATTCCACCTTGTTTCTGTCTGTGGCAAAAATAAACCTATTGACTCTGTGAATGTCTATAGTGTTGATATACCCTATTTCACTGTATTCCTATATGGCTACCCGTCTGTATTTCTACCAGACTCTTTATAAACAGGTTTCGCTGCAACAAAATGAGCGACTATTACTATAACATACATACAGATAAAAATTATTATTACATTACTCAGACATGTCAAATACCTTAGTTTTTCACCCGGTAGATTTGTCTTTGTAAGGTTCAGGTCAGATCAGATGACACTAAGGTCTACTGGTTTGGTGATCGCTAGACAAAATGCCCGAGTTATCTAATGTCTTGATCTTCCATAATACAAGGGCGAAACTTACTGGCGGTCTTTTGCGTCCAATAGACGACTAAATATTTTCTGGTGTATTCTACCTGAAACGAGACGATTTCTTCACAAATTAAAATACTTTTTTAGGTTTGCAGTATTTATTTTTCAAATCAACTCGAAGTTTAATATCCAAGTTTTTTTCGTAGGTAAAGAGAGAGAAGTTTATGTCATTAATTCTTTATTTTTGTTTTGTAAAAGTTTTAGCATCTCCGAGTTAAATTCTAATTACCCGACCTGATTCAAATGCCGATAACTAAACTTGGCGTAGGCGATATTTGCAATTTGTTGACGGGTCGACACATACCGGGACACTACCACTTCCAGACAAAATTAATTAAAGATGAACTGGCAGAAAATGGTATTATTATTTATTATCAATTTGTTTCTTTTACTTTAGGTTTCCTTCTCGTTCGTTCTTAGAACAATGAGGAGGCAAAATAGGTAGAATGACTTTTTTAAAAGTTTTCAAAATGTACTTAAATTAACACATAAATAAAATTTTTAAATATAGTTTTCTTAATATCGTCAAGTCCATGAAAGATTTTCCTCTAGATCAAAATATTAACTAAAGCCAGTTTCTATTGAAGTTTTAATTACTATGTATGTTCTATTTCTATAATTTTTTCTAGCAGTTTAAAATCCCGTATAAAATTTTATTGAACACGTTTTATTAAACAAACAAATGGTAGGTTATATAGTAAATATATTTTGAATGAAATATATTTACGATGTTAACAATCAAAAAATATTCGATTATTGTATCCGAAGGGACTCGAAGAAATATTCCACCCAAAGTATCGAGGATATAAGATTTGCTATTTTTGTGCCGAAGAAGCTACAAAAAATCAACGTAATTTTTGTATTATGTTACAAAAGTCACTGAACTGAATTTTTTATCTGAATGGAAACCCAAGGTAAAAGCCAAAGGAGATTTTTTCAACAAAATAACATTTAGGATAGTGAGCAACGTTTTTGACCCTTTAAAGGGAATTTATGGAATGGTTATCATTTTAATCTAACAGTATTTCAGAGATTTGTTCTGGTTCAATACGTTTGAAGTCATTTGTTTTGATGTAAATGTCATGAAAACTATTTTTATCATGTAGCGAACACATAAATCAATGCGGGTTTGTGCAGAACAAGGGCGCATGTCACATTTTATTAATACGGGCCAACGGCTATTTTTATTTTGGTATTTATCAGATATACAGAGTATACTTTAAATTTACTATATAAATTTATTTTGCCAAATATAGCCTAGATAAAAGTACTCAGTTAAAAACGATTTTAGAAATTCACTATACAAATGTATTTATGCCGTCTTGTTGTAACCAAAGATACTTAGGGGTAACATGGAAACATGTGTTTGAATTGTTTCTGTAGCATTTTCTATGTGTCCGCCTAGTTTTTCGATTAATTTCGGTACTAAATTTGTAGCTCTGGAGGTCAAGAACATGGGACTTGGAATCTAGGAGGTTCAGAAATCGGCCACATCGCTCATTCCAACTGTTAGAAAATCCAATGTTTAAATAATTGCCTACTTCGCATCTAAAACGCACCTTCATGGAGAAACCAGATTACTTGTCTGATATATGACATTTAAAGACCCGTAGTAATATTCCTGAAGATATTCTAGACGAACCTCAGATAATCTGAGCCCGTCATCCCAGATAATAATATTAATGTACCGGTAAACAAGCCGTTAGCAATTTATCGAAAATTTTTCTTGAAAATTTGATAAATAAACAAAGTGGGGAGCTTTCAACTGCCTGTGGTATTTCGAAAATTCGTATTCAATTTCTGATACTCAGTTAGCTTCGAGCGGTGGCAGCAGCAAGATCACAGTATCGAGTACCAGCAGCAGCAAGAGCACTTGAAAATGTCAAAGGAGATTTTGGCGAAATCTCATTTGACATTTTCAAGTGCTCTTGCTGTTGCTGCTACTCGATATTGTGATCTTGCTGCTGCTACCGCTCGAAGCTAACTAAGAAACCGAAGTGCGGTCGACGTCTTTTATAGGTCGGCGTTTATGCAGATTGTAGGTGGGAGGATCGAGAGTGTTCGTCCGGACATCGGTGTTTGCCGGCTGGGTGTCCGTATCGGTGGTAATTATGGATTCCGGCGCTGTGCTAGCTGTTGCCTTCTCGATGTTTTGATTATTCCTTGGTTTAGCTAGTAAACCTTTCCATGTAGTGGAGATATTAAGCGCATCATCCCGCTTATTTAGCTGTCAATTCTTTTCGATTTCCAAGGCTTCTCTGATTATACGTGTTATGAAATCGAGGCTATTTATTTAGATTACTCAAAATTGTCAAAATTGATGTTGTGACCCGTATCATGATGGTGCTGAAAAGGAGCTGAAGTTGTTTGTATGTTTCTGACACTTATCCACATGTTCCTGGATCCCGGTGGAGATTCTTCTGTTTGTTTGCCCTATGTACAATTTGTGGCAGTCTCCGCAGCTGCTGTAAACTCCATGGTTTTCCAGTTTTCTCTTATCTCAGGATGTCTGCCAGAGTATTTTGTGGTTTGTATGCTGTGCCTATGTTGTGTTTTCTTAGGACTCTTCCAATCCTATCTGTAACTCCTTTTACATACGGTAATAGGACTCTACTGTGGTTGAGGTCCCGTTCTTCTGCCCTTCTCTGTGGATGGCGCTGCCTTTCTAATGCTCTCCGTATGGACTGATCTTTGTATCCGTTTTGCTTAAGGGCCATAGTGATTTGTGTAATTTCTTGCTGTCTCGTATCTGGTTCGGTGAGTCGGTATGGTCTCGATTCGAGGGTATTGGCTACCGACTGTATTTTGGATGGATGGTGATGTGAGCCAGCGTTTAAATATCTGTTGGTGTGGGTGGGCTTCCGGTAGACTGATCATTGAAGTTGACCGTTGTTTTTCCGAGTTTTGACGATCGTTAGACGAACGGACCAAAACAGAGGTTTTCACGGATGGTAGAATGTAATACATTAAAATTCCGGGTTTCAATTCGTTCATTTAACAATGAATTTACACGACGTTTCGCCAAAATCTCATTTGGCATTTTCAAGTGCTCTTGCTGTTGCTGCTACTCGATACTGTGATGTTGCTTCCTTGCTTCAAACCCGGAATTTTAATGTATTCACTTTAGCCTCTTCCTACATATCTGATTATAACTGACTAGTTAGAATATTATATATACAAGGGTAATACAAAAATAAATTATTTCTCCAAAGTATATTTTACGTATGTATATATTTATGGGTATTTTCAAATTTATTCGTATTACTGCAACCCTCAAAACAACGGGCATAATTGCAACACTATATGTTGTCTACCCCTATTACTAACGTCTACTATCTACACTAACACAATTTTAGCACTGAACACATGGTTCGGTAATCACGGGAGCATCTTTAGAAGAAGGTGGTGAAAAGTCACTATTATTATACAGGGTCTGTCTCAAAAGTAATGAGACAAAATTCATAAAGGAAGATTTATTGCAGATAAAAGTAAAAACGACTACAATTTTTCAAAATAGCACCCTTGTGAGTCGATACACCGTTGCTAGCGTTCCTGCCACTCCTGGTACGCTCTGGAAGTCTGCGAGGGGAACCTCCTTGAAGCATTGCGTCGAGGCTTCTTTAACCTTCTCCAGCGACCCAAAAGGGTACCCTTTTAAGCTTCTCTTCATTCGTAGAAAAAAGAAATCCTGCGGTGCCAAGTCAAGACTATGAGGCAGCCACTTTATACTTGACGAGGAACTGCTTTAGGAGAAGTACAAAGAGCACGCACTTTTCTCATGTTTAAATCCTCGGTCAAAATTCGATGTACAACAGTTTTTGGCACATTAGCCTCTTCCACTACCATTCTAACACTAAGACGTTGATTCGAGTTTAACAAGTCCTTCACCTTTTTCACGTTGTTGTCTGATTGTGAGGTTAATGGACGCCCAGCCCTGGATCGTTCTCAGCATCCTCTGGGCCTTCCCGAAACATCTTATACCACTTGTAAACCATTGCTTGGGACACGAAAGCCTCCTTAATCATCGTTAAAGTCTCACCTAAAGATTTCCCAAGTTTTATGTAAAATTTAATTGCGTAACGTTGCTCCACTAAACGCTACATCGTTTTTCTGACGCGACGACCGAACAGACCTTCACTCTGACAGCGTCTCACTCTGCAACGGCTCGCAGGCTAATGAACCGGGTCACATTCTTTATCTGAGACTCCCCCAACTATCCCGCCCAAAACTACGTCATTTCAGCCGCCCCTGGTTGGCTACAAAAAATATTTCTCATTACTTTTGAGACAGATCTCGTTTTTTTTTATCGGGGAATTTACATTATTTTTGGTATTTACTTGCTTAGCGTCGAAATTTTATCCGCCCTGAAAATACATGAAAACGACACTGAATGAATTTATAAATATAAATTGTCAGTCCGGACATTCTGATATGAAATATCAATTCGTCACACTCGATAGAGTGATATTTTTGCTTTAAAAGTGGCAATCACATATAAAAATTTGTGGGGGAGTGAAGGAGAAGGATAAAACTGATCCCGATAAATGGCACAAATATGAGTTTAAATAAGTTCGGGAAAGTACATTTGATCATAGAACTGACAGTTTGTTGATTTCTTACAGATCTAAATTTTTAGTTATTCATAATATGTTGCATTTGGAAATAAAACGAGAAAATGAGAAATACACACATCTGTTTAATGCAAGTCTTTCAATCCTCGGGGTAGATCTTTATTCGACGGAACTTTTTTCCCCAGTGCTTCCTTGAGCGATTCAAATATATGGTAATCACCAAAGGCAAGATCTGGTGAATAAGGAGGATGGCAGCAGGCCCTCAAAAAGCTAGATTTTTAATGATGCCTCACCTGTTCGACAGGTAATATAATGCCAACCATACTACAAATAACAAATGTAGACAGCAGTCCACATTGCTTTGTTCTTATTGCAGGATTAAGATAACTTTTCAGCAAATCTGAATAAAATGCACGGGTGACTGTGTTACCCTTAAGTATGTGGTGCTCCAAAATTACGCTCCCAAAGACAGTGGTTTCCAAACTTTCTCGATTCACGGCGCCCTTGCTGAATTCAGGTTTTTTCATGTCAAATTCTAACATGTACATTCGCAAAATCGCGAATGATTTTTTTAGGGTTCCATATGGAACACCCATGGGATCAGTAAGGTGTCCATCTGTCTCACCTAATTTTCTTCGAAACTATCTGACATAGCAAGCTGAAATTATATAGGAATTGATAGCCCAATTAGAGAGTTTCGGACGGTGAAATCGGAAGTACAAAAGGGCATTTTTTTCAACGTCATCGAGTAGGCTGTTAAAAGAAAACTTGTGAAAACAGGAGTTCAGTAATATATATGATATAATACTCGCGTAAATTTTTTTTATATTATTTGAAAACCTATATAATTTCTCCAAATGTGTTGTTCTCATGTTCTCTGTTGATTATGGTCGCTACCTAGTTAGTGAAATGCTTAACCCACATACTTAATTAGAGAAAAAACTGTTACAATTTTGTAAGTATACTATTACATAGCTTAGATAAACTTATATATCACACGTCCTGACGAACATCTTAATTTTCCTTCTGTCGTTTGTTTGCATTTCAGTATCCGGAGGAAGCTACCAATTAGACAGCGAAAGCTTGATTAAAAAATAAAAAACAGAAACTAGAGCCTAAAGATCTTTAATTGCTCATCTCTATTTCCTCACGAGGGCGTTCCCAGGGTTAACTTTCGATTGTTTTATATATACTATATATATATATATATATATATATATATATATATATATATATATATATATATATATATATATGTATATGTGGGTCATTCTTCGTCAACCGGACCCCCCCATTAGTCCATAAATTGATCCAATTTATGGACTAACTGAAATATAAACTTTTGTAAGACAAGTTTCTTTATGGCCTCAATTTTCGGAGATATTTATCACAGCGTATTTGCCATACTTTGGATATTGAACAATTTTTTACTCGAAAACTAAAACTTTTAGAGAAATTATGTAAAATACAAAAAATACTTCTTTTTATTCGTAAAATCAGAATTTTTGAAGCACGTTGTAACAATTGGTTATTTTGACCTATATGCACCGGCAATTTTTTTTAGAACGAAAAAATCGTAAAACAATAACAAATTGTTAAAAAGTGCTTCAAAAATTCTGGAAAAATTCACTGCGATTCTACGAATAAAAGCAAATATTATTTGTTTCTTACATAAAGTTTTAGTTTTCGAGTAAAAAAATTATTATATATCCAAAATATGGCAAATAGGCTGTGATAAATATCTCCAAAAATTGAAGCCATATATGATGTTGCAAGAATATTTCTTCCCGAAATTTGACGAAATGAACGCAGACGACTTTTATTTCCAACAGGATGGCGCACCCGCCCTATATTTCCGGCCCAAACATGACTTTATTGCGCGCCAAGTTCGGTGAGTCATTAATTTCACGAAATGGCGCAATCACTTGGCCGCCGAAATCGTGAGATATAACGCCTTTGGACTATTTTCTTTGGGGCCACGTTAAATCACAAGTTTACAGCAACAAACTAGCAATTCTTGATGCACTTGAAGCGAACATTCACCGTGCCGTAGACGGCGTAAGGCCGGAAATGCTGGCACGAATCATGGAAAATTGGTGTGTAAGCAGATTCGTGTTTGCAAAAAAGAGCCTCAGCGGTCATTTGAGCGATATTTTGTTGAAATCTTAAATGGCATAAAATTTCTTGTTAAATAAAAATTTCAGAATGAATTTTGCTTAAAAAACTCTTTGTTTTATTCAATTGTAAAATTAGGACGTTCTTAACGAAAATCCCTTTATATATGTATGTATGGTATATATATATATATATATATATATATATATATATATATATATATATATATATATATATATATATATAGACCGAGTTGACTAAGAAAACGTTAACCCACCAGCGTCACCTTGACGGAGGAAATGATCATAAAATCTCTTCATTTTGTAGAACAACATTTACAATTGACATTTTCTTTTTACAAAATTATTTTTAAGAAAGATTTCTCTCGATACGTTTAAAGATGCCACACAGTACACAAAATTTTTAGTTTGATCTATTATTTTATTTATTAAACTGGAAATTATCGCCCACACTGGTTTTATAGCGATAGTATATGGCATGGGTGTCAGGTAATTAGAATTTAGTTCGGAGTCAAAACTCCATTTCCTCTCTCAAGACGGAAATTAAAAATTTAGAACATGAACTGCCCCCTGTTTGCACCTACGGTAAACGGCAATGCATTAACTACTACGTTATGGCAATTTACGCGATTTCCCAATTAGTCGACATGTTTTATGAAATTTATCTTTAGCCTCGTTAAAAGATATTCTGCATTTTTTTACGTTTCAGAGCACCTAGATCACGAAAAATACAGTTTCTTTTTCTGTCGGTTTGTCTGTCTGTGTGTCGGTTGGTCTGTATGTGTGTCGGTTTGTCTGTTTGTGTGTTGGTTTGTATGTCTGTGTGTCGGTTTGTCGATCTAGTGGCACGTTGACTCTCGAACAAAATAAGATCTCAACATTATACACACAATACTTAAAGTAGGAATGAAACCTATAGTCTTTTAGCGATGTCGCCTAAAGAAGGGGGGGTAAGAAGTAGGAGACATTAAATACTGTAGTGTTCTTAGTAGTTTAAACATTTTCCTTTTTTTAGCGGTAAACACATTATCCCAAATAAGTCCCGAGATGTGAACAAATTTTTAACGCCTTATTTGTGCAGCCGTTCGGCAGAATTTCACTCGTTAATTTTCAAAAAAAATATTTAACTCAATATTAAGGGAAATGGTTTTTATTTTAGTTCAGTAGTATATTTATTTGGAATTTCAAGTTATACTTCAATAGTAAGAACGCGAAATAGTATCGAGTCAAGTCGATAGGTGGCTGTCGATACAGCTCTCCGCGACTAGCTCATTAAGGTTGTTCCGTGTGCACATTTACGTAAAAATCTAATTGTGTCTTTCTGCGATTTTGGCAATGGATACGAAAAAAGAGCAGCGCATATGTGAAATTTTGTTTTTAAACGGAGGAAAAGGGACACTGAAACGTATAATTTGATTCAGAAAGCATTTAGGGATAAAGCTCTGAGCTGTAGGCAAATTTTCGGGTGATTTTCGCAATTTGAGGCTAGTCAAACTCCGATGAAACACGGACGAGCCTTCCGGAAGGTCTTCAACTGCAACCATGTCTAAAATCTTTCCTTAAGTTCAACAAATCATTCGCAAAGAGTATCGTCGGATAATTCTGAGCATCTCTGTCAAACTCTCTATTGGTCAGAAAACAACTAAAGCTTTGGAGCGTTTCCTTCTGCATTACGAGAATACTCCGGTCTATAGTTCGTTTGGAATGAAACAGTTTTTGGAGAAGAATTCCACGACTATCATCCCTTACCCTCTTAGTGGCCTGATTTGACAACCTGTGACTTCACTTTCTTCCCTCATATCAAAATGAAGGTTAAAGGAATCTCAGGCGGCGCTGAAGGCAGTAACAATATCGACCTTCCAAAAAATGTTCGACCAGTGAAAAAAACGATAAGACGGTTCATGCATCCAGGTGTAGGGGGCTGGCGGGACTCACGAGCCGTTACTGCTTCAGATTTTATACCGTTAGTCCGGGAACTTTTGGACCACACCACATATATGCTAAATACTTAATATTTTAAAGTAATTCCGTTCTACTACTTAAGGAGTAATTTTTTTCTTATTTTTGTAGGTTTACGAAAAGTAGACCCCAACATGTCTACTATATCGACTCAAATTCCAGGAAATCATCCACCACCCTCGTACCCTGTGAGTCAAACTGCAGTTTTTGCTGAACAGAAAAGGTACGTTATGATTGTATATTAGCATGTATCTCTGAAACTGTGATCGACAAGATTAAGTTGGTCGTATCTGTCGTTACATATTTCTGTATTGCAAAGTTCATACCATCTGATAAAGGAAACACATTATTCGATTTGAAAAACAAGAATACATTCTATATAAAATGTTATTTTTTAGATGTGGTTGGGGCTATAGCAATAGACTCATAGCTGGAGGTGGCCCCCTTCAACCCAACCCATGGTACACAGGAAGAGTAATAGGTGGGCCTCAGTGTACACAGTGTCCCGGGATATGTCCTGTTCCTAGAAGTAGTAGTAATCCAGGCGCACAAGTAAGTAAAATAAGTTGTAGACAATAATTTTTGCTGTGATGCAGCACGTCTTCATTCGTAACTGAATTTCAATTTTTTAAATTCTCATTTCTTTCAGATTCAATCTTCTTCTATGAGTTCTTCAACGTCAAGAAAACCCAGACCTGTAAGCCAACCGATCCCATCAACAGTCAATGTAAATGGAGATATTGTCCCGAAAGCGACTCTTCCCGAAATATCCGAATTTAGTCCGAATAGTCCACAATATGCTTCCAGCAGTAGTAAGTTAATATTTTTTACATCTCCTTTTATCAGCAAGCTGAATTTGTGGTATTATCGGAATCGCTGTAGATTGTACTCTCTAGGAAGCACAGTCCTGAGCAGCTTAATCTTAAGGGATGAGGTTTTCCATATAAAAAAGTTCTTGAAGATGGTGGTACGAGGAGTCGCAAACTGAACCTGCCGCCCTATAAATTTCAATATAAAACCACACTAGAAATCTAGCTTTTTCAGTGGTTTATTGAATTTTTCCTGACAGACGACATGCGTAAACATTTTACATACTCCTCTCAGAACTAATCAACAGATGACACTTATCAAAAGATCAAAGCTATGCCATATTATTACTGATATGTACTAAATATAAATCGCAACTCCACAATATGTTATTGTAGATTGCCATACATTAAAACTGTTTTTGTAGCGTTATATTCCTCTTGTTCTTTGTGTAACTTCCAGTGGCCTGTGAATTTTTGTATAGGTAGCTGATGTTCGAGTGTTCAAGGAAAATGAAGAAACCAATGTGCTATCATGAACAAAACTATAGCTCGGTAATATAAAGAGGATTGAGAATAAGAGAGGGAACGGAACTCGAGAGTCATAAATAAAATCTTTCCGGCTTGCCACAAAGATGCAGCCTAACTAATAATACGCCATGCCAAACACAGTCGAATGCTTCGGATATATTAAGCGGAATCGCTCGAAACGAGCGCGTTGTTCCTAGGATTCGTGACATACAATCATGAGGTTTGCTTACGCGAGTCATATTGATGGTCGATAATAAACATGCATAGCCTTCCATATTATAAGGAATCAAAAAGATCTGGTGAGCTTATAAGATTTTCCGTGGCGACTAAAAATCGCAAAATAATGGTTTTAAGCGGTTTTTTTGTCTTTTTTTTTTTTTTTTGAAAACTACCTGTGTCATAGAAAAAAAACTTTTTCATGGGTTTTTACATAGATAATTTCCATTATTTTGCAATGAATGGGAACTATTTACATTGAAGTAACATAAACAATAAAAATCGGAATTTGAAAATAGGCTGACGAGAATTGAACACGTATCATATCACTGTCAAATCTTTTTTTACGGCTGTATGCATTTTTGCATGAATTGTTAGCAATTTTAAAATACGCATAGTTACAATGCACAAAATAGTTCTTTTATAAATTATATGGCAAACATTCGCGAGAAGCTCTTTCTTAATTTCATATACAGGTTTTAGGGATAGTTTATTCTAAATGTTTTTTGACATATTTTCAAAAGGTCAAAAACAAGATTTTTAAAAATTGTTACAATGTTCTGCAACGCAATGTTGGTGGAAAGAATATACATTCATGTTTTGCTATTGAGTCAAACAAAATTATATGGCTTTTACGTATCTTTGTCGCAGTTGCCATGGATTTCGTGTTTTGTTCCTTTGTCACATAAAACATCAAACTGACATTAGTTCGATCACTATTATTAATGCAATAATAACAGTTTTCTAAATTCTCTCCCTTAATAAAAATACCAATTAAATTGTCTAAGCAAGATAAAATAGAAATAGTTTTGATCGGTGGCGATAACTACAAAACTCAAAGAGAAGCTGCCGTCATTTTTAACCAACGACATCCGGAAACAGTTACAACGCATACGACAGTAGGAAGAATTCTTACCAACTTTAAAAATACTGGATGTGTGAAGAATAATTTTAAACGTCAACATGAACATTGGGTTACTAATGAGGATGTTGAGTTTGCAGTTATGCAGAGTGCGATTGAAACGTCTACAACTTCAATTGCCAAAATATCGCACAATGTAGGTTTACTTATAATTCGGTTCAAAGAGTGCTTAAAAAGAATAGATTTAAACCTTATAAACAAAAATGTCCATACTCTCAAAGAACAAGCGCGCACGAAACTCGATCCCACTTCTGATGTTAGCTTTTACTTAAAATTAAACTATTTTTGATAATTTCGGAAACAATTTTGCAATCCGACAAATAACGAAGTTGAGGCCATCTTCTGGCTCTCTAAACAAAAATTAGTGCATTCAAAAATATCGGTTACATAAACATCATCCTATGTAATATTTGGCCATATATCAATAATAGAAAATAGTCCCAACGGTTCCGCCACTCGATACAGTAATATAAACAGTGACTCAAGTATGATTTAATATAAACAAGCCAGCCTGCCTGAAAGCAAATATATATATATATATATATATATATATATATATATATATATATATATATATATATATATATATATATATATATATATATATATATGGGAAAGAACTAAAAAGTTTTTGACACGTTTTTAGCTACGCCAAAGCTTTCGAAAATATTTCACACTACAATTATAGTAGATTATCAGTATTTTTGAGATTTAAAAGAAAAGAATAACTCGTATTTTATTCATAACATAAAAATACTTATTGCTAAGTGGTGTGTTCAGGAATCAGTATTTGTGGAGGCACATTATTATTTATCAGAAGAAACATGAGAAAACCTCGACATAATCCTCTCTGGGAAAAGTAATATGCTTTTACTCCATTTTGTTAGTATGGTACGAAAGAATTGTGTGGTTCTAAGGTGATTTTAATTTATAAAGGATTTTTTAATATGTTTTCTTGTCATTTTGCTAAGGGGGAGCCCTGATGAAGAAAATGAAATATTTTCGAAAGTTTGGCATAGCTAAAAAGGTGTCAAAAATTTTTTAGTTCTTTCCCAAAGACCGCTTACCCCAAGAACAAAAAAACTGGTGTTTAACTAGTCGGATAAGACTACCCTTCTCCTATATATATATATATATATATATATATATATATATATATATATATATATATATATATATATATATACAAATTAAAATAGTTTAGGAATATTTGTAATACAAGAGAAACTAAATTCTACTCTGTTTTCATGAAAAGAATATCTGATATTTTAACCTGTGTAAAAAAAAGAGGAGGGACCTTTCGCGAACTTTTAGAACCTATTGTATCATTGCTCTAGAACAATAGGTTCCGTACCCACAGTGTGTAAATCTGATTTAGCTTTATGCGATTAATTCTTTTTGTTGTTTTTTTGACTATGTGCACTTCTCTACTTAAAATTATTTTTATTTTAGTTCTGGACGAATTTGGTACCACAGAAAAAGACATTGATTCACAAAATTCAGAAGAACCCACTTTAAAAACCAGAAGTTTACCAGCCTGGGTCAGATCGAAACCAAGGCCTTTGTCCACTGAAGATGACCTTAATGACCTTTACGCTAAGGTGTGAATATATTGTAAAATATTTTTACTTTTTTTGCTAACAAAAACGTGAAAAAATCATTCTTCGCGATATTGCATTTCTTTATGTTTCAGGTTCCCTCGATCGCGAAAAGTCTCCAACTTTAGTCGGTCTATCTGTCTGTCTGTTGGCACGTTAATTTTATCGATCTCGATTTAAAATTTGGTACACGTACAAAATTTGAAGTAGGTATATTTTTTTAGCGATATCGCTTCAGGGAAAGGAGGTGAGAAAGGTGTGAACCTGTAGATTTTGAATAGTTTCAAAAGTACAGTAGAACCCCGATTAACCGAGTCGCGCTTATCCGAGCTCCGGATTAACCGAGCCAATCTAAGAACCTGAATATCCGAGGTACGCGCGTCTATGCTGCGTATTAACCGAGCTTCTAAAATATGTATTTCCATTTAAAATCGTCGGGGCCTTCGGGGAATCCCCCTGGCCCGTGTGAGGGGTTCCTCTATTTATGTTTTTGGAGTCTTTCAGCATGTAAATTTGCGTAAATGCAGTGCGTTATAGCGTTTACTACGGAGAAGTACGAGTATACTCACATAATTTATTTGGTTGGAGTTCTGGTAGTTAAGTGTAATTAATAGGAACTGTTTTGTTTGAATTTTTGTTTGTCGTATTATAATGGAGCAAAACAAGCGTAAAAGAATCGTCGTTCCTATTGAAGAAAAATTAAAAGCCATCAGAATAATTGAAGCAGGAGAGACAATTAAAGTTGTTGCACGAGATTATGGAGTAGGTGAAATTGGAAAAGAAACCGCACAAAAAATAGAAGAGTGATGTATAAATCAAGCCTCCTCGTCCTCAGGAAGAAAATCAATGAAAACCGGCGACTATGAAAAGGTTAACGAAGCTTTATTCATGTGGTTTAACCAACAGAGATCAAAAGGTGTGCCTCTGTCAGGTCCAATTTTACAACAGAAAGCAATAATGATTAGTAGGCAATTCCCAAAGATAGATCAGTTTACCGCCAGTTCTAGATGGCTTCACGCTGGAAACGGCACGGTGTACGACAACTGACTGTATGTGGTGAAAAACTTTCTGCTGATGTGTCATCAATTGAGAAGTTTAAGCAGAACTTTAAAAAGGAAATCGAAGATTGTGGATACACATGTGATCAAATTTACAACTGTAACGAAACTGGTCTGAATTATAAAATGCTTCCATCAAAAACATTGGCATCTCGACAGGAAAAATCAGCTCCTGGGCACAAACGAAGTAAGGAAAGATTAACTATAATGGTATGTTCCAATGCATCTGGCAGGTACAAAATCCCACTGATGGTGATTGACAAGTCTGCACGTCCAAGAGCTTTAAAAGACATCTCACCCAAAGCCCTACCAGTCTATTACAAAAGTCAGAAGAGCGCATGGTTGGATGAGACCTTATTTACTAACTGGTTTGAAGAAGAGTTCGTGCCATCTGTGACTAAATTTTTGAACAGAAACCGTCTTCCTATTAAAGCAATTTTGTTAATGAATAATGCCCCCTCTCACCCTGGAGAAGGACTTCATGTGGGCGAAATTGTTGTAAAATTTTTTCCTCCAAATGTAACCAGCATAATGCAACCAATGTATCAAGGCATCCTCGAAAACATTAAAAAAAATTATAGGCGTTTATATCTTGAACATCTGTTAGAATACACAGAAAAGGAGGATATTATCAATGGGATGAGAAAGGTTACACTGAAAAATGTTATTTACTGGGTAAGTCAAGCTTGGGATTCTGTGTGTACTACCACTATTCAAAAATCTTGGTCAAAAGTTATTTATTTTGAGGACTATAATGACAGTGAAGATGATACTCCATTAAATGAATTAGCTTTGAAATTGAGAAGCCATGGAGAAATGTCCTGTTCAAATTTTGACAGCGAGATAGAAGAAAAAGAAAAAAGTTTATTTGAATTAATGCAAAAATTAAAAGGTTGCGAAAAGGTGACAAGAGAAGATGTTGTTGAATGGATTACAGCAGATGATTTAGAAGAAGAAATAAGTATTGAAGAAATAACGAATGCCTTTCAGGGAACCGAAAAATCAGATGACGATGACGAAGTGGTGGTGGATGAACAGTCTCCCACTAAGATCTCTCATCAAGAAGGTTTGCTTCTTTGGAAAAAGCTTTGAGGTATATCGAACAACAGCCAGAGGCAACCCCAGCGAATTTGCTTCTTCTTAATAGATGGAGAAACATTGCAGCGAGAAAAAGAAGATGCGATATGAAACAGAAGCGCATAGATACCTAGTTCACTGTTTTAAATGTATGTACCTATTTATATGTTAAAAACGTTAATACATCGGTTTAAAGTATTGGTGTTTATTTTTTGAATGAATAAAAAAACAAATCCGGATTATCCGAGTTTTCAGTTATCCGAGGAGGGTGCCCCCCCCCACGTTACCTCGGATAACCAGTGTTTCTACTGTATAATGAAAATTTTTCCTGTTTTTTGTTCAGAGATAATGAATAATTGTGTTATTTTTTTTTCATTCCTATTGTTTGCAAGGGAAGGACTGGGTATACAGCAGTTGTTTTTAGTGTTCCGTACCAACACTGAGAAATGTAATATTTATAGAATCACTTCGATGTATGTCTGTCACAACCGATTTTCGCCCAAACTATTTGACACAGACAGTTGAAATTTGTCACAAATATAGGAATTGATGGCATAATCACAGCTGTGTAGTTTTGAAAGTCAAGCTCCTTAGTTTTGGGGGTGAAATCGGACGTAAAAAAATTTTCTTCGAGTGGAGGGACAAATGAAAAATACGAGTTTAAAAATATATATGATATAATACTCGCGCATTCGTTATACACTGGTGATCAAAAAAATCGACTCAAACTATTTAGCTTCATTTAACACGGATTCTAGAATTTAGTGTTCATATATTTTTACGGATTGTAGTATCATTTTAAAGCCCATTCTATTCTCTTTCCAATGATACCAAATTTCATAGCATACCTCATGCTTTTTACTGATTAAAATGATTGAAAGGGGAAACAAGGAGAACAAAGATTGAAAATAGGGGTAAGAGGAAGCAAAAATTAAACAAATTTTATGTTTACCACTTAAATTTATTAATAAAAACCAAAATCAATATTTTGCCAGTTTAATGTGGGTATTCCCACTTCCGCCAGGTATTGCCGCACCGATGCAGCATCATGTGGCTTCGCATTGTCGTGCATTATAGCACGACGTGCCTCCTCCGTAGGCGACCGTTTCAGTAATGCAGCACCACGCTTAGCGCTCTCCAGGCCTCCTACAGAGTCGTCTTCTTCCCTCATTGCCATGTAAGCACATTCAGGACTCGTCGGAGAATAAAACGGAGCGCCCATTGCTCTAAGGTCCGATCGACTTGTTCTCGGGTAAATCTGAGTCGCGCTTGTCGATGGACTGCTGTCAATTTGGGTCCTTTAGCTGGTGTCTTCGAAGTTAGGTGAGCTTCTTTAAGTCTTCTTTTGACTGTTCAATGACTGACAGCCCGACCACGAACTTATCAGACCTCCTGCTGGACCTCAACGCCGGTCAAGTGACGATTTCTTAGAGTGCTGGAGAGAGCTGACTGGCTCAGGTGCAGTTGCGCAGTGACTATACGTTGGCTATGCTCTTTTTGCAATAGGGCAATGACTTGTACCATTCCTTCCGGGGTGGTATCTATTTTCCGATGACGTAATTAGTGAGCAGGTATAGCAGAGATGTTGGCCGTTCAAGTTTCGATAAATTAATGATAGGAAAATGCAGTTGTATGTGTTTTTATAGGGATGAATAGCGTGCAAAAAGTACGTTGCGGAACGAGCAAAAAGGGTTCTATTGAGTAAAACTGTTTTAATCAGTGTTTTTTTTTTGAAATCCAAATGTTTTTGGTATTATTGGAAAAAGTAGAAAATTGGCATTCTACTGATACCAAAAATAATGCCACTGTTTGAAAATTAAATTCAAGGATCGGTGTTAAATGAAGCAAAATCGTTTGAGTAGATTTTTTTGCTCGCCAGTATATTATTTTTTAAAAATTGCCAATAATCGCCCACTCTCCATAAGGTGTAGATTGAATGGAAATTATCACGACTGTGTTACCTTTGATAATTTATCTGGTATATAAAAAATTTTTTGGAATGTGTTGATAACTGAATAGCATTGGGTTTATGCAAATGATAAAAGATAGTAGTTCTACTAGTGACAGAACCTTGGTAGACGTTGTAGAAAGTTTTTTTCTAAATATTAACTTTTGGAAAGTCATTTGGCGTATGTTTTGTGAAGTCATTGACCATTTTATGCCTCCGTAACAAACAATTTTATTTTAAACTAGCCGTGCCCGCGGCTCCGCTCGCGTGGACTTGATTCACTACTATTGTTACTGATTATTCCTTATGTGACCTAAGGAAATAAAATATCTGCCATTATTTCCCCTTATCTCCCATTGTTTCTTCTTATCTCCCATTATCTTTACATAATTTCCATTATCTAGGCCTATCTCTGCTCATCTCCCATTATTTCTCCTTATCTCTCATTATCTCTCCTCATCTCCCATTATCTCACCTTATCTCCATTATCTAGGCTTATCTCGACTTATCTCGTAATATTTCTCCTTATCTCCCATTATTTCTCCTTATCTCCCATTATCATACCATAATTCCCATTTCCTAGACTTATCTCTGCTTTTCTCCCATTATTTCTCTTTACCTCCCATTATTTATACTTATCTCCCATTATCTCACCTTATATCCCATTATCTAGGCTTATCTCGACTGACCTCGCAATATTTCTCCTTATCTCCCATTATTTCTCCTTATCTCCCATTATCTCACCATAACTCCCATTACCTAGACTTATCTCTGCTTATCTCCTATTATTTCTCCTAATCTCCCATTATTTATACTTATCTCCCATTATCTCACCTTATCTCCCTTTATCTAGGTTTATATCGAATTATATAGAACATATCATATGTATAAATTTTAAAAAACACGTAAATCGGATAGGTTGTTGTCAAGTGATAGGCACACTAACGAACAGACAGACAGACAGAGAGGCGTTGCATTTTATATATATTATAATCTTTTCAACATGATATTGTTCCATATTTAATGGTTTAGGCAGTGTATTGCAAGAGAACGCACTAACGGTAACCTTTTTTCCGACTTGATTCACTTTTATCGTCACTGCTTATTCATTATGTTACCTAACACAATAAAAAATATATCCTATAACCAGGCCAGAGAACATATATATGTTTTAAAAAAAAAAGTACGTAACGCACTAACGGACAGACAGACAGGCAGACAGAGAGACGTTGCATTTTATATATATTATAGATAGATAACCTGGCCAGAGAACATACATAGGTATGTTTTAATAAAAAGCACGTAAATCGGATAAGTGGTTCTCTAGTGATAAGCGCACTAACGGACAGACTGACAGACAGAGAGACGCTGCATTTTATATATATTATAGATATAGATTATTATTATTATTATATTACCTGGCCAAAGAATATAGGTACGAATTTAAAAAAAGACACGTAAATTGGATAAGTGGTTGTCGCGTGATAAAACGCACTAATGGACAGACAGAGAGACATTGCATTTTATATATATTGTAGATTATAGATTATAGATATTCTCTGCTACATAATATTGTTCCATATTTAATGGTTTAGGCTGTATATTGCCAGGGAACGCGCTAGCGGCAAACTTTTTTCCGACTTGATTCACTATTATCGTCACTGCTCATTCCTTATGCTACCTATCGTAATAAAATATAGGCTATAACCTGGCCACAGAACATATGTATGTTTAAAAAAAAAGTACGTAAATCGGATAAGTGGTCCAGTGATAAGCGCACTAACGAACAGACAGACAGAGAGACGTTGCATTTTATATATATTATAGAAGCAATCACGGGACGGAACACAATTGTGCAAGTCAGACTTGCACTTGGTCGGTTTTTTTTTCGGTAAATAACAATATGGTTCACTCGTACGGTCCAAAGATAATTACAAATACATATTAGAAATTTGCAGAGCAGTTACTAAAGGTTTTTTTTCTCCATTTCCAGGTTAACTTCAGCAAAAAACGAAAAAATCGAATGAGAAACGACGAAGCAGCAATTATAGCCCTTAGTAAATCGAGGAGTCAGTTTTTACATAAAGATACCGATTCGTTGGTAGACAACGAGGCCGTCATTGTTTATGACGAACGAACCGCTTTGTAAAAAAATATTTGTATTTGCCGGACTGACTACAATTTTTTTTGTATTGTCGGCATTTTTTAAAATGGATATTTAAAACTCTAGAGAATTAACGGTCAATAGCTAACTGTTGTATTTCGGTTTTTATTGGTGATTTTATGTTCTATCTCTTAAAAAAATAATAAAACAGTATACAATTATTTGGTGTTAAATAAACGACAATAAGTTTAAAATGTAGGAATAATTACCAATTACAATGAGATTTCTTTAGAGTTTCTAATTAACAAAATTTAAATAATCTTAACATGCACATACACATGCGATTATTAAAATTGTGATTAATTGAATTGATTACGTGGAACAATGTTGGAGGTTATGAAGTGCAAATATTACAGGAGATCTCAAAGAAATCTCTCATTCAACGTTCTTCCATTATAATAAACGCTTTGCACTAAAGGATAAGAAAGAAACTGCGTTTCTTTTTTAAAATTTTTAATAGAAACAAAGAGGAAAGTTTGATTTTTACTACTTCATGTTGACAAAAACATTGAACATAAACGTTAGACTTCCACAAGAAAGCATCAAGTTAAGTGAAATGGAATTTAAAAACTAAAAATTACGAAAAAGACCCATCAGATTCAAACATTAAAATCGGATGTTCTCACGCACTTGGAATATTTACATAAAATTCGCGGTGTGTGGGATCCATTGCGTATTTTGTCATGTCCATAAGATCATTCTTTTTCTCCTTTGAAATTGGAAGATGGGCTGAGTTTAAACGTTTAGGTTCGCTGGGAAAACAGGCTCTAAGTACCATGGCCCAACGTGTTGTATGACTTTTTTGTATTGAGTGTGACTGGGTCATTTGCGGTCATCTTCATTCACACGTACTAAGTGATTTTCACGCCTATCTTGAATTTTCTGAGGGCAATAGCCTGGCTCATTTCAAAGATCATGAAATGCCTGTTTATCTTGGCATTCGCAATGATCGACTTCCAGTCTGAAGGGACAAGGTGTTTGGCCTTTTTTTAGCTCCCTCAATAAAGCGAAACCCCGTGCAAAAAACTGTGCCCTTATATTCCGATGTATTTCAGTGAACTCTAATGTATTTTAGTCAAGAAATGTAATGATATTGACTATCGACACAACTTAATGGTATTCCGAGTTATTCTAACCGATGCAGCGGTCAGACCACACAATTAGTTTTCTTTCTTGACCAATGAGTAAAGGCTCATATGTTGAGGTCACATATTTTAATATGCACGAACTAATTTCTTTGGATCCACGCTTGGCTACGCTTTCATGCCACAAGAGTACGTTTCAGTCATGTTGTGAATACTCAAATTATAGCTCGAATATTGGCGTTGATAGTATACGTTGGAATGTGATAACATGGGCTTCAATAATACTTGTAAGTCAACGCAAATTGTTACGAAATTCGTCGTTTCTGGAATCAGCGGCAAGAGTTTTGTAAGCTTGGTCAGCTACGATGTGGTGAATACGACTTTCATCTCCAATCTTCTTCTGCTCTTCTTCGTTACGAGCTAGAATTAGCCGGGCATAGTTTTTATCGCATTCTTTGCAAGTGTCTGACCGCGGTGTACCAAATCGCAAGTTACTAAACTGTCTTTTGAAAATTTTCCTGTACAGTGTGGAGTTAGTAGGATTGCCAGCACACGTCTCTTAATTTATGTTTTTTTTTTATGGGTCTAGCACACGTGCTGCAGGGAAATCCCTAAAGCGTCACAGGAGCGACATGTGTGTGGAAAAAGCGATTCACGTTGTTCTTGAATCGCTGTAAATTGTGCTCAGGGGGAACCATAGTCCTGGCGACAAATTATTCCAAAGGGATAATGTTCTCCATTTAAAAGACTGCTTGAAAAGGGCTGCACAAGAAGTAACAAGCTGAACTTCATACGGATGTGAAGTATTAGGGCGTCATGTATTTCTAACATGCATCGCTCTGGGAGGAATTAAGCGGGGTAGATCCTTCGAACACTTTCCATGAAAATACTTGTAGAATAGACCCAAGTCGCCAACCGCTCTTCGATGTTCCAACGAATCAAGGCCGCCGGTCAGTTCTGGGTCTCCAATCAGACGAACAGCTCTTCTCTGAATAGAATCCAATCCACTGTATGTTTGGGAGCAGAGCCCTAAACATGGGAGCAGTATTCCATAATTAGTCGAATTTGAGCTTTGTAAAGAATTAACAGTTATTGTGGAGTGTAAAGCTTTCTGGTTCGAAACAATATTCCCAACTTTTGAGAGGCTCTCCTTGCTATGCCTGCAACATGTTCATGACAGGACTTATTTGCTCCCAAATTAAGGCCCAACAAATTGAGTGACGATGTTAGCGGAATGGAGTGCCCCGGCATAACTATGTCGGGTTCAGCAACTTTAACTTTTTTGGAAAAAACTGCCGCCTGGGTTTTTGTAGCGTTAAATTCCACTTGGTTACTATCATTCCAAGATAGAATTTCTTCCAGGTCTTTGTTAAGTTGAATGACTTCCTGCTGTCTGCAAATATTCGTCTGAGTAGCCGGTGTCCGAGCGTTCAAAAATGAATGAAGAGATAAGCGTACTGTCATCTGCAAAGCTTTAGATTGGATTCCCGCTCTTTTCCAGCAGATTGTTAATGTAAATGAGAAAGAGAGTAAGAGACAGTATGGAGCCCTGGGGTACACCGGCGTTGATAGTGAAAGTGTTTGAAAGAAATCCGTCGACTGCCACTCGCAAAGAACGCTCTCGAAGGAAACATGAGAGGCACAAACAGAACTTTTCAGACATACCAGAAGAGAGTAGGTTAGCCAACAATCCATCGTGTCAAACATGGTCGAATGCCCTGGATATATCCAGAACAACCGCTCGAGATTCTCCAAAGTGTTCAATTGCGTTGTTCTAAACATGTGTTACATAAGTCAGAAGATCTCCTGTTAATCTATATTTATATATTGGTGGTCGCTAATAATGTTGAATCCTTCAAAATATTTTAGAAGATGCTGACTGTTTAGCTTCATTAATATACGTTTTATGATACGCTGCCTGAAGACAATGAAGACATCCTTGACTGCACTATGGGAATAGTAGGTGGTGTTTTTCCTTGGAAATCGACAGTAGAATGTGAAGCAAAGAGTTCAGCCAACAAGTTCGCTTTCTCAACAGGTGTTGTTTTAATAGAATTATCTGGCCGTGTGAATGATAGTATGGTGGATTTGGTGAAATTTTGACTAACTGCCTTAGCGACTGACCAAAAGGACCTAGAAGGGTTGGGACAAGCGAGAAGTTTGTTTCTAATTCGTTGATCGTGTGCCTCCTTGGTTTCGTCGATAATTTCTTTACATCTGTCCCGGACACAAACGAAGCTGTTACGATTTATGGCGTTAGGATTTTCATGCGATTGTCTGTAGGCAAGATGTTTAGGAGTAACAGCTTCTTTGTATTTTCGGTCAAAGGGCATTTCTTCGAAAAAGGGATGTAAGCCTCTATACCGGCCGAAATAACATCGGAAACCTCCCTGGCGCAGTCAGATGGGTCGTCGGATCGAAAACAAACATCTAACCAAGGGAAAGTTCAAAAATATTCCATGAGATCTTCCCATTTAGCAGATTTGTAGTGCCAAATCTTGCGCGGTTTAGTCGCCTCTATCACTGATTGGTAGCATACTCGATGTCGAAAGCAGTTTATGGTTGGAAGAACCTAACGGCGGATTTAAGGTGACCATGTAAATCTCTGGATTGGTGGTTAAAAACAGATTAAGAAGACTGGCGAACTCTCCGTCTCGATCAGGGATCTGTCTTGGTTCGTGAATAAGCCACAACTGATTGAGAATAATTCAGCTTCACGACCTTGTTCGTCAGTAGTATTTGAATACTTAAGCCAGTTGATGTGGTGGACATTAAAGTCGCCCAGGATGGAAATTCCCGCATTTGGATAGTTTATTTGTAAATGATCGATGGTGTCTGCAAGAGAAACGAAAAGTGTTCTAAAGTTAGTATCAGTTGGTGGTCGATAGAGGATGCAGATGAACCTTGTGGTTGGTCGAGTCGTTATTTTTAACATCAAAGTTTGGGGGCTCCAGAGCCTCTTCTCGTTGGCAAGAGACGTCGCTTTCGACAAAAAGACGGATTCCAAAGTTACGCCTAAATCGGAAATAGAAGGCTCAAATAAAGTTTTGATGAACCGTTTCTGTTGCAGTCACTAACTTCATTCGGGAAAGAAGCAATATGCTCTCTAATATTCATTTTAATAACTGCCTCAACTGCGTGTGAACGGTTGAAATGAAATCCCCTTTTATCTTTTGATGCCACTTCCCCATTCTTCATTTTCGCTTGCAATATCTGTACTCGACTCAGGGACGCGTTACACAATGACTTCTAACAAACTGCAGTGGAATCTGTTTTTTCAGGACGCCTTCTTTTTGACTCGCGTAGGGTAATAAACCTGAAGAGTAAAAAATTTGTTCATTGTAACGCACCTCGCGAAACTGTCGGAACAAATTAAGGATCCATAAAAGGGTGGGGTCACTGCACCCTGACTTTTTACTCATTGCTGAAGCACAACCTCGCGGACTGGAGGATGGCGTTTTTTCTGGAACGACTTTTCCCGTCCGCTGATTCTCCTACATTTTACCACTGTCTCCTGAATGTTTACGCTTTTTGTCTTTCCACTCCGCGATATTCAACGCCCGTTTAAGGTTGTTAACACTTTTTAAATCACTTACAGATACCTGCATTAGAACTTTATTGGAAGTAATTAGGACAAGTAAACAAAAAAAAAACAAACTTGACCACTGAAACCAAAATGTAACCTTTGGCTTTTTGTTACACACCCAACGTTGCTCCATAACCTAAATATGGGGTATGCGCTCTTAAACTGATAGCGGTTAGTTTGAGAATTTAGCCTTTACATAATGATTCAAACGTTATTCCACCAAAAAAAGATTGTTTCAAAATAGTCACATCCAACGTTGTTCCAGCTACCAATTCAATTAATTAATTTTTTTCCATACTTTGTAGCAAATGAAATATTTTCATTAGAAATGAAATTGCTATTTTATGGAGATATTTAACTTAACATACTATTTTTTACTTCATTTGTTTCCGGAAACTTTTGCTTAATTACTATTAATCTTGGAAGAAAATTGACTGATAAGATTGTTTTTATCGTAACGGTATGTAAATAGTTAGGTTTAGTTTCTTAAATCTTATATTTGTATTTACAGTCTAGCCATAAATTCAGACAATCGTCGGTAATTTTACATATAATCGGTAGTAGCGTTCCACACATATTTTTTCACACTCTTGAGCACAAGTGAGCTCTATTTTTTTTTTGTCAAAGAGTAGCTGAAGTACCAGGAACATGTTCTAAAAATTTGATCGACTACTAAGTAATCAATTAAATATAAAATGTTCTAAAATTTAAAATATTCTTTGGTTTGTATAATTTTCGCTAATATAAAAGAAAGTAAATTTCATTCTAGTCATAATTAATAGCTGAATATTTCCTAAATTTATATTTATACTGATGTGATGTATTACAGATCATCGAATTATTTTATCAACAATTATATACCTTACAAGATAAAAGAACAGAAATCAACATACCAAAAGTCCTAAATCAGAGGCCGGAGGATATCCCAGACATCACAGAAGAATAAATCACATCAGCCTCGAAGGACATGAAAACAAAGCTCCGGGTGAAGACAATATTGTAGTAGAGACAATTAAATAAGAACAACAAATTATTAAATCACTTAAAATGTTATTCAATAAATGCCTCCTGGAAGGAATAACTCCATCGCAATGGAATAATGTAACTATTGTTAAAAAAGGAGATACTTCAGACCTTACAAACTATCGACCTATTAGCCTCCTGAGCCACGTATACAAGTTATTCGCGAAAATACTTACCAAACGTCTAGTAAATAAACTCTAGTTTTTCCTTTTAAAAGAACAGACAGGTTTCCACAAACGACCATCTGCTTACAGTTAAAATCCTCATTGAAAATTGTATACAATATAATAAGCATCTTGTACTCATATTTATAGACTTCGAAAAGGCTTTTGATTCTGCAAATCAGCAGAGACTTTTGGGAGCGCTTGCTAAGTGTCGTATTGATTATATATATTTCAATATAATTAAATACATATATGAAAATGTCACCGCTCATGTTAAAACAAACAAACAAATTTCGAATCAAAAGAGGAGTGCAGAGCGTACAGAGCGTATCACCGCTCTCACCCAAGCTTTTCGTAATACTTCTAGAAAGTATTCTAAAATCAATAAACTGATGTTAAATCATACAGGCCTATTAGTCTACTTCCTGTTATGTCCAAGGTCTTCGAAGAGCTGCTTATAGACAGATTAACACCTATTTTCACAAAACGTGAATTAATCCCAAATCGTCAATTTGGCTTCGGCCACCAACATGCCACTATCGAACAAATTCACCGCGACGTAAAGGTTGGGAGTCAGGCAATAGACAAGAAAAATTACTGCTCATCAGTTTTTCCGGACATCAGCCAGGCCTTTGACAAGGTCTGGCATGATGACCTCTTATACAAATTAAGAAAAAACCTTTCTCTCAACTACTTTTTGATTCTCAAATCTTACCTCCAAAACCGTCAATTCCTTGTACGACATCAAGACAAGCAGACATCAGTGTACCCAATTAACGCAGGAGTTCCGCAAGGCAGTATACTTGGGCCAGTCTTATACCTGATCTACACGGCGGATCTGCCCACAACCCCAAATATCACTACGGCAACGTATGCTGACGACACGGCCATCCTGTCAATTCATCAAGACCCAGCTGTCCGCCTCACATTTTGAAACTCATCTGGAGCTACAGTATCCAACTTTGGGGTACTGCATCTAAGTCTAACATTGAAATTTTTGAAAGATTTCAAACAAAAGTCCTTCGCTCTGTTATGGATGCTCCTTGGTATATACCAAACGAATTCATTGCACGAAATCTTGCAATCAAATCAGTTAAAGAAGAAATAGGTCACCATTCCAAAAAATATAAAAACAGATTATAACATTACCCTCCCATCCCATCCCCAGCGATCTAAGCCACAAATAATTTTGTTTTAAAATTGTCACAGGATAATTTTCAACATGATATTGGGACTTGACGTTGACGGTGAAAAGTTAAATCACTTCTGTTTCGCCGACGACATTGTCCTAATAACAGACAAAATACAAGAAGCACAAACTATGCTAGACATTTCTGGAAGCTTCAGGAAAGGCTGATCTAAAAAATCTATCCAAGACCCAGTTTATGACCAATCTTGTATCAAGCGACACTATAAAACTGAATAACGTAAAGATAGAGCAAGCGCACCAATATAAATACCTGAGACATGAAATCAGCATAGGACGAGATAACCAAACACATGAAATTCAGCGGCGAATAGGTCTCTCCTGGGCTGCATATGGCAAACTGGCTTATTTATTTAACTCTACCTTCCTATATGTTTAAAAAGAAAAGTATTTGACAGATGCATACTCCCCGCTTTTACGTACGGAGCCGATACTCTCACAATGACGAAGAAAATCATCAATAAAATATCTGTCATGTAACGAAAGATGGGGAGGTCAATGTTAGGCGTTACTCTTAGAGATGACATCCCAAATTACATTATCAGGAAGAGAAAGGGGGTACAAGACGCAGTCAAATTCATTCTACATCTTAAATGGAACTGGGCTAGGCATGTTGCTAGGTTTAAGGATGGGCGATGGATAAAGCGAATCATAGAGTGGCAACCAAGATCCGAAGCCTATCGGAGTAGAGGTAGACCACCAAGTCGGTAGACTGATGATTTAAAAAGAGTAGCTGGAAATTAGGTACAAGCGGCTCAGAACAGAAAAAAGTGGCAAGGTTTGACGGAGGCTTTCGTCTAGCAGTGGATGATGATGAGGATGTATATTTCGTGCATGCACCGCTCTGGAAGGAATTAACCAGGCTACATTCATCGAACACTCTATAAAAGTACTTGTAGAATCGACTCGAGTCGCTAACCGTTCGGTAGTTCTTTTTCAAAGACTTCGTGCGTTTCTTGGGCATCGGTTGACTTGTAGCGCATTTCTAGTAAGGAGAAAATATTCAATTAGGATAGGTTGAATAGCCTAGAGAAAACTGATGTTGGGTCACTTACGCATTTTTTTAGTTCCACGGCAGGTATTCCATCAGCAGAACGGATTGCCGAGAAGCGATTTTATGAATCGTTTGTCTCCCCTTGAATATAAAATATTTTTGAAAGTACTCATACCGTGTTGCAGTTTTAGCGTTGTTGGAAATTGAGAAAAGTGAGAAAGTTATTATTTTGTTGTTAAAATCTTTGTCAGTTATGGAAATATTCACATAGAGCACCATCGCAAGGTAAAAAAAATTCGAAAAGTTGTAGATAATTTTTTTTAATTTGTATTTTGTCTTCATTTCAATATTTGCATTAGATATACTGACAGAATTTATAATTAGACTGTGTGTATGAAAGAAAATTCTAGTCTGAAGAAAAATGGTATTAAATGTCTTTAGCAGATCATGGAAAAAGAACAAAAGCTAAGTATTTCATACTTGTTTTTCGACTGAAACAAGACATTATTCGAACACTTTCCATGAAAATACTTGTAGAACAGACTCAAGTCTAACAGATAACAATTGTAAACTTTTCATTAGATAAATTTATTCACGAAATAATCTAATAGCAACCTGAAAATAATAATAGGTGATATTAGACGTTGGATTTATGCGGAGAGGTAAATGTCCTTCACAAGTAAAAACTCAGACCGCCGACTGAATTGACAGCTGATTAATCGTATGAATATTCTTGACGTTACGTTGATTACATGACTGCAAAGATCCATTGATGAGACTATATCATCTGCACAGCTATAGATTGGATTCTTAACCCTTTCCAGTAGGTAGATAATGTAAATGTTAAAGAGAATAATAGGCAGTAAGAGCACATCAGTGTTGGTAGTGAAAGTATTCGAAAGAAATCTGTCGACTGCAACTGTAAAGAACGCTTTCTGAAAAAATACGAGAGCCATCAACATAATTTTTCAGACAGACAGAACTACTCTAAAGTATTCAATTGCGTTGTTCCAAACAGGTGTTACATAAGTTAGAACAGGGGTGCTCAAACGGTCGATCGCGATCGACAAGTCGATCGCGAGTGTTTTTTAAGTCGATCTCGACTTAACTTTTCTCGATACTGGTTTCGACTACCTAGTCTCTACTCTCTCCAGTGGGGCTGCACAGGTTATACAGTGACAGGCAGAAACTATGCGACATATGAGATTCTTCTTTATTACTCAATTTAGAAAAAAGTTAATTTTTAGTCACCCTGTTTGTTAAAATAGCGAGAATATTTATAAGAAAATAAAAGATGTTAAGAATTGCATTTTGGTTTTGACAACAATCCTATTTTGTCAGTTTTTGACCAATAAAAATATGATTGCAAGGACATTTTTATTATTTATAACAAAGACTTGAGCATACAGCACACAAAAAATAAATAAATTATAATAATATAATTATTATAAATTAAATAAACAAAAAACTTTGTTTTCCTTTATATTTTACAATAAGTTATGGCGCTAGAGTGTCGAAAACCTTAAAACTGTTAGTGATAATATTAGATAATTGCTTGTACGACAGTTGCGGTTTTATGAAAATCAGAAATTTTTAATTATTGATCGTAAAACAAGTAAAACATAACTGGAAATCAAAAAATAAATGTTTAAATTCTTGTACCAATCAAATAAATATATTTTAAATAAAAAAAAAAATAATTTCCTTGTGATCATATTTTTACTTGTCAAAAACTGACAAAATACGATTTTTATCCAACCTATCTAAAATTTTACATTCTGCCATAAAATGAAATTTCAAACGCTTTTTCTGAATAAATATTATTTTCACATTGATGATATGTTAATAGAGTAACTTGTGGACTTTAAACTTTAGAAAATTCAAATATCCCAACAAACGACAGTCGACACTGCAAAATCATTCTATAGGGTTCAAGTGATGCCGAATCCACTAGTATAATACATAGGCTAAAAACTTTTTGGTCTAGCTTCTCAAAGCACATTTTTTTGCAAAATTCGACTTTATTCATCAATATAGTCTCCTTCAAGAGCGATACAATCGGTCCAACGCTTTTGTAACGTTTCTATACCTTTCTTGTAGAAGGATTTGTCTTTACCTTCAAAATAGGCCACAATTTCGGCGATAACTTCTTAATCGGAGCCAAATCTCTTTCCCGCAAGCATTTTTTTAAGGTCTGCGAATGGATAATAGTTGCTGGGGGCCAAATCTGGAGAATACGGTGGATGAGGAAGCAATTTGAACTTCAATTCATGCAATTTTGCCATCGTAACCATTGACTTGTGACACGGTGCATTGTCTTGATGAAAGAGCACTTTTTTCTTGCTCATTTGGGGCCGTTTCTTGGTCATTTCTGCCTTCAAATGCTCCAATAACTTTATATAATATTCACTATTGATAGTTTTTCCCTTTTCATTCAAATTATTCTATGCGCGTCCCAAAATACAGAGGCCAAAACCTTCCCAGCTAACTGTTGTGTCTTTGGTCGCTTCGGGCGGCTTTAAATGGCTGCTGTCCACTCAGCTAACTGCCGATCTGATTCCGGTGTGTAGTGGTGGATCCATGTTTCATCCATTGTCACATATCGCATGAGAAATCCTTTTTATTGGGCTTAAACAGGTCCAAACAACGCTCAGAATCATCAACACGTTGTTGTTTTTGGTCAACTGTGAGTAAACGCGGTACCCATTTCGAATAGAGCTTTCTCTTGCCCAAATGTTCAGGCAAAATATGACCAACACGTTCTTTAGATATCTTTAGGGTGTCAGCTATCTCACGCGATTTCACTTTACGGTCATACAAAACAATTTTGTGGATTTTTTTATGTTTTCTGGTGCAACCACCTTATTTGGGCGTCCAGAGCGTTCAGCATCATTTTATCTGTACGATTGTAGTTAAATTGAGCATATCAGTAAATGACGAGTGATTTTCCAAGGGTAGAGTCCCCGTAACACTTATCAAGCCATTGCTTTGCTTGAACGGTATTTTTTTCCCATCAAAAAACAGTGTTTAATCAACACACGAAATTCGATATTTTTCATTGTTTTGAAAATATTAAAAGTAGCGTCACTAAAACCACTATAACTTGTAAACTAATTGTCGAAATGTCATGAAATTTTGACACGTATCGTTTAAAGGTTGGCAATTCCTAAATAGCATATGGATTTTTTTTTGAAAAGGGTGACATATATATATATATATATATATATATATATATATATATATATATATATATATATATATATATATATATATATATATATATAGGGTCTTCCATTAAGGACTTGACAAATTTTTTTTTGAAATAAAACGCAACCCATTTGAGACATTTCGAAAATTTTACTATCGGCTTGAAGTACAATCAAAACATTTATGTATGGAATTCGACTTCATTCATATGTCCACCACGGGCACGTTTGCAGCGGTCGATTCGTTGAACCCAATTTTCGATGACTCGGCCACACATTTCGACGGAAACGGCCGCTATCTCTCTTTCAATATTGGCTCTGAGCTCCTCTAACGACGCAGGCTTGTTAGCATAGACCAATGATTTAACGTACCCCCATAAAAAGAAGTCTAGAGGTGTTACATCACACGATCTAGGCGGCCATTCGACGGGACCATTTCTCGATATAACACGTTCACCGAATTTAGATTGCAGTAAGTCAATTGTTACACCCGCTGTGTGGCTTGTGGCGCCGTCTTGTTGAAACCACATATCATTAATGTCTAGCCCATGCAATTGATCAAAGAAATAACGTTGCAACATGCCTCTGTAGCGATCTCCATTGACTGTAACGTGGCGGTTATTTTCATCAACGAAAAAGAACGGCCCAATGACACCACCGGCATGAAAACCGCACCAAACAGTAATTTTTTTGTGGATGAAGTGATGTTTCTTCAAGCACATGAGGGTTTTCACCTGACCAATAACGCATATTCTGTTTGTTGACGAAGCCGTTTATCCAAAAATGCGCTTCATCACTAAAGATGATTTTGCGATGAAATTGGTCATCTTCTTCCAACATTTCTAGAGCCCAATTCGAGAACGAACGTCGCTTCATATGATCGAGTGGCTTTAGTTCTTGAGTTAACTTTAACTTATAAGGGTGCAGGCCAAGATCCTCTCGCAAAATTCGCCATAGTGTGGTCTGAGCGATGCCCAGTTCTTGAGAACGCCGTAAATCGACTGTTTTGGTTCGTTTGAGATGGACGCTTGAACGGCAGCAATATTCTGGCCACTTCGACCAACCCGTTGTCTCACTGGCACGGGAACATCCAGCAGCGAATATGTTAACTCAAATTTTTTTACTAGACTATGAATTGCTTGTCTACTGGGACGAGAATTACGACCAAAAATTGGCGTTAACGCTCCTACTCCAAAATTTGGTAGTAAATTTTAATTATTTGTAAACGTTGTTCGTTCGTGTACTTCACCATGATGAAAATGTTGACTTTACTGAATGTTTTGACGTTGACAGTTCGGTGATTAGCTTAAGGGTGCGTTCACAGTGAAATTTCAAAGTTGTCAAGTCCCAAATGGAAGACCCTTTGTATATATATATATATATATATATATATATATATATATATATATATATATATATATATATATATATATATATATTTTATATATATCTATATATATATATATATATATATATATATATATATATATATATATATATATATATATATATATATATATTTATGTATATATATACCGTGGATATTATATTTTACCTTAAAAATCCGATAGTGAATTTTTCATAAGGTGTTAGTATTTTCTTTGGATTGTATTTTTGGCTTGGGCTCTTTACAATCCTACTGATGAGACCATAGGTGGTCAAAACTGACATATTGAATGTATGCAATTTGTCTGCCTATCTATATGCCAATGAGATAATTTTTTTATAATCCCAAAAATATCCTTAATAAATTGAAAAAAAAATATTATTTACTATATGCTCTTCAAATATATCTTTCTAACATATCTTGTTCAACTGTTCCAAAAATGTAAGACTTCAAATAATAATATTTTATATTAATTAGATAAAATTAATTATAAGCATATTTTTTCTGTGATAAAAAGAAAATGGACTCGTATATTTTGTGAAAATTAAGTTACCACGGCTGACTATTAGTATCAATATGTATTTAGTAGTTTAATTTTAGTTTAGTTTATCATTAAAGCAAATTTCATGTTTCAAATATTTGGTTTTAATGTAGATAAACTAAAATATAAGCGCTTGTACTTAATAAAAAAGTAGCAAAAATAGTTATTTATGTAATTGCAATACTCATTACTAGAAAATCTGGAAAAGATACCAGCTTGACCTAAGATTGGCTAAGATAAACAAAATATATTTTTACCTGGAACCAACACCTCCATTTATTCTCATTGCTGCGATTTAAGTGGTGATTGAAAGCTTATGATAATAGATGGCGTCGGTTTCTTGACCAATCAAAGTACACCATTTACGTCACTCTTACAAGGTTCAACCCATAGACTTAGAGGATGGACTGAGCATTAACCTCACAAAATTGACCACTTTTTAGAAAAAAGACAAAGCGACTGTGCGGCTAATACCTGTCTCTTTTCTGTAGGGCTGTAATAACCAAGGCGCAGTACCCCGAGACGGAATTCAAGGCGAGAAAAGCCCCCACCCGATTTTAGCTCAAATAGAACACTTAGAAATATTATTTTCGAGAGCGCCGTAGCTTCGCGGCATTCTAGTAAGAGACAGCCGCTGACCGCACTCTCGCTTTGTCCCTCTCACACTTTTGCGTTCATATTTACTTCACAGCGGGATACGGAACTCTCAGTCCATCTTCTATATCTATGGTTCAACCCCTGTTTCATCATGCTTCTCATGAAAAATTTAATCAAGTAACCAATCTTACTTGGTCGGACCATTTTGTTGGAGACCGTCCCTTTCACCTTCTACCTTCCCCGTTACTACAAGCTTTTCCATGGCATCTACTTTCTTCACCCGATTTTAGCTCAAATAGAACACTTAGAAATATTATTTTCGAGAGCGCCGTAGCTTCGCGGCATTCTAGTAAGAGACAGCCGCTGACCGCACACTCGCTTTGTCCCTCTCACACTTTTGCGTTCATATTTACTTCACAGCGGGATATGGATCTCTCAGTCCATCCTCTATATCTATGGTTCAACCCCTGTTTCATCATGCTTCTCATGAAAAATTTGATCAAGTAACCAAAGTTTAACAATCTGATGCCCGACCTCTGAAATATAATTTTGTAAATTGTATTGTAATTAAAATTATGTACTACTTAAGTTTCTAAACTACCTACTAAATATCTTTACTTACAAAAAAAATTATAAATTAGGGCTTTTAAAGTACAGGTTCTATGTAATAAATTTAATTATATAGATCTAGGACTTATATTACCAAAATTAGGCCCTGATATCAGCTCAGTCACATAATAAAACCGCAACGAGTGTTTTTTTTATGATCCTCTTAAGTGGATGACTCAGGAAGACGAGTTTATATTAATGATCATTAACAAAACAGACTTGAAAAGTAATTATCACTAACTGTGATGGCATTTTGTATAAATCTGACTCTCAAAATGTAGCGCGACAAACTTTTCAAATAATAAATTTTGAAGCAAGGTTCCAAAGCTTTTTTTACTGTAACCCTTTTACACCTATTGACGTTAACAAGTCACAATAGGTTGATACTTTCAGAAGAGTAATTCTGATATGTATATTTTGATTTGTAAAAAAATATTTATTAACTTATAAATTTCAATACTCACAGAAGACTGTTCTAAATAGTACATCGACTAATTTAGAAAGTAATTCTAAATCACAAAAAATCCGTATACCTAGATTAGAACATCTTATTACTTACTGAAAAATAGTATAGAAATATTCTGTGAAGAATAATGAAATTTGCTTTGATATAAATAGATTTTTAAAAATAATCTATTAATTTTTATAAATTTATATTAGAATGAGATGGATTATATTAGTTTTTTATAGAGAGAAAAAAACAATTACTTATACAAGACTGGGTATTTTAAAAGTTTTTATTATTTCTGATTAATATTTATATACTTTTATTAAAAAAAAATAATATATATATTTAAAAAAAAAAAAATTTTATAAATAAATAAATTAATAATTAAATAAAATTTAAAAAAAATTAAAAAAAAAAATAAAAAAATAAAATATTTTAATTAAAAAAATTAAAATAATTTAAATTATAAAAAAAATTTTATTATAAGTGGGTTTATACTTTTATCAGTAAGATTGGACAAATTGCGAATTAAATAAAATGTTTTTTAAATCTCCGAATTGCATCAAATAATCATTTTTGGGTTTTGCAAGAATAATTTTTGACATTTTGCCTATGATTTCGCTTCTTTTCTGAGTTATTTATTCACTTGCTTCAGCTTTGCAAAACATATAGGCCACTCAATAAACTAATTTTTAATTAATATATTAATTAATATTTTCTGTTACATTTTCTAAAAATTTTGTTTCGAAAAAGTCATGCTCTATTTCGGATTTTCTAGGAAAAACTTTTTGCTGTTCAATCTTACTTATATTTACATAAGGGAAGCTGGCATAACCTGTAAAAACATTAAGCACAAATACATATATTATTTTAAGAAATTCTTGACTCTAAAAACCTTTAAGTATCGTATACTCATGATGATAAAATTATAATAAATAGAAATTAAACACAAATCTGCTCTGTAGAACATAGATATTAGATCTACAGATAAGATGGTAAACAATAGTTTGAAATATTTTTATCTTGTAATTAATAATCATACCCAATACGCACAGGTCGTACCAAAGGTAAGATTTGCTTTTTTAACCCATTTGTGTGTTTTTTGTACCCCTGAAAATTAAATAGTTCGAAATAAAATAATTATTGAAATTAATAAATATTGTTCACTATATATATGCTTTTTATTTACATACTAGCCGGGCCCGCGGTTCCACTCGCGTGGACTTGATTCGCTACTATCATCACTGCTTATTCCTTATGTAATCCTAACGTAATAAAATATCTCCCATTATTTCCCCTTATCTCCCAATATTTCTCCTTATCTCCCATTATCTCTACATAATTTCCATTATATAGACTTATCTCTGCTCATCTCCCATTATTTCTGCTTATCTCCCATTATTTCTCCTTAGCTCCCATTATCTCACCTTATCTCCCATTATTTCTCCTTATCTCCCATTATCTCGCCATAACTCCTATTATCTAGACTTATCTCTGCTTGTCTCCCATTATTTCTTCTTATCTCCCATTATTTATACTTATCTCCCATTATCGCGGCTTATCTCGACTTCTCTTCCATTATTTCTCCTTATCTCCCATTATCTCATCTTATCTCCCATTATCTAAGCTTATATTAAATTATATAGAACATATGTATAAATTTATAAAAACACATAAATCGGATAAGTGGTTCTCAAGTGATAAGCGCACTAACGGACAGACAGGCAGACAGACAGAGAGAGGTTGCATTTTATATATATTCTAGGTAGAAGATTATAGATAACCTGGCCAGAAAAGAAAGAAAATTTTTAAAAAAACACGTAAATCGGATAAGTGGTTCTCGAGTGATAAGCGCACTAACGGACAGACAGACAGACAGATAGAGAGACGTTGCATTTTATATATATTATAGATATAGATTATTATTATTATTATGTAACCTGGCCAAAGAATATATGTATGAATTTAAAAAAAGACACGTAAATCGGATAAGTGGTTCTCGCGTGATAAACGCACTAATGGACAGACAGAGAGACATTGCATTTTATAAATATTATAGATTATAGATATTCTCTGCTACATAATATTGTTCCATATTTAATGGTTTAGGCTGTGTATTGCAAGAGAACGCGCTAGCGGAAAACCTTTTTCTGACTTCATTCACTATGTTACGGCACTGCTCATTGCTTATGCTACCTATCGTAATAAATTATAGCCTATATCCTGGCCAGAGAACATATGCATGTTTTAAAAAAAAAAAAGTACGTAAATCGGATAAGTGGTTCTCCAGTGATAAGCGCACTAACGCACAGACAGACAGAGAGACGTTGCATTTTATATATATTATAGATGCTTTCCTACGTTTAAATTTTAAAATCTTTGGCTAATGACACCACACAACAGTTATCGTCATTACACCGTACAATTTAATTTTCTGCTCGACCGTCCTTCGTTAACCAGGTTAACATTATCAAGAGCAATGATTAACCCAGTCATCGTTCTTGATGATGCTAACTTGGTTGGCGGAACACGCTAACCAAAATAAAGTATTTGGTGTAGTGCTAATAACTGCTGTGTAATATGGTTTTACTGCTTATTTTTAGGCAAAATCCTACGGATCAAGAAATCTAACGTCCGTTATAATAAGGGCTCTTAGCTCTTTACACAATATGAAGTGTAACATATACAAGAATAAATGCTGTATACCAAACATAACCGATATATTTCATAAAATAGCGACAAAATTTGTCTTCTCTGATGATAATCATAAAGTCATTATAGAAGGCGTCACCTGTTGGTTCTTCTAAAGAACTATATTGGAACAGTTACTGACATCTATTGTAATTTGTCGAAAACTAACATTAATAATAAACTTCTAATAATCTAGAAATCTATCAAGGGAGTTAATCGAAAACTGTTTTTCTCGAAAAACCAGCGTAAACAAATATCCGCCATGATAAATAAATTTTTTTATAAGAATGACTGAAGTTTTTATTAATAGATTTAATATACACATTTAATTAATTTTATGCAATAAGTTTTTATTATTTCCGTAAAAATTATAAAATTATATCCACAAAATATGAAGAAAAAACCTAATATATAAAACAAATATTTTAATCATATTATCAAAATAATGTTCCGTGGTATTTGGCATATGGACAAAAAATTAACTAAAAAAATCTCGTTGAATTCGCATTCCAAAATATCAGAAGTTCACGGTTTTATTATTTATTTTGCGAGTCAAAATGGTGTGGGTTAAATTTGGTTAGGGAGTTTCGGATGTTCAAATTTAGGTCATCTGAAATTCGTCTAGTTCCCACGTGAATTAAAATTTATCTAACTATTTTTACATTAATCCTTACAGGTTTTTGATAAGTCGTTAAAGAAAAGAATCGCCCACTGTATTATGAACTTTTTCAAAATGTATTCTAATGTCTAAGGCCGTTTTTTACGATATAACAAAAACAATTTTTTGAATCGCTAATATTTGCCGCCATAATATCAGATGTTGATAGTTCGAAATTGGTGTGTGCATGAGTCTGACTGAATTTTTTAAAGATTGTGGTAGGATATCGCGAAATCTACCGATAAAGGCCTTTTTATTAAAAACTCGCTCGTTTTTATCGTTTAACTACAAAAATTTGCCAATCAAGCATTCTCGTTACCTCTCAAAGTCAGTGTCAGTGTGGACATAAGCCTCAGAAATATCGGGAAATATATCGTTTTGAGTTGAATCTTTTCAAGTGTGTTTCGTACAAAAAAAAGGTTTAAAAAAACCAAGTGATAAGTAATTGCAGATGTGCTCTACAGGAATCCGATGCAGTTTATTATGTTTCTGAATGCATCGGACGTAAGTATGTTTTTAGGTTATGTCACATAATGGCTAACTAAATATATTATTTTCTTTATTTGGGGGGTTCCTAGGATTTAACCATCTGGAATGTTATTGTATAAAGTAGTATCTAGCTCTTTGTAAGCTGTGACAATATAATTTTTGCAATATAACTGGTTCAGTTTTGTTTGGCAGCTATTTATGCATTTTGAAAAAGGACCTTTACAAGTCTACAGTCATTAAAAGGGAAAGAGTCTAAGTATTAAGATTTATAATAATATTATTATCTACATACTATAAAGGCTATAGAAACAGCCCTTACAAAGTGCCTGCAAAAATATAAACAAATTATTAGATTGAAGTATTGGGCTCACAAGAGTTGTGCTTTTATGCTACTTTCTTGAGCTTCATAAAATCACATATATAAATACTAGCCGTGCCCGCGGCTCTGCTCGCGTGGACTTGATTCACCTTTATCGTCACTGCTTGTTCGTTATGTTTATATTATTATATAGCTCAAGGGGCCTTAGAGGCCCATGGCTTGGTTGCATACTTGTCTCCAGTTCTTTTTGTCTCCTGTTAGCTTTTCCCAGTGCGGGATTCCGATCAGCTCCGGATCTTGCTTTACTGCCTTCTTCCAACCACTCGTCTTATTAGGGCTTGCTTTGCCTGTCTTACTTCCTTCATCCTTGCCACGTGTCCTAACCATCCTAATCGCTGGCTTACTATGATTTGGCTTATAAGGGGTTTCGTATATAGGTATTTTAATTCGTAGTTTGTTCTTCTTCTCCACAGTCCCTCTTCTTTCCCTCCTCTGTAGATTCTTCTCAAAGTTTTCCTTTCCCACACCTCCAACGTCTCCTTTTCTCTTGCATTCAGTTTCCACGTTTCGCATCTATATGTCACCGTGGGTCTGACAACTGTCGTATATATTCTTTCTTTTGCTTTTCTTGATACATTCTTTGATTTCAATACTGGATTCATTGCCCCCAAACATCTCTGTCCTTTTGCTATTCTTTCTTGTATCTCCATCCTTTCTTGTCCACTCTCTGTTATTGTTACTCCCAGATAATTAAATTTGTCTACTTTTTCAAACATATATCTTTTCCCTAAGTTGTTTATTATATCTAAACTTTTGTTGTTTTTATTATCCTTCTTCTTTGTAATTTCCATGTATTTTGTTTTTTCCTCATTTATCTTTAGTTCTCTCATCCTTCCCCTTTCTTCTATCCTACTTATGGCTTTTTTGAGGTTCTTTTTTGCTCTTGCAATCACTGCTACATCATCCGCATAGGCCAATCATTGGCAGGTTTGTTGGTATATCGTTCCATTTGTTTTTATTTCTGACTCCCGGATTATCTTCTCTAATACCAATATAAATAGACATGTCGACACTGGTTCACCCTGTCTTAATCCCCTCTTCAGCTTAAACTTGTCTGATACTTTGCCCTCAACCAACACTCTATTTTCTGTGTCATTCAGGATCATTCTCACCATGCGAATCAATTTACTTGGAATTTTTAGTTCTTTCATTATCTTGTAGAATCCTTCTCTATTTACAGAGTCATATGCTTCTCTGAGATCCACAAGGACCAAGTGTAGTGCCAAATTTTGTTCTAAGCTATTATCTTAGATTTGCTTAATCGAAAATATCTGGTCTGTAACCGATCTATTTTTCCTGAATCCACACTGGTACTCTCTCAGAATAGACTCGGCTTTCTCTGCTAGTCTGTTCTTGATAGTCAACACTACTATCTACGACATCCAGTAAGGCTATTGGTCTGTAATTAGCACATATAGTTTTTTCTCCTTTTTTGTATATTGGAGAAATGAGCGACTCTCTCCAGCTCACTGGCATCTTTTCTGTTTCCCATATTTCTTGCACCAACCGGCATAGTTCATTTTCCAGATCTACACCTCCAGCTTTT
The DNA here is from genome assembly GCA_019049505.1 of Pachyrhynchus sulphureomaculatus. NCBI lineage: Eukaryota > Metazoa > Arthropoda > Insecta > Coleoptera > Curculionidae > Pachyrhynchus > Pachyrhynchus sulphureomaculatus. The sequence continues at coordinate 32,256,956 of CM032447.1, forward strand.
ATCAGTTCTACAATTTCCACCCGGGGCCTTATTTTTTTTTGGGTTCTGAGTTTTTCTCTTATTTCTTCTTTGCAGGGTTCATTTGTCGCCTCCTGCCCTTCAGTTAAGTTTGCTTCCTATTTCTCATTCTACTCATTTTCATCTCCATTTAGTGTTTCTTTAAAGTACTCCCCTCATCTATTCAGTCTTTCTGCGAAGCTTACTGCTAAACTTCCATCTTTTTTCCTACATATTAACATTTTGTCTCTGTTTATTCCCTTTGTATTTTATAAAAAAAAAACACGTAAATCGGATAAGTAGTTCTTGAGTGCTAAGTGCAGTAATGGATAGACAGAGAGACGTTACGTTTTATATATATATATATATATATATATATATATATATATATATATATATATATATATATATATTATAGATTAAATTAAGAATTAAAAAAAAATCACGTAAATCGGATGAGTGGCTCTCGAATGATAAGCACACTAACAGACAGACAGAGAGACGTTGCGTTTTGTATATATTATATAGATTATTATTATTATTATCATATAACCTGGTCAGAGAACATATGTATGAATTTAAAAAATCACGTAAATCGGATAAGTGGTTCTCGAGGGATAAGCGCACTAACGGACAGACAGACAGACAGAGAGACGTTGCATTTTACATATATTATAGATATAGATTATTATTATTGCTATATAACCTGGCCAAAGAATATATGTATGAATTTAAAAAAAGACACGTAAATCGGATAAGTGGTTCTCGCCTGATAAACGCACTAATGGTCAGACAGACAGAGAGACATTGCATTTTATATATATTACACAGGGGAACAGCTGTCTTGGTGTCGAGGTTTTTTGAGCTGATTCTATATCAATGTGATGTCCTGAATTCAAATAACGTATTCATTTGTACCTAGGAGCTCAAATTTTTAAGATCTACAATTTTAGAGAAATATAAGTTACATTATTGTAACTCAAATCCGTAAGTGTAGTAAACAAAAGTAGATACGAAATTTTTATTTCAGTTATACAAAATACAATATTATGTCGTACTTACAAACAAAAAAAAAACATTGAAGAAATGAAATAGTCACTCAACACTTGGAAAGCTTCTTTTCCGCGACATTCTTGAATGTTTTTTTAAACAGTCCCTTTTTAAACTCCAGCAGTAATCTGCCATCATGTGCATGTCCCATCTTCCTTGGTAGCGGTCCTCTATAACTTTAATATCTTGGTGAAATCTTTCACCTTGTTCCTCACTCATGTCTCCTAAATTTTCTGGAAAACGGTCTAAGTGGCTGTGTAAATAGTGTATTGTAATACTCATATTGCACCCTAAGGATTTGAAACTATTAAGCATCTTGTTAACCATTTCAACATAGTTTTGAGCTTTATGTTTGCCTAGAAAATTTTCTACAACTGCAACAAATGATGTCCAAGCTTCTCGTTCAACTTGATTCATTGAATTTATGAAGGCAGGATCCTTAATTAATTGTCTTATTTGTGGGCCGTCAAATATCCCTGCTTTGAGTTTTTCTGTGCTCAACTGATGCATTTTTTACCCCTATATATGCAAAACAAGACCCATTCTTATCAAGAGCCTTTACAAATTGCTTCATTAAGCCCAACTTTATATGTAACGGAGGAAGTATGATTTTTTCTCTTTCAATCAAAGCGTCGTTAATGACATTCTTTTCCCCAACGTCCATGTTTTCTCTCTGAGGCCAATCTTTTTCTAACCAAGTGGTGTGTTTTGTCCCTACTATCCCAGAGGCACAAGAAACACGGATATTTCGTGTAAACACTTTGCTGCCCAAGAAGAAAGTTTACCATTTTTAAGTCTACACAAATCATCCATTGATGTTCGTAATACTTTATCTTCTGCAAGACCAAAGTTATGGTATTATATTCTTCTTTCATTTTCGTTGAGTGAGCTAGTGGTATTGAACCATATTTATTCCCATTATGTAGAAGGACACATTTTAAACTTCGCTTTGAACTGTCAATAAATAGGCGCCAATCATCTGGAATATATTCAGAAAGTCCCATTTCTTTCATGAGTCCCCTAATTTCGTGACAAAATACAAGATTGTCTTCTTGAGAAAAGAATGGTAGCAGATCTTTTTCTCTTGTACGGTAAAAGGTAATTTTGGTTCCTTGTTCCAGTAAATTTTTGTCGTTCAAAACCTAGAAGCCAGTACTTCAGAAGCTTTTTTCGATAAATTGAGATCCCTGGTGAGATCATTTAATTCATTTTGATTGAAGCGTTGAGGAACTGATGACGTCCCCTCATAGTCACTGTTAGTTTCATTAACATCAGAACTTTTATTAGCATCAGAAGAGCGATCAGAGGGAAAATATTCGTCATCAGAGATATGCGGTAGCTGATGAAATGTTGGAATCGGTATTTCATCTGAGTGCGGGCTAGGGCGTATTGCCGAGTCTAAATTGGGATAAGTCCACTTACTGCGGTTATTTCGATTGATTCCATTAGTATTTACTAAACAGAAATAACAATCATTGAAGTGGTTTTTTGGTTCTCTCCAAACCATTGGTACGCCGAATTTTAGACATTTTCTTTTCCCGGTAGTCCACTGCCGTAAATGCTCTGTACAAGTTTTACATACGAGATGCGGGGCCCACGTTTTGTCCTGATCACCAAGCTTAACTCCAAAGTATCCAAGATACACTCGCTTTACAAAGTCAGTAATAGTTTGTCTGTTTTGTTGAAACATGTATTCTCCGCATATATAGCAAAACACATCAGGTTGATTTACACAACTTCTTCTTGAACTGGAACCTGAACTCATTTTAATTCTGTTCAATAACACAAAAACACTCTTTTCTTAACATAAAATAACACGCCGAATTCGATCTACTCTCATTAGTAAGAACGCACAAACTGACGAGACTTACCCGAGTTAGGTGATTAAAAGGGTCAGTTCAGGTACCTGATAGGCAATGGTTCCACTATTTATAGATTTACCTGGAATTTACTCAATTACAGACTGACAATAAAACCATTGTACCTACATTAATGAATATATAATAATTTTAGAACTCTCATAAATGAATATACTGAATAAAAACCACATTGGTAGATAAGTTGATGTATCTAAAAAAGTAGAGCTGATAGAGAAAAACGGATTGCATGTATAGATTTAGCGTCCCAAATATAGTTAAAATCAGCTCTAAAATCCCAGGCACCAAAACAAGAATATTTTTTTGTTGCCCTGTGTTATAGATTATAGATATTCTCTGCTACATTGTTCCAAATTTAATGGTTTAGGCTGTGTACTGCAAGGGAACGCGCTAGCGGCAAACTTTTTTCCGACTTCATTCACTATTATCGTCACTGCTCATTCCCTATGCTACCTATCGTAATAAAATATAGCCTATAACCTGGCCAGAGAACATATGTATGTTTTAAAAAAAAAAAAACAAATCGGATAAGTGGTTCTCCAGTGATAAGCGCACTAACGGACAGACAGACAGACAGAGAGACGTTGCATTTTATATATATTATAGAAGACAAAAAAGATCTTTTTTTTGCGTTGCAAATTAGAAAAATATAACATGTTATCAAAAGGGTGAAGGTCATTTATGAATTACCTGACTACTGTTATTTTATTTGAGTTTTTACCATTATTGGTCTATCAGCACTAATGGCAATACAATTCTATAGTGAACATTGTTGGTTACTTATTAACTTTAAATTTTTACCAAAATTGTATATTCTTATTATAAAAATCAGTATTCTCTTATTCCATGTCAATGGTAAAAATGTATCAACTGATTGTAATATTTATGTCAGTAGTTTCTTCTTTGTTTATATAATCTCTCTGAAAGCTTAAAAAATTCTTCAAGACCACTGTGTCACAGCCTTTTTATACCGAGGTCTTTGTGATCTTCAAGTTGGGTTTATTGCATGTAGTTTTTACTAAAAAATTTAATCAAACAGAAAATAGTGGCACTCCTATGACAGATGGCATCTAGTGCAGAAGTTTGAGGGCTCATTTTTAGCCACGAAGGTATTTTCTTCGAGTTGCCATAAAGGAAAACTTGAACAGCTTAACAAAAAATTATTTTTTTCTATGTAACAACTGCTTACACTAATACACTTAGTCCAGTGCTTGTCGACTTATTTCGTTCTATCCAAAAAGAAATCATTTTGTTTGTGCCCCATAAAATGACGTTACAATGGCTTTTAACTTATTATCTAAGGAAAATTTTCTGCCATAGTGATCTTTTTTCAGATGTTTGAACAAAAAGAAGTCACAGAACTCTAAATGAAGACTATAGGATGAATCCTGTAACTCTACGAATCCTTAGCTTTCAGTAATGGCTTCAAGTGAAAGAGCCTTGTGAATTCTGAATTTGTCATGCATTATTAATTGTGTATAATGTGTAATATTCAATCGGCAAGATTCATTCCTCAAAAGAACAGTTGTCATCAATTTTCCAGAAGATGACTGAGTTTTCATGTTCTTTAAAGGTAAAGAGCCATTATGAACCCACCGCATTGATTCCTGGCCAGTTTCTGCTCTGGGGCTTTCCTTTTTTGTAAAAGTTGTTCCCCCTCATCATCTGTTTTTAAATTTTGTCTATGTTTTTAGACGTCCATGGTATAAAACTTTTTTGTGTAAAAACCCCCTCTACTGGCCATTGATTTTTAGAAAGAGACTAAGTTCTACCTTATAAAGGAAATCTTTTTAGTGTAGTCCAAAACTTGTGGAATGACTTTGGCATCTATCTGTCTGTCTGTTACAGCCGATTTTCTCCAAAACTATTTCACATTGAACATTGAAATTTTTCACAAATATATGAATTAGTGACCCAATCACATCAGTTTTGAAAGTTAAATTTTGACTCAAGGAGTTAGTTTTAGGGTGTGAAATCAGAAATGGAAAAAAAAAATTACTTTTAACATAACAGGGTGTGTGCTGGGGTGTCAAATGTAAGTTTGTGAAACCAAGAGTTTAATATATGATGTAATACGCATGCAAACTTCTTTATATCTTCTTAAAAAAATTTACAAAAATCGCTGTCCCCCACCTTATCTCTGAGAGTACTAATCAAAAAATTTCGGACAAATTTTGGAGTAAGGTTGAATGAAAATTATCACAAGTGAAAATTTATCTGGTATATAAAAAAAATTTTTTGAATGTCTTAATAGTAGTTAGCAGGTGGCACGTGTATATTTGTCAAGGTGTGTTTAGAAGTTAGTACTGTAAATCATAGTGTAAATTTTAATGTTGAAAACTTTATTGAGTACTTGTGTGTTTTTTGAGGAGTTTAACTGTATATTGCTGCCAATCAGGATCCTTTGACATCTTTTTGGCCTCCAAAAATGGGGTTTTGGACATAAATAAGCCAGTTGTTTTGGTAGGAGACTTTAATGTCAAATTATATATGGATGATAATAACAGTTGTAGACTTCAGGATATTTTAGGTAGTTACAATCTCTATCAAACAATATTCCAACCAACTAGAGAAGTAAACTGCCTTGATAACATTTTCTTAGACTCAGGAATCGAACTTAGCTTCGCGATCATCTTCGAGGCGGGATTTTCTGACAACAGAGGTCAGATGGTTACCTGAGCATAACAACTTGCAGAGCAGTAACACAGAGGGGTATGTTTGAGTTTTTTCATAGTGTCTGAGTGTGATTGGAATTTTGTGAGGTGCAAGAGATATGGATGTTGATACAAAGTTTGATCGCTTTATTGAAGTTATGTAAAGGGCATATTTACAGTCCTTTCCTGAAAAATCATATCGAATTAGAACAGATCAGTCTGGCAAAATTAGTTGGTTTAATGAAGACCTAGAGAATATGCGTGAGCAACTTCTGTTGTTAGAGGGGCTGTCTAAACAGTACAGGCAACCTGGCATTGCTAATATTCAGAAGACTTCAAGAAGCAGTACAGAATTGCAATATGAAAAGCAAAAATACAGATAAATGATAATATTATCAAAAGTTCAGGTAATCCAATGAGGTCAATGTGGGAGATTAAAAATAAGAAGCGGGGAATTAAAAAGAATACCAAGGAACCCCATAATATAAATCCCTATATCTTCAACACATTTTTTTTTCAGATTACACATGATTTGTTCAAGTTCATTCCAACTGTAAGCCAGAATCCAGTTGATTTAGTTACCCGCGTAGTTTCACTGAGGAAATTTTCTTTTTCTGAAATAACATTTAACGTCATTCATAAATGACTTAAAAAATAAAAATAGACGCGACATATTTGGATTAAGCGTTAAATTAATCAAGTACATAAAGAATTTAATAATATCACCTCTTACTAAACTAATTAATCTATGTTTCGAAGAAAATCTTTTTCCATCCATCTTTAAAAAAGCCATAGTTTGTCTTATCTTCAGAAAGGCAGATGTAAATGTCCCAGAGAATTACAGACTGGTATCTTGTTGCCTGTTGTTTCAAAAATAGTCGAAAAATGTATGTTGGAGCAGATGGTTAATTTCCTTGAACTAAACGGATGCTTCTCTGACAATCAGTTTGGATTTAAGAGAAATAAAAGTACTTTTTTGGGTATATTGGATCTTATTTCCCATATTTCTGAATCATTTCACAGACTGCAATATAACACAGTCCTTCTATGTGATCTAAGCAAAGCCTTTGACCGTGTTTTAACTATGCAGTCTTAATACAAAAGCTCAATCGATACGCCTTTTCTTAAGATAGCAAGGCGTTTATTGAATCATGCTTAAGAGACAGAACCTAAACTGTGAGGGTCTCTGAGGAGTAGTCGACTGAGAGAGTGATCAATATTGGAATTCCCCAAGGCTCAGTACTGGGTCCAATACGTTTTTTGATATATATTAATGACTTGTTAGATATCAACAATGCAGCTAAGTATACACTCCTTGCTGATGGTGCCACAGTGGCATTCACCACTAATACTATTGAGGAATCCCTTGAAGGTTCCTTGGCGGCACGAGAGAGGACTAAACAATAGTTTGATGTAAATAGACCAGCAAACGGGTTGTTTTTTCATTGAGAGAAGTATATGAGTTGAATGAGGGAGTCGGTGAGATGAGATTTTTAGGTATATATTTGGATCTGAAGCTGTATTGGGATAGATGCAAGATGTGTAAAACATTAAACAAACATCTTTTTGTACTCCAGAATCTTGCACACTGTATAACATAGCAAGTCTTATGAAATATGTCTGGAGACACTCTGCACAGACCTATCGAGTGCTTGCAGCATAATGCACTGACAATACTGGATGGATTTGGTTTAAGGGATGACTGCCGAGAATCATTTGTATCGCTCCGAATTTTAACGGTTTCTTCACAGTACATTCTTAAGAATCTTCGGTTCTTAAAGCAATATACTAATTCCTACAGAAGCCATGGAGATGTGCATTGTCATAAAACCAGGCATAAGGAGAATCTAATTCCAACATATTGGAGGCTTAAGAGATTGAGCTGTTAAATTTTTTCTATGTATTATTGCAAAATATTAAAGATCTACCGGACAAAGAATTTGAAAAAAAGCTTAAAATATTCTGGTAGAAAATGTTTTTTATTCCATAAATGAGTACCTCTGTTATAGGTTGTAGGTTTTAAGTTTGGTATTGAGTTTTATTTCTGAAGAGTTTGTTTCCATACTGTCTTAATGTTTCTTTCTTAAGTGTGAATAGTATAGTAATAGAAATTATATGTATTAACATTTGTGTATTAATCTTATTACTTTGATTGGTATAGTAGCTACATTTTTTTTTATTGTATCAGTATTTATTGAAGTGTCTAAGACAATTTTTTGTATAATTTATATAGCATTGGGCTTTTACAAATGATAAAAGATTCTAGTTTTACTTGAGACTGAACCTGGATAGAAAATATATTTTGCAATATTCTTAATGATATAGAACTACACATTGTAGAACGTTTTTTAGCTACCACAAACAAGTTTTTCCAGTTATTCATTTTTAAAAACTCATTTGAGGTGTGTTTTGTGAAGTTACTGATCATTTTATACCATAACAAAAATCAGCAATCACAGTATCACAATCACTAATTGTGCAAGTTCGACTTGCACTTTCTTTTTTTTTTTTTAAATCTCCACTCTCCAGTCGTTAATTTTAAATCTGTTTTTTTCAGAAGGAGTCTAAGTTTTTAGAGATATAGTGCAAAAGGGTCTTTTTTATTAAGAAGTTTCCCCCTGTTGTCAATATTAAAGAAATGCACTTTGTATCCTTAACCCCCTCACACACACACTTTGAATCTGGCTATAAAGATATCACAGGGCAACAAAAAAATATTTTTGTTTTGGTGCCTGGGATTTTAGAGCTGATTTCAACTATATTTGGGACGCTAAATCTATACATGCAATCCGTTTTTCTCTATCAGCTCTACTTTTTTAGATACATCAACTTATCTACCAATGTGGTTTTTATTCAGTATATTCATTTATGAGAGTTCTAAAATTATTATATATTCATTAATGTAGGTACAATGGTTTTATTGTCAGTCTGTAATTAAGTAAATTCCAGGTAAATCTATAAATAGTGGAACCATTGCCTATCAGGTACCTGAACTGACCCTTTTAATCACCTAACTCGGGTAAGTCTCGTCAGTTTGTGCGTTCTTACTAATTAGAGTAGATCGAATTCGGCGTGTTATTTTATGTTAAGAAAAGAGTGTTTTTGTGTTATTGAACAGAATTAAAATGAGTTCAGGTTCCAGTTCAAGAAGAAGTTGTGTAAATCAACCTGATGTGTTTTGCTATATATGCGGAGAATACATGTTTCAACAAAACAGACAAACTATTACTGACTTTGTAAAGCGAGCGTATCTTGGATACTTTGGAGTTAAGCTTGGTGATCAGGACAAAACGTGGGCCGCGCATCTCGTATGTAAAACTTGTACAGAGCATTTACGGCAGTGGACTACCGGGAAAAGAAAATGTCTAAAATTCGGCGTACCAATGGTTTGGAGAGAACCAAAAAAATCTTGTATTTTGTCACGAAATTAGGGGACTCGTGAAAGAAATGGGACTTTCTGAATATATTCCAGATGATTGGCGCCTATTTATTGACAGTTCAAAGCGAAGTTTAAAATGTGTCCTTCTACATAATGGGAATAAATATGGTTCAATACCACTAGCTCACTCAACGAAACTGAAAGAAGAATATAATACCATAGCTTTGGTCTTGCAGAAGATAAAGTATTACGAACATCAATGGATGATTTGTGCAGACTTAAAAATGGTAAACTTTCTTCTTGGGCAGCAAAGTGGTTACACGAAATATCCGTGTTTCTTGTGCCTCTGGGATAGTAGGGACAAAACACACCACTGGGTTAGAAAAGATTGGCCTCAGAGAGAAAACATGGACGTTGGGGAAAAGAATGTCATTAACGACGCTTTGGTTGAAAAAGAAAAAATCATACGTCCTCCGTTACATATAAAGTTGGGCTTAATGAAGCAATTTGTAAAGGCTCTTGATAAGAATGGGTCTTGTTTTGCATATATAGGGGTAAAAATGCATCAGTTGAGCACAGAAAAACTCAAAGCAGGGATATTTGACGGCCCACAAATAAGACAATTAATTAAGGATCCTGCCTTCATAAATTCAATGAATCAAGTTGAACGAGAAGCTTGGACATCATTTGTTGCAGTTGTAGAAAATTTTCTAGGCCAACATAAAGCTCAAAACTATGTTGAAATGGTTAATAAGATGCTTAATAGTTTCAGATCCTTAGGGTGCAATATGAGTATTAAAATACACTATTTACACAGCCACTTAGACCGTTTTCCAGAAAATTTAGGAGACATGAGTGAGGAACAAGGTGAAAGATTTCACCAATATATTAAAGTTATGGAGGACCGCTACCAAGGAAGATGGGACATGCACATGATGGCAGATTACTGCTGGAGTTTAAAAAGGGACTGTTTAAAAAAACATTCAAGAATGTCGCGGAAAAGAAGCTTTCCAAGTGTTGAGTGACTATTTCATTTCTTCAATGTTTTTTTTTTGTTTGTAAGTACGACATAATATTGTATTTTGTATAACTAAAATAAAAATTTCGTACCTACTTTTGTTTACTACACTTACGGATTTGAGTTACAATAATGTAACTTATATTTCTCTAAAATTGTATATCTTAAAAATTTGAGCTCCTAGGTACAAATGAATACGTTATTTGAATTCAGGACATCAAATTGATATAGAATCAGCTCAAAAAACCTCGACACCAAAACAGCTGTTCCCCTGTGTATTTTATATTCGTAATTAGCTTATTAGTGTTCCGTACGGAACACTTATAAAATCACTTTGGTGTCTGTCTGTCACACCCGATTTTCTCCGAAACTATTTGCATAGAAAGTTGAAATTTGGTAATAATATAGGAATTGATGGCCTCATCAAAAGCCGTGTAGTTTTGAAAGTAAAATTTTGATTTAAGGGGTTAGTTTTGGGGGGTGAAATCGGAAATGAAAAAAAAATTTTTTTTAGTAGGTCATCGAGTGTGGTGTCAAATGAAAGCTTCTGAAAATACGAGTACAGTATATATATATATATATATATATATATATATATATATATATATATATATATATATATATATATATATATATATATATATATATATATATATATATATATATATATATATATATATATATATATATATATATATATATATATATATAATATATATATATATATATATATATATATATAATATATATATATATATATATATATATATATATATATATATAATGTAATACTTGCGCACACTTTTCTTTGTATTATCGCGAAATAACACTGCCCCCCACCTTATCTCGAAAAGTACTGATCAAAAAATTTTGAAAAAATTCTGGAATATTCTCCAGGGGGTGTAGATTGAACGAAAATTATCACGAGTGCATTACCTTTAATAATTTATCTGGAATATAAAAAAAGATTGGAAACAAGCTTTGTTGAAAACTCATTTGGGGTGTGTTTTGTGAAGTCACTGATCATTTTATACCACCGTAACAACATTTTTTATTTTAAAAGCAATCAACGTACGGAACACTAATTGTGCAAGTTTAACTTGCACTTGACCGGTTTTTTTTTCATATATGGTTTTTTTAAACTAGTACAATATGTTCTTACATTAACAACAGAAAGAGGATAGATAAACCTACAACAGTTTTAATTTTAAGATTTTTAATATAACATTGTCAAAGAAAACGTTATTAAAAATATAAACATTTAAAACATTTAAATGACTTACTCATTAGTTTTTTGTAAATGAATAGACAGTCGGCAAAATGTTTAATCTATTTATTTTTTTACAGAAATTCGTTTTGTGATATCAATGTGTTCTGGAGATGGTGTGTAAGGAGGAAATATTAACATGGTTTAAAGACTTAGATAGTTATAAACGGATAGATATGATATGTGAACTCTTAAGTATGTGCATTCCGTTCGAAATGCGTTTCATCGGCAGCTTTTTGGAAGAACAAGGCAGACACAGCTATCAAGAACTTAGACAACAAACATTGGCCGCGAACGACGTAGAAAAATTAGAAAAAGATACGATATTTAAAAATCAAAGTTTACACGACGAATCCGTTCGGCATAAAATTCTCATAAACATTTCCTTATTAAAATCTAGAAATTATAGTGTAGCAAATTGGTATTCAAAAAAATTTTTAAGGACAGACTACATTGAAGAGCTAATCCATAAAGAGAAAGACGATTTAGTGCAAAATGAACTGTTGTTGTTATTTACTATGGCCTCGAGGCATCCAGCATTTAGTTTTGACCAAAAGCAATTTTTTAGTCAGATACTCATTCAACTTTACGATATAAGGGATAGTAGATTTATAAATAAATCATGTATGTTTGGTTATCCACCAGGTTTTGGATATCCTGCACTATATAGAAAGGTAATGATTAAAAAAAAATTGTGGTATATATCATTTGGAGTAAGTTTGTTAATTACTTATGTTTTTTTTTTCATAGTTAAATTTGTGTTTTGTAAACTTTATGACAGATTAGTTTAAAATTGGTCTATAAAGGAAACTCTTTTTATTACTTTAGAGAAATTTTTAATGTTAGAGTTATTTCAGTAATAATGCAAAAATATATAACCAAGATTTTATTCTTTCATGCATGTTTACAAATGAAAAAAAAAAACTCTTAGTATATATATATATATATATATATATATATATATATATATATATATATATATATATATATATATATATATATATATAGGGTGTCCCAGTATTCCGTGTACATAGAGTTATTGTAGATTTCTGGGATGAAATTATGATCATTTAACCCAACTTACTGTAGCCCAAAAATTCGTAATTTTTGAGCTACAGGGTGTCAAAGTTATACTTTTATTTTAATTTTTCTTAAGTAGCTTTTTTAATAATTGTACCATTTGTACAAGATTCTGTGCTAAGGGGTTTTCTGAGATGAGAAATCGAAATCAGCTTACAGTTTTGTTGTAAATTATAGGAGGCGCCACTTATTGCACTGTGTATACTTTTAAATTGTCATAACTTTTGTATACCACTCTGTATGATATTTTTAATTAAATATTCTTGTTTTCCGCCTTCTCCGGTCTAAAAAAGTTTTCTTGGTAAATGTTGCTCCAAGCATGAGTTTCTGAGATAGTGGGGTGTTTGTTTCCATTTTTTAATTCCGTTGTCAAATTCGCAAATGCATTCCTTCACACGTTTCTTCACATTGTATAGTTACTTGGCAACGCTCAAAAATCACTCTGGCAATGATGTAAGATATCATATGTTCTATGACTTAACGCCTTGTAGTAATACTGACAGAAAGTAATTTTTGACAGGTATCTAACAAGTTTTTCGAGTATTAACGAGAATTAATCTCTTCTCAAGCTTAATAGTGTTTTAAATCTAGATTATTATGGAGTATACTTTTCGTGAGCAAACTAATACGATTTAGTGTTTGGTTTTTGTAACGGCAACGGTCGCAAAAGTGCTCGCGTATATCATAAAAGATTTCCGCATCGTCGGACTCCTAACCATCAGACTTTTGCCAATATTGAGAGACGATTTCGAGAAATTGGACAATTTAAGCCGATCAGGAATAATGTTAGGCGGCTTTCACAAGCTAGAGCAGCCGATGTTGAAGAGGAAATCCTTGAAATTGTACACGATAATCCTGGAATCAGCACTCGTTTAATTGAACGTCAAACGGGAATATCAAAAAGGAGTTCTAACCTGATTATTAGACAATAAATTATTCAACCCTTTCATGTACAGTCCGTCCAGGAACTTTTTTGCATTTTTTATAAATTATTCGAGCACGCATAGCGACTGTTCCGGCTTTTCACACTAAAATCGTGTTTACAGACGAAACACGCTTCACTCGACGTGGTATAACAAATATCCATAATAATCGTGTTTACGCTGAAGAAAACCGACATGCTGTGCAACAAAGACAGTTTCAACGCGAATTCAGTATTAATGTCTGGATGGGATTTGTCACGAATTATTTGATCGGTCGTTTAGATTACCAGATCGATTTGATGATGACATTTACTTGAATTTCATCCGTGAAACTATTCCTGAATTATTGGAAAACTTACCCATTAATTTACGTCGTGACATGTTTTTCATGCACGATGTGCATCACCCCATTTTGCGCGTAATGTGAAAATTTTTTTGAACCAAAGTTAGCCAGATAAATCGAACGAAAGAGGTGAAGATGCTCCTATTCACTGACCACCTCGTTCCCCGAACTTAAATCCATGTAATTTTTTCCTTTGGGGTTCATTGTAATCGAAAGTTTTTCAAGTTCAAATCGACATTGAGCAATTGTGGAATAGGATTCAAAACGCTGCTAACGCCTTACTAGATGAAGCCATTTTAAGAAGTGTACATTTAAATTTCCTGCAACGTATTAATTTATGCATTAACGGAGGTGGCGGCCATATTGAACATTTATTGTGAAACCAATACCTTCTCAGTTGAGCGATTAAACTCTTTTCGAATTTCTCAGTTTTACCAATTCTTTTGGACCTGTCCTAAGCCTGGATGAAGTGTGAAGGAACGCATTTGCTAATTTGACAGTGGATTTAAAAAATGGAAACGAACTTTCCATTATCTCAGAAATTGTTGCTCGGAACAACATTTACCAAGCGAGCTTTTTTAGACATGGGAAGGCGGAGAATACGAATATTTAATTAAAAATATCTTTCAGAGTGCTACAAAAAAGTTATAACAATTTAAAAGTATATACAGTGCAATAAGTGGCGCCTCTTACAATTTACAACAAAACTGTGAGCTGATTTCGAATTCTCATATCAGAAAACCCCTTAGGACCGAATCTTGTATAAATAGTACAATGATTAAGAAAGCTACTTAAGAAAAACTAAAATAAAATTATAACTTTGACACCATGTATCTCGAAAATTACAAATTTTTGGGACTAAGGTAAGTTGGGTTAAATAATCATATTCTCCTTCCAGAAATCCACAGTAACTCTATGTACACGGAATACTAGAGCACCCTGTATATATATATATATATATATATATATATATATATATATATATATATACATACATACATACATACATACATATACATATATATGTTTATATATTTATATATTTACATATTTATATTTATATATTTATTTTATATTATATATATTTATATATATATATATATATATATATATATATATATATATATATATATATATATATATATATATATATATATATATATATATATATATATATATATATATATATATATATATATATATATATATATATATATAATATATAATATATAAATATATATGTACCCTATATACCCTTCAGTAGCTTGAAAATTAACGCAGTTAAATTCTTTAGCAAATTGTAGAGCCTTTTGCTTTATTAAATTTCCCGATATTGGTACATTTTGATGCGTACGGGCCACTTGAAACCATCGTAAAACTGCGTCATTTACATCCTCGTAAGTACTCACCCGTACTCGTTTTCGACTGCTTGGAACACTAGGTCTATTGATGATACTGTCGCGACTTTTTATTATCAGAGAGACGCAACTTGGAGAAACACCAAATTTTGCAGCAACATCAATTTTTTTGCAGCCTTTATCAACTTCCTCCAAAACTTTAATTTTCTCAGCTAAACTTAAACACACTCGCTTGGACATCTTAGTTGATTCTTAAACAAAAAGAAACTGAACCTGAATTTGCGAATTACTAGGCCTGGACTATAAAATGGGTTTTTCCCCGGGTTTCTATAAAATGGGTTATTCCCCGGGTTTCTCACAGAAATGTACCTGATTTATTGCCAACCATTAGGCGTTATAAACGCGTTAAGAACCTTTTCAAAAGAATGCGTCGTAAAAATGGAATTCGTGCTAATGTTAGATAAAAATGGGAAACCCGAAATGGCCAAGAACTCAATAAATGCATAAAAATTTATACATAAAATTCCGGTAAAAATTTTATTACATAGAGTGTTACTATTTTACAGATTCACTATATGCAGGGCTTTTTACATGAAATTTCATTAAAATATTCTAGGTCTTGAAAAAATTGCACTATAAAGAGTTTTTCACTATATAGAGTTTCACTATAAACAGTGTCGACTGTATATATATATATATATATATATATATATATATATATATATATATATATATATATATATATATATATATATATATATATATATATATATATATATATATATATATATATATATATATATATATATATATATATATATATATATATATATATATATATATATATATATATATATATATATATATATATATATATATATATATATATATATATATATATATATATATATATATATATATATATATATATATATATATATATATACATATATATATATATATATATATATATATATATATATATATATATATATATATATATATATATATATATATATATATATATATATATATATATATATATATATATATATATATATATATATATATATATATATATATATATATATATATATATATATATATATATATATATATATATATATATATATATATATATATATATATATATATATATATATATATATATATATATATATATATATATATATATATATATATATATATATATATATATATATATATATATATATATATATATATATATATATATATATATATATATATATATATATATATATATATATATATATATATATATATATATATATATATATATATATATATATATATATATATATATATATATATATATATATATATATATATATATATATATATATATATATATATATATATATATTATATATATATATATATATATATATATATATATATATATATATTTATATATATATATATATATATAATATATATATATATATATATATATATATATATATATATATATATATATATATATATATATATATATATATATATATATATATATATAATCACCTTTCTGCTATTAACTTCTATTAAAAGGCCTATTTTTGAAACATAGGGTTTCTCAAAGTTAGACCAATATTTTTAACAGGTTTTTAGTCTACTCAAATAAGTTACTTTGCCAAAGCTTTTTAAATTTTTTGATTATTTTAAACACAGCCTTAAAAATAATAAAACTGCTGTTAAATAGTTGCTTGAAAAGCTGGTATGTGCTCTACTTAAATAAGTCACCTGTGTAGATCGTTCTCACATTTATGCAGACTTGCAGCTGTTGAAAACAAGGACATATTAAAAATACACTAAATAATAGTACGTGATGCCAAGATCCTACAAGATCTTCTCTCAGGCATGCTAAATACAATTTTATCCTCTTTTAGGGTACATTACCCCTACAGTTTTTTTGTAAATTTTTGTATGAGCTGTATTCAGCAAAGTGACTTTATTTAATGAATACTATAACCAGGTAAAAATAATACTCAAACTTAAAACAAACCTTATATTTAACAGCCTATATAACAACTAAGAGCTTATTTTATAATTTATAATATTTTGTAATAAATTATTCCTTTTATTGATGTAAATATTGCCTATTTTTCTCAGGTCCATGATAATAATCCCCTTCCTATGGGGTTTCCAGTACATCCCGTAGGGCTTCCACATTTAGATTTTATGACTCACTTTCGAAGTTGGCCTGGACTACATTGTGGAGCCCCAGCAGAGGTGAGTTTTCTATTTAACAAAAATGTAAAGCAGTGTCAAAGTTTTTCAAGTTAATTGTTCCGTGGGACAAATTTTTTGTGGCTATGACTTTGGCAAACATTGCAACTTTTGAAGGGGTTATTTTAAAGTCAAACCATACCAGTAAGCTTGAGTTAGATGAAAAATCGTGCTTCTTAGGATTAGATTGCTTCAAATTGGCGTGATTTTCCGACGCTGCGCCGACGAATATACGAGGATATTTACCAAACTGTGGCCCAGTGTAGTAATCAGTGTAATGCGGGCCATAGTTCATATCGCTGTTACATTAGTGGTTTGTCCTGTGGCATAGTGATCGTTAATTCTAGTGAATATTGGTCTTGCAGTTTATCCCACATACACCTTCCACAAAAACAGGACATTTTGTAAACATTTTCAGTTTTTAAAGGAATTTTATCTTCTGGTGATCCAAGTATTGTGAATGCCGGATCATTTAAATAGTTTATGTTTTTTCTATAGGATGTGTAGGTAAAATGTCTGTCTGTCTACTGATGGACGCTTATTGCCATACTAGCTTAGAATCAGATTTTTAACACGTTGACTGCCACGGCAATTTTCAGAAATCTGTCCTAAAATGACAATTTGATTTAATCACATTATATTATTAAAAACTCTAATTCTAGTGCATAGTTATCATCAAAAAGCATAAAAAATGTGTTTTTTTTAAAAAAAAAAGGTCTTACGAATTATCTCGTAGTTGGCTTCTGTAACAGAAATCTCTTCGCGGAAGCCAACTACGAGTTAATTCGCACGCAGACACGCACAGACACGCTTCGACCTGTCGCTTCTCTAAAGCTGAATAATAGATACGCGTCCATATTCGCCAGTAGTATCTCAGAAATTGTCGAGTGCATCACATTTACGTCTTTCTTGAGTGTTTTGTTTTATAATTATTGTTATAATTAAATTATCAAGAACGCAATATGGATAAGAAAAGACCACTGACTCAAAATGAAATTGAGTACTACGCAAATCTAAGTGATTCAGAATTTGACGGGATTTTTGGCGAGGATGGTAACGACAGTAGCGATTATGAACCTTCTGAGAATTGAAGTGATAGTGAAGACGAAGTCGTCTCCGAACCTGAAGTTGATCCCGAATTTGAAGATAATGACGATGATTCCCAAGCAACAACATCAAATGCGAATGAGGATTTGTGGACAGAAATTCAACAAAATCCTGAATTATTTATTTTCCAAGAAAATGTTGGTGTGAAATTGGATACGACAAATTTTACAGTACAAACCTGGTGGACTTATTTTTTTCGGATGAATTTCTTGCATTACTGGTGGAACAAACTAATTTATATGCTGCGCAAGAAATTGAAAAACGCAAAGAAATAAAAAAATCTAATAGGTTATCAAAGTGGGAAGACATCAGTGCTGCAGAGATGAAAGTTTTTATTGGACTTTTGTTGCAAATGGGACCTTGTACTTTTCCATCAATTGAACATTACTGGAGCACAAACAAGCTATATAATGTAAACTTTTGGCGCTCACATATGAGTCGAAATCGATTCCAGTTGTTACTTCGTTATTTTCATTTGGTTGATAACTCAATACCATCTGCCGACAGATTATACAAGGTGAGACCAATACTAAATCATTTCAATAATATTATGCATGAAAACTATGTACCAGATAAAAATATTTGTATTGACGAATCCATGATGCTATGGCAGGGAAGATTGCTTTTCCGCCAATACATTAAAAATAAAAAACACAAATATGATATCAAACTGTATGAACTATGTGAGTCCGACGGTCTTGTAATGAAAATAAAGATTTACAGCGGAAAATCTGAGGAAACTGACAATAATGTAGGTCACACTACTGACGTTGTTTTACATTTACTTGAGGACTATCTCGATAAAGGATACACGGTTTACATGGATAATTTTTATAATTCTGTTACTCTTACAAAACTGCTAAATACACGAAAAACTTATGTGTGTGGAACCTTACGAAATAACAGAAAAGGAAACCCCAGAGATGTGGTAAATCGTAAACTGAAAAAAGGGGAGTGTATTTGGCAGCAAAATGGTCCTGTTACTGTATGCAAATGGAAAGACAAACGAGATGTCCTTAGCATTTCAAACATGCATGCTGTTGAAATGGTAGAGGTGCCCAATCGCAATGGAAAAATTTGTATGAAACCGAATATAATTCGAGATTACAATAATGGAATGTCTGGCATTGACCGATCAGATCAAATGCTTTCGTACTACTCATCTCTAAGAAAGACTATTAGATGGCCCAAAAAGGTTTCATTACATATTATAGAGATATATATACACAATGCTCACAAAATTTTTCAAAAAGTAACATCTTCTAAAATAAAACTGATAAAGTTCAGAGAAGAATTCGTCGTCGCGTTGATTGGAGAAGAGATTCAACCAGTTTCGAAAAAAATTAAATTGCAAGAGCTCCATTATTTAGAGAGTCTACCACCTACGAAAAAAAAACAGCGTCCAACAAAGCCATGTCGTATATGTACCCAAGCAAAAAAACGCCGAGAAACGCGTTATTTCTGTCCAGCCTGTAAAGAGAAGCCAGCCCTTTGTGTGGAAGATTGTTTTAAGAAGTTCCACAAACAATAAAATATTATTTTATTTCTTGAATTTGAACTAATTTTTATAATTATATTTTTTGTTCATTTTTTAATGAATTTTCTGTTCATGCAAGCCAGCATTGATTTTTTGTTCTTTTCCCAGAAGCCATCTATCGAGATTAGCACTGATATATTTCGAGTTTAATCGTAGCTGCACAAAAATGGCAAGTAAAAACAGGACGAGATAACTCGTAGTTGGCGTCCGAGAAAAGAACGCAATCTACGAGTTATCTCGTAGTTGGCAGTCAACGTGTTAAAGGGATTAAGAAAATTTGTAATATCAACAATGTTATATCTGTTGCTCGCTCCTAAAGCACTGATCAGTTTATCTGTTTTTAATGAGGTATAGCCATTCGGTTACATATTGATAGAGATCTTAAGAAAAAGGCTAAGTGGCGGTGCATACTCATACTGTCGCATATCTCGCCAAACCACAAATATAAACTAGAATTAAGGGACATGAATGGTTCAAAAAGGAACAGATTGTATAGTCAGCTGTATCTGAACATCAGCACTATCAAGGGCACATCAACAATGTGCTTCAATATGAAATCTTTATAAAAGAAAGTTTAGGGAATCCATTGAAATTTATAAACGCCTTAAGGATGTAAGTAGGTGCAGGTTACAGTCTGTCAAACGTGGAAACCGAGCCTCTTCGGACTTATTCAGCGTTTTATTCTGGAATAGTAATGCTTGTGCAATTGCAGGCGAGACGTCCGAAAGCTAGTTTCTAATCTAACTTAATCCGTGAAGCCTCCCAGCCACATGTTACAGACGGTCAAGTAAGAACGGTACAAGAAATTCCTTTTTTTTTTTGAGATTATTATTATTGGCACCTCTTCAAGCAATTTTTGGCAATTTTTGGTGGAAAGAGATTCATTTCTAGCCTTATTCATGGTTAAATAGTACATTATCAAACATGAATGCTGCATACGTTTCGCGCTTCGAGGCTGTGTTCCTATATAATCGTCTAAAAGGTCCAAAAATCTCGTCTACAGAGGCTGCTAAGTATATGGGCAAGCCAAGGGCATTCGTTAGCGATACTCTCAGTTAAAACATGTTGATGATCTACTCGAATATGGTTCGAGAGGAAAAGTGTCGGACAAGGACGAAAAAAATGATTATTAACATGTTTTCCCGAAATCCTCGATTAATTTTGCTCCAAGGAACACAAAAACTAAAGCGGAAAGGTTTGGATATATCATAAGAAACAATTCGCACTTATCTCCGGGGTAACGATTTGAAGTGGCGGAATACAATCAAGAAACCATTGCTGAGCAGAAAACATAGAGAGAACAGAGGAAAATATAGATCGAGACTGGAGCAATTAATTTTCTCCGATGAAGCTTTATTTTAGGGATACGTTATCACCTCACGAACCTGGCCAATTTCGACTAACCGATTGGTTCAGCTTACCGTGAAACACCCTGTTAAGATCCATGTTTGGGGATGTCGTTCGGGAGAAAGTTTTGGGTGACTCTTCATCCTTACCTTCAATTTGAACGCTGAAAAAATGTTCCAGATTTACAAGAAGGCATGAGTACCGACTGACAACTGGTGGTTTGTCGATAAAATGAGGAGTGGATTCTTCAGGAGAATAACGCTTCAAACATCGGAGTAAAACCAGTGGAAAGGGGAATCAGGTATTGTCATATTAGATTGACTATCCCAGTTGCCCGATGCAAACCCAAACGAGAACGTGTGATCATACATCAAGCAGAAGCTTCGTCGTAAAAAGGTGTACACACTGAAGCAGCTGTCACGGCAAATTTGGACAATTTGGAAATCTTTGTCCCAAGAATACACGGAAAATCTCGTTGAGAGTATGCCCCGAAGATGCCAGGCGATTATTGGCGCTGATAGGGACTTGTCAAGCTACTGAATCATTAGCATTTTATTGGCAATCCTTTATTATCGAATGATGTAGAAAACTTTTAAATAAACACATTTTTTACTGAGCAGTGCGCGGCACGTTCTGACTTGACCGACTATATATATTTATTTCTACAAAAAAGTTTTGGTTTTTCAAAATATTCAATTTGTTAAACGTTTGATATATTGAAACTTTTACCCATTCGGGTTGTTTGTTTGCACAATATTGAATTAAAATATTATTAAGTTATAATACTGTTTGTCTGCAAGTCCTTTTAATAGAAATAATGAGGTTTTCTTGAAAAATTACAAACGTCATCAATTAACTTAAACTTTGATATTAAATGTTTTAAATTAATCTAATCAATAATAAATAATATGCTACTTTACAGTGTAAAAAACTACTTTAAGTAGTATTTACTTGTATATTACATAAAATCAGTTTTAATTCGGGTATTTCCCCTATAATACACATTGACATCCTGCGTTCGGTTGGTGTTTAGTAGTTTGTTGTGTTAATAAATGTACATCCAATCATTTTTTTAAATATAATATATTTATTGTTGTTTTTTAATTGGTTATATGATAAAAGATTATTCAAAAGCAATTTATGAAATGAGTACTATTACAAATATATTTTTTCCAAGGTTACATTGGGTGATTTCTATCAAATTTTCAGATAAATATTATTTATTATTTATTGCGTCTGGATATGGCCTACAGCCGATTTATACTTCATTTAAAAGATTTGATTATTAAAAGTCAAAAACTTCTGTCTACAGTTGCCGTTACTGTTACATATCATATCATAACATAACATAGAGGGATTTTGCAATGCTTATTTTGATAGGCCACTGTCTTTATCTTTACTTGAAGCATGTGCCCACCGTTTGGAACTTGCACAGTAGTAAAGGAAGGAAATTAAATATAAGGACTCAGCTGTTTTCGTTATTTGAAGCATGCGCCCACCATCCGAAGCTTGCGCAGTATTCAAACAAAATAAGAGAATCCTTTATTAAGAATAACGATTTCCCTTATTTAGGAACTTACAAGAGAAGTTATTTGAAGTTTGTTATTCTTATCGTTATTATGGTAGGGCAGGTTTTTTTCCTACTAAGGTATACAAACCACTAAGAAAATACAATAAAATTGAAATGATAACTTTACTTTCCTGGGCCTGTCTCAGGTTATATCCATACCTAATAACCGTAATGTATTTCTAGATTTAATGTTTAGTCATGTTTCTGACTTGTCTGTTTTTCAGGCCAGTGACTTGTTATTTCCGAATGGTAAGCATCATATTGCCTACTCTTGTGAGATCAAGGTGGACGATGTTAAAATGCTTAAGCAAGAAGTATATTTCCATGATTTTAAAAACACAGATTTTACAAACTTCAATAGATATCTTTCTGGTGGAGTGGGATGTGATGCTCGCCAGCATGAATATTAGGGTGACCGCAAAAAATCGATGTCGGAATTTTGTTCGTCTGGACCCCACAAAACGATTCCCCTTTCCAGATATTGAGATAGCCGAAATTTGAGCTCGATTAAACGACGTTAACCCGTGCCGCTCGTCACTCAAAGTTTGAAAAAATCCAAATTTTTGGCCAAAAAGCTGACATATGGAGCCATAACCCCAGAACGGTAAATAATAGAAACACGCTTAATATCTCAAAAGAAAGCTAACGTTGTTCTTCAAAATTTATATTCTATACATAATTGTTGTTATTTTAAGTCAAACCTAGTTACAACAGCCTTTAGCCCCAAAAACGTGACCTGGTACCAGTAGGAGCCAGTTTGGAAGTATTCTAAGAATTTTACGGGTTTTTACATAATGTGTCTCGGAATTAACATTTTTTTGTTAAAAAGTATTTTGGAACTCAATTTTCAAACATAAAGAGCCTTTTGTTCAAATTTAATCTTTTATTATATGGGGATTACCTGACTAGTTTACCAAAGAAAGACCTGTTTGACAGGTA
Organism: Pachyrhynchus sulphureomaculatus; assembly: GCA_019049505.1. Lineage (NCBI taxonomy): Eukaryota > Metazoa > Arthropoda > Insecta > Coleoptera > Curculionidae > Pachyrhynchus > Pachyrhynchus sulphureomaculatus. Next base: position 32,280,670 of record CM032447.1, read on the forward strand.
AAAAGGAGGGTGAATCTAATTTCTATTTTAGGGATGGTGATTTTACTTCAGCGTACAACCGACCTTTTATTTATTCAGTTTAGTTTCTAAAGTGCCTTTGAGCTGGTTAGATCGAACAATTATCTAGTGAAGATATTTTAAGACACTGAAGAGGACAGCATCTACCAGGAACTTAAGAGCTTGGGGGAAATGGACATCCCTGAAGAAGCTGCAGAAGATCCAGGACCATCTGAGAGCAAGAGGATGAAAGTTTCATTTGCAAGGGGCGTAATTGCAAATGTTACTGCTGAATTCGAGACCAAATTAACTGAGAGCCACCCCAGAGATGACTACAAGGAGCTATTGCAGTTGGTTTTCGTATTTGTTGGATCACTAGACGGCAATGTTGTGGGTTTTAGAACTCCAGGAGCCATTCATCACGCTAGGTGGATGGCAAAGGCTATTTACTGCTTAAAAATGTTCATTTTTCGTCGTCAATTTAAGATGTCTAAAGAAGAAGAAAGTTCTGTGCGTGCCATTTCTGTTTTCCTAGTTAAAATTTATTGTAAAGCTTGGTTCAATGCTCCAAAAGCTCATCTTGCACCAAAGCAAGATTTAGGTATTTTGCATAGTCTGTTAGACTATAAAGAATGTGACAACGACATTGCAGAAATAGCCCTGACCAAATTTTCGAACCATTTGTGGTATTTGAATGCAAAGTTGGTGGGATTATCGTTTTTTGATCCCACCATTACAGACGATGAAAAGTTGTTAATGGCTAATAAATTGCTCAGTAGCACAGATGAACCATCACAGCACGCTAGGGTTGTAAATCCAAAAGTTAGGAAAGAAAACTTAAAAGAGGTAGTTGATGGAGGATTGGTAAATTTACTTACCAAAGAAACGTTTACATTCTTTGACCAATTTAATATAAAAACAGATTTCCTAAGACAACATCCAAACACCTGGCCTCAAAATAATGACTTCCAAGAAGGATTGAAAATTGTCAAAACATTAAAAGTAGTTAATGATATGGCTGAGCGTGGTATTAAATTAATAATCGACTTTAACGACCTTCTGACAAAAGATGAAGACCAAAAGCAATATGTCCTGCAAGTTGTAAGTAAATGCCGAGCATTATATCCTGACGTTTCAAAAACTACTTTAACAAGAGCTCTAGAATAGATTAGATAACTATGTAAAATTATCAACTCATGTAGGTACTACGTCTGTATTGTATGTATTATATACCTAATTTTTATATTTTAAAATAAAAAATGTCATTAGACTTATCAGTATTACTTGTTTTTTTTTATATTTCTACTTTAAACTCAAAAATATACCAAAAAAAAAGCAAAATTTATCACTTAATAACAAAATATACGAAGTATGCTCCTAGTGGTACCAGGTCACGTTTTTGGGGCTAAAGGCTGTTGTAACTCGGTTTGACTTAAAATAACAACAATTATGTATAGAATATAAATTTTGAAGAACAACATTAGCTTTCTTTTGAGATATTAAGTGTGTTTCTATTATTTACCGTTCTGGAGTTATGGCTCCATATGTCAGCTTTTTAGCCAAAAATTTGGATTTTTTCAAACTTTGAGCGACGAGCGGCACGGGTTTAACGTCGTTTAATCGAGCTCAAATTTCGGCTATCTCAATATCTGGAATCGTTTTGTGGGGTCCAGACGAACAAGATTCCGACATTTTTTTTCCCCCTCTATGAGATCCGGTCACTCTAATGAATATATATGAAGCTACAAGAATGTTTTATGAAATACTTAATAATGCTATCTTATCTTATGTACCTGTTAAGCTGTTTAAAGCCTCGAACTTTCCACATTATTTTAGTGCGTAACTCCGAAGTACTATTATAAATAAAAAAAATAGCTCACAAAAACTATATCTTCAGTGGGTTACGCTCGGACTATCTCCAGTTTAGTAATTTGAGACCCTTTGCAAAGAACTAGATAAACGTGATTATGACATTTATGTCAGAAATATTGAGGATGATGTCTCCAAGAACCCTAGAAATTTTTGGAAATTTGTCAGTCACCACAGAAAATCATCTGATTTACCCGGCTGTATGTTTTATAACAATAAAGTGGCTGACAGCGGTCAAGACATTGCTGATCTATTTTCGGAGTTTTTTAGTACTGTATATTGTAAGGCTGATGTATCTTGTGTAGAATAACTAAGCTGGATTTGTAAAGGAATAGTGGTAGAAGAACAGCATGGCTTCATGGGAGGTAGGTCGACCGTCACTAACTTGATCACCTATGAGAACGCTCTGGTGGATGCATTGGAGAGGGGATGCCAAGTGGACTCGATCTACACTGACTTCTCTAAGGCATTTGACAGGGTTAGCCATCAAAAACTGTTAGCAAAACTTGTGCTCGAGAGTATGTTGGTGGGACGCTCGCAGAGAGTGAAGATGGGAGGTTTTATATCCAATAGTATCGAGGTGACCTCAGGAGTTCCTCAAGGGGGCACTGTGCTCCATTACTATTTAACATCTTTATTAATGACATTCGTCAGGCTGTTCCTGACTGTAGCTGTCTTTTGTTTGCCGATGACTTGAAACTGTACCGTGAAATTGTGACTGAGGCGGATTGCATGAAGTTGCAAGAGAGCTTAAATCTGTTTGTGCATTGGTGCAATCATAATGGATTGTCTTTAAACCCTGGGAAGTGTAGTACGATTAGTTTTTGTAGGAAAAAGAATAAAATAACCTTTCAGTACAAGGTCGGTGATGAGGACTTGTTACCGGTCAGTTCTTTGAAGGATTTGGGAGTCATAATGGACGCTCAGTTGTCGTTTAGGGACAAGACAAGAAAGGCATTCCAAATGTTGGGACTTCTTTTTAGAATCGGAAGAGATCTATCTATTGACTCAATGAAGAAGTTATACTGTTCTCTGGTAAGATCTCACCTTGAATATGCATCAATGGTATGGTCACCTTACTACAATGTTCACAGCGTAGGGATTGAACGTATCCAGAATAAATTTATTGGATATTGCTCTCATAGATTGGGGTTGGTTGGTGACAGAGGAGCCCTGGCTAGTATACTTGGTCTGCGGACATTAGAGGACAGGAGAAAGGTGTCAGATCTTTCCACGATATTTAAATTGCTAAATGGTGTTACTGATTGTCCACCCCTCTTAGGGCAGATACAGTTGAAGGTTCCAGATCGAGCCTTAAGAAGAAATCAGATATTTATCATCGGTCATCACGGTACTAACTCTCCATTGACTAGATCCTTGCTCTTCCTAAATAATAATCCTTCCATCAATACATTCGGAGGCTCGCTGTCTGGCTTTAAAGGGCAAGTCATTAAAGTGATGTGTGACCACTGATATGTTTCCTGTTTATTAGATTGGGTGTTTTGAACTGTGCTGTTATATCATTTTTTCTTATTCTATCCAAATACTCATTACTGTACTGTTGTTATTACTTTATATATTGAATATTATAATTTTATAATGGGGTTTCCCGTTTATTGATAATAAGTAAATAAATAATAAATAGATACTATTTTATTGCAAATAACACTGACAAGAGTTAATTAGTGTTCAGATTATGTTGGGATTTTGAAATCTTTGACATAATGGCATTACAGTGTTTGTATTACCTTGGAAATATTGAAGGAAATGATAGAAACCTGCTAGACACAATTTTAATTTAGAAACTTGTATATATATATATATATATATATATATATATATATATATATATATATATATATATATATATATATATATGTGTGTGTGTGTGGCGTGCTTAACCATGAATACAATGAAAAAAGTTTATAGAAGATGAATTCTAACCTAACCTTGCAATTCCTTCGCGTTAATACTGCGCATGTTTGAGATAATGATAAGGACGAAGGCAATCCATAATCAAGCATCAAAAGTTTAAAATATTTATTGGTTTACAAAGAAATAAAAAAATAATGATTTATAATGAAGAGTAAAGTGTATTTAAATTTAAATACAGAGCAAAATATTAATTGAAAATATCAATAGGAACTAAAAAATTATGCTCACGTTTAGAATTGTGGCCTTCCTAGTTAAAGATTCAAAAAATTAATTAATCAGTTAGTAATTAAGTAATGTTTTGCTTATATGGAAAGTGTTCGAAGGATGTAGCCCACTTAATTCCTCCCAGAGGGTGCATGTTAGAAATACACGTCGCGCTAACACTTCACATCCGTATGAGGTTCAGCTTATTACTCCGCGTACAACGCTTTTCAAGCTGTCTTTTATATGGAGAATATCATCCCTTTGGAATAATTTGCCCAGGGCTGTGTTTCCCACCGAGTACAATTTACAGCGATTCAAGAACAACGTGAATTGCTTTTTTTCGCATACATGCCGCTCCTGGAGCGCTTTAGAAGCTTCCCTGTAGCACGTGTGCTAGACCCTTAAAAAAAGTGGCAAGTTCAAAATAAAATGATATTAGCACAAATTTATTATGGATGAAATTGTTGCAAAGCAGATAAAAAGGTTATCAAATTATTAACAAAAATATGATACAATCAAAATCAGTGCACTAGTTTTTAATTAATTTCGTTTTTCTTTATTCAATAAATAACACTGGTCAACACAAGTCTTGTTTCCTTTATTTTTTTTTCTGTTATTGGGTATTTCTATGGCCCTGACTATGAAAAAAATACTGGGAGATTGCTAACAGCTTTACCTTTTGAAATATACAGTTTTATTATTTTGCCAAAAAAATACAGAAAATAATACATTATGTTAACAAAAATTTCTATTGAACACTAGCAAATGATCTTTTATAAGATTTCCTTGAATGAACGACTTTAGGTAGATCTCGTTGCAAACTCCAGCAGTAGTCTGCCATCATATGTGAGTCCTACCGCCCCTGATAACGCCTTCCATTGTCGGAAGATCCTGATGAAATCTTTCACCCTGCTCCTCACTAAAATCACCCAGATTTTCTGGAAATCGGTCTAAATGCGAGTGCAGGAAGTGAATTTTTATGCTCATGTTGCACCCTAGCTCTTGCAAGTTTGATAGCATGCACTCAACAAGCTCGACATGGTCGTCTGATTTCTTTTTGCCTAGGAAACTACTCATAACCAAAACAAATGAATTCCAAGCTTTGGATTCGACTTCTGTCATTGATTTGACAAAATTAGGATCTTTCACGAGTTGCCTAATCTGTGGCCCATCAAAAATACCAGCTTTCAATTTTTCTGAACTTAATCCTGGAAACTTGCGTGGAAGAAAATTAAAACATTCGCCACTTTTGTCAAGCGCCTTCACAAACTGTTTCATTATGCCGAGTTTAATATGAAGTGGTGGAAGTATGATGCGGTCTCGGCTAACTAAAGGCACGTTTATAACATTTTTTGTACCAACTTTTAGCTCTTCCTGCACTGGCCAAACTTTTTGTGACCAATGGTGTTGTTTGTCACGACTATCCCAGAGACACATGAAACAAGGGAACTTTGTGTACCCCCCTTGTTGACCTAAAAGAAAGTTAACCATTTTCAGATCAACACAAATGACCCATTTGTGGTCTTGATACTTAATTTTTTCCATAACCTTAGAAACATTTACGTATTCTTCTTTTAAAGTCGTCGAATGTGCAATAGGTATAGATCCGTACTTGTTACCGTTATGAAGCAAAACACACTTTAAATTTCTTTTGCTGCTGTCTATGAAAAGACGCCAATCACTAGGTTGGTACTGTTTTAATCCCATCTGCTGCAAAATACCACCAACATCGTTACAAAAAACTAAATCCTTCTCTTAAGAAAAATACGGTAACCGATTTTTTTCTCGGATACGATAAAATGTAATGTTGGTTTCCGGAGTAAGCAAATTTTTTTCTTTTAAAACGAGATGCTAAAATTTCAGAAGCTTCTTTTGGTAAGTTCAGATCTCTTACTAAGTCATTTAGTTCTTTCTGATTAAATGGTTGAGGTTCTGAAAGGCTACATTTGTAGTCTGAATCAGAGTCTTCACTTGATGTATTTCCTTCGGGTTCACAGATATTTGGATCATCAGAAGATTTAGATGTGCTGGGTTGTACCTCTTGTGATTTTAAATGAGGTCGTTGAGCAGAAGATAAGTTAGGATATGCCCACTTACTTCGATTTCCAGGGTTAATTCCGTTTATTTTCACAACGCAGAAGTAGCAATCGTCATGATGGTTTCGAGGTTCTCGCCAAATCATGGGTGTTACGAACATTATTGCATCTCTTTTTCCACTGGACCATAACCGTAGACATACCACACATTTCTGGCATACAATATGAGGAACCCATAGCTTGTCCTGATTACACAATTTTATTTTAAAGTATCGATGATACGCAGTTTTCACAAAGTCCGATATAGGTTTTCGATATTTTGCAAATACATATATATTCACCACATATATAGCAAAAACAATCGGGATTAAGCACACAACATCTTCTTGACGAAGCCATATCTAAAGCAACAACAAAATTTATTTTAGTGTCCAATAAAAAACGAAAATCTAAGTAAAAATAGTAAATGAGGGTAGTTAGCTATAACTCAAAAACAAAAGCTGTTAGAGAAAAATTGTTGCCATATTTAAAAAATACGCGTCAATTTGAGATAGAAACAAAAAACAAATCACACGAAACAAGCAATTTTCTTTTTTTGTTGACCAGTGTAATCCGACAAGTACTGACGTATTTACTGGAGTTTTTTTGAATTCTCAACTAGGAAGGCCACAAATCGAAACGTGAGCATAATTTTTTAGTTCCTATTAATATTTTCAATTAATATTTTGCTCTGTCTTTAAATTTAAACACACTTTATTCTTCATTATAAATCATTATTTTTTTATTTTCCCTGTATACCAACAGATATTTTACACTTTTGATGCTTGATTATGGATTTCCATCTGATGCAGACCTTTTTATCAAAAATAATTTTTTTGTTATACGTAAGATAAACTTTTTCTCCATTTGTATAAAACTTTTTGGAACACGCTGTATTTAGAGCCGTTGTAGGGGTCATTTTCAGAACTGAATAATTACATAGGAACACAACCTGGAATATACTCTGATAGCCATGCTGAATCCAACTTTTATAAACTCTAGGGCCGGAATTCGTAGTCAATTTGAAGAAAGAAGTTGAAGAGGGCAAGGTTGTAGTGAAGTTGGCAGTAAATTCCTATGCAATTTGAGTACAACTTGACTACAAAAAACTGTACAAGTTATTGGAGTAAACTTGTACAAAAGTTGGAGTACATATTATAGTATAAGTTTGCCTACAGCTTGTATTCACACCGGCCGTAGATTTCGATCAACTTGTATCCAAATGTTGCTCACCAAAAACTTAACATAAACTTGGCGTCAAATTGACTCCAAACTACAGATGATCAAGTTTTTGTAGTGCAACACTGGGGTATATTATTATAATGTACTATTTAACCACCAGGTTAGAAATGAATCTCTTCGCAAAGCATTATTTACAGGGGTGCCAACAATAACCTCAAAAAAAGGAATTTTATTTACCGACTACAAGTTAAAAGCGACACGTTCTTATTGACCAACTGCAAATATCTAAAGAAAAATCCCAGGGGCCAAAACTTTTTCTAAAACCTTGTACAGTGTCGTTTTTTGAGGCGTTAACAAAAGATTTTTTGGAGGGAATGAAACAACTAGCGAAACGTCGGCCTAAGTGTATTAGTGTAGATGGTAGTTATGTAGAAAAAAAAATGTTTTTTTAAGCTTTACTTTATAGCAGAATCTACGAACTTAATTTCCATGATATGTGTGGTAAATCCGGATAATAATAGGACAAACAAATTATCAATAAAGTTTTTTTTTGTACATGTCACTTTTGTGATATTACATTAATGTTCTTATACATTGTTGGCTTCCTCATGTACTAACCTTACCAACCGTATTAGCCTGCATCATGCAGTGTGTTTTCTAAGTTTTACTTCCCTTGGTACGATATATATAAAAAATAAACTTTAGTAAAATTTTCAGTGTTCCCTTAGGTATAAGTAACATAATTTAGAATAACTATTATTCTTTATAGGTGCCGCCTTTTCCTCCTCATCAACCGCCCCTACACCCTCCTCAACCGTCTACGTCGCCCCTAGTTAGCTCGCCCAATCAGTCACGCAGCACCTCACCGCACCGGACGCCTATGGTTACGAGGCCGCCCACGTTGAGTATAATCACTTCTCCGGCGGCTCCTTCAGTAAGTAGAAACTTTATCAAAAAATGCTAAATTCACGAAATTCCGAACAGTATTCCGTGTACATAAAGTTACTGTGGATTTCTGGGATGAAAATATGAAATATTTAATCCAACTCCAAAGTTATACTTTTATTTTAGTTTTTCTTAAGTAGCTTTGTTAATAATTTTACTATTTGTACAGGATTCGGCGTTAAGGGGTTTTCTGAGATGAGAAATCGAAATCAGCCCACAGTTTTATTGTAAATTGTCGAGGGCACCACTTATTGCACTGTGTATACTTTTAAACTGTCATAACTTTTTTATACCATTCTGTATGATATTTTTAATAAAATATTCGTTTTCTCCACCGTCTCCTGTCTAAAAAAGCTCTCTTGGTAAAGGTTGCTGCGAGCAACAGTTTCTGAGATAGTGGGATGTTCGTTTCCATTTTTTAATGCCACTGTCAAATTCAGATTCAAATTCTATCAGAAAAAATAATAATATACAGGGTGTGCCATTTAAAAAATTTGAGATTTTTCAATTGAAAATAGTCGAAATGTATAAATTTATTTTGAACACCTTGTAGCGGCTAACTCAAATTTCTTTACATATATCTTTTTTTTTCATCTCTATAGAACGCTCGTACACCAATTATGAGTATTCCACCTTCAGAAACAATGGCGCTACTGGCAATTTTTTACAAAACTAAAAACTAGTATTTTTTTAAAAATTAGAAAATATTAGAATAACAACTAGGTTTAGGTATATAACATTATTAATAAAAAAGATAAAAATAAATTAGAAAATAGGATGTTCCATTTAAAAAAAAAAACATGTTATATCGGCCACACTTTTTTGACGTACCCTGTATACTCAAAAATAATTTTAAACTTTGCACCTTAACATTCCCTAAAACTATTGTATTTAACATTTTCTCGTCATTCCCGAAACAAATGAGATAATGAACTTTACTCTATCGTTGACTCACCCTGTACATAAAATTACCGGCACACAGTGGGCTAGGAATCCGATTTTTCGTTCCAAATTGTCTAGAGCCTTTGATTATTAACGAAACCAGACAATTTTTTTTTAAATACTCGTAAGCGAATTTCGGACGAACGTAAGGAAGCCTATTTGCAAAATATAACCTCAAAGTTTTTAAAAATTGTAAAAAGCAGCACGGAACCGGGAGGTGAAATTTCGAAGTTCACGGGAGTTTCTGGGATTTCTGAATCTATTTTCGGGGTAATTTTTGTCATATGCACCCTTTCGATGTGTGAAAATGGGTGTTGGAGGGGGAGAAATTACGATATTCTCCTGAATTAGAGTTTCGCATTCAAAACTGGTTCTTCGGGGGTTTCAGGGGTCGCTGAATCTATTTCGATCATATGCACCCTTTTGAGGGGTGAAAATGGAGATTGAAAAATAGATTCAGCGACCTCAGAAACCCCCAAGGAACCAGCGTCGAACGTGAATCTTTAATTCAGGAGAATATTCCCCCCCAACCCCCATTTTCACCTAAACGGTGCATATGATCAAAATTACCCTGAAAATAGAATCAGCGACCCCAGAAATCCCCGAGGAACTAGTTTTGAACGCGAAACTCTAATTCAGGTGAATATCGTAATTTCTTCCTCCCCAACCCCCATTTTCACCCCTTTAAAGGGTGCATATGGTGAAAATCACCCTGAAAATAAGATCAGCCATCCCAGAAACCACCAAGGAACCAGATTTGAACGCACAACTCTATTCAGGTGAATATCGTAATTTCTTCCCTTCCAACCCCCATTTTCACCCCTTAAAAGGGTGTATATGATCAAAATGGGCCCGAAAATATATTCAGCGACTCCAGAAACTCCCTATGAACCAGCAAATCGGCTTCCTTACATTTGTCCGAAATTCACTTACGAGTATTTAAAAGAAAATGTCTCATTTCGTTAATAATTGACGGCTCTAGACAATTTTGAACGAAAAACAGATTCCTAGCCTACAGTGCGACGGCACACTACAGCGGGCAAATTTTCATATTTTAAAACTCAATTTTTAAATAACACAGTCAAAGTGGGTATTTTTAATTATTCGTATATTGAAACTTAAGATATAATAATGGTATATGCACAAGCATTTTTTTTTCAATACTATATTTTATTAAATATTTGTAATGCCCGTTAAAATCATGTAAACAAAAATTTCATTTTAAGTTTTACAAATTATAAAGGAACAAAAATAAAAACTATTAGTATCATCGGAAAGCTGAAAATCTCTTCTTCAAAAAGTTATCTTTTAATTTTTTTTACACTCTGACAACAAGTAATGTTAGCGGTATGCGTATACTTTCAAATTAATTTGTTTGGCGCGTTACACTTTTTGACTCGCCTATCTGAATTCTTAATAAATTCTCACGTTAATAAAAAAAAATCTGGAAAAGAAATCTATATACTATTTTTTTGTAAAATTTCTCTCTCATTCATGTGATGTGTTTTTTCGATGTCATTTTTATTTTTCGACATATTACCGAATTTTTGATTTTATTTTAGATTTTGTGGGCTTAACGTACAGCGTATCAGATTTTAGCAAACTTTTTTTTATCGTATTCTACGTCCAAAAAAACTACCTGTGTGCCAAAATGCAGCCTGTTAACATTTAATGAGAGCTTAAAACCCCTGGTGACTGGGGTTTTTGGGCAATATCACTAAAGAGGAACAGGGTGAAAGGGGTTAGGTGGTTATTTTTTAACCATTATATAAATTTTTCTTGGATTTTGTGGATATATATATATATATATATATATATATATATATATATATATATATATATATATATACATATATATATATGTATATATATATATATATATATATATATATACATATATATATATATATATATATATATATATATATATATATATGTATATATATATATATATATATATATATATATATATATATATATATATATATATATATATATATATATATATATATGTATATATATGTATCTATATGTATCTATATGTATCTATATATATATATATATATATATATATATATATATATATATATATATATATATATATATATATATATATATATGTATATATATGTATCTATATGTATCTATATGTATCTATATATATATATATATATATATATATATATATATATATATATATATATATATATATATATACAGTGCGACCTCGATAATCCGGACTAATTAAAACCGCGGTGATCCGAATTAGTAAATAATTCGAATTACTGAAGCAGGACATTATTTATATTAAAAAACGAATCATTTAATACGAAACAACTAAAAAATAGTACATACATAGAATAACATTTAAAATAGAAGCATATCTTATCAAGTTTTATCTTATTTTGTAAAAAAAATTGTAATTTTTGTTGGCTTGGCCCTTCTCTGGTTCATCATAAAAGCAATTTCTTTTAATCTTTGAAGTACAAGAACATCACTTAGAGGGATATCATTTTCTTCTGCCCATCTCATGCACACATTGAAACTTTTAACTGCCTCATCATTCTTCACAGTGTTCTTAACAGTCTGGTTTGTATTAGTATTTAACTCTGAACCTTTACACACTCTCGTGTTGTTCATCTGTATCATCTATGTCTTCCAGTAGTAACAAATCTTCATCATTTTCAAGTCAATTACATATTTCCACGTTCGTGAGATTCTGCTCAGTGAGAACATTCAGTATATCTGAAACATCTGTTAAATATTTACGAATTAACCAAAAAAATACTAAAAGAAAAATTTCAGGCTTTACCTTTCATTTCTTCATTCGTGGAAAGCAAATTGTGCCGCAGTTCACTCAGAGGAATCAGATCTTCAGCATCATATTCAGTGTCTGGGTTGGTGTCTGCCACATAAGTCATAATTTTGTGCCAGCACTTTTTCAAGACTTCAGGGGAGACTTTTTCTCATGAATTGCATAGTAGACATACAGCATCTTTTAGGTTAATGCTTTTTAATAACCTAACAAGGTTCTCTTCATTATTTGTTAAAATATGGGCTAAAAAACTTTTCCGATAAAATAATTTTGTCAGTCTGATTGCATTCTGGTCCATAGGCTGCAAAAGTGCAGTACAATTTACTGGAAGAAATAATGTTGTAAACTGTCCATCCTCACTAGTCAGCTCTTCTATAGTTCCATGGCTCAAAGCGTTATCAACGATTAGCAGGGCTCTTTCAGGCAAGTTGAGACTTCTTAAATAACTTTTGACTTGACGAATAAAAGAATGATGAAACCAGTCTAAGAAAATTGCTGTAGTCATCCATGCATTGGCAGATGATTTGTACTCAACAGGTATGTTCACATTTTTAAAAGCCCTAGGATTTTTTGCCTTTCCTATCACTAACAACTTTAATTTTTATGATCCATCAGCATTGCAACATGCTAGAAAGGTAACGCGTTCTTTGTTTATTTTTCCTTTTCCTGAGAACGAACCAGCGTTTTTTTTTTTCAGGCGACATTTTCCAATACAGAGCTGATTTATCTGCATTGTATATTTGAGTAGGTCCAAGGTTTAATTCTTTTATCTTATCTGCAAATAAAGTTAGGAAAGGATCGACGGCACTTTCATCATTGGATAGTTTTTCGCCACAAACTTTTAAAGCACGCAGACCATGTCTTTTTCTGAAGTTAGAAATCCAGCCTCTGCTAGCTCTAAAATTATCATTTCCGTAGATTTCAGTGTAAAACTGTTTTGCTTTGCCTGATAAGATTTCCTAGGAAATTGGGACGTGCCTTGATCGTTGCTACAAAACCATGTATACAAACGAGTTTCCATTTCTGGATATTCGGCTTTTCGTAAGGTTTTTTCTGACGCCAGGACCGGAATCACATTTGGAAATAAATCTAAAAGAAGTTACACGTCCATAGTGAGTGTCTAAAATTATCTTTAAAATAAATCATATATACATACCTTTTGATTTTCCCTTGCTTCTTTTTTATATCCGAAATTGTGGATGTTCCTACTCCGTATTCATTTGCCAACACTTTTCCGCTTTCACCAAGAACTAGTCTTTCTAATATATCAGACTTTTGTTTTATTGTTAGTGTAATATGTTTTCTTTTAAAAGGCATTTTAATATGTAGGTACATATACGTAAAAAAAACGTTTACATACTTATATGAACCACATAAAGTAAAATAGAACGTAGGTATGTTGTACTTGTGACAATAAACAAACAACTACAAACTCCTTAACCTTTAGACGGGATACGCGATGCGTTGTAGGCAAATCAAAGGCACCTACAGTTTGTGTGAATCCCAGATGTATTAGACTGGAAGTTAGGGGAATCTCCTAACAATCGATTTCAGTTTTCCCATGTAGTTTTAAATTAAGTAGATGTCTAAAAAACGCAGGTCCGGATTACCTAGTACTATCAAATCTGGATTATAAAGTACACAATGTAATAGAAATGTTTGTCCGGATTATTAAAAAATCCGGTTTAATGGATATCCGGATTATCGAGGTGGCACTGTATATATATATATATATATATATATATATATATATATATATATATATATATATATATATATATATATATAAGGGGTGGGGGAGGGTGTTAGAGAAGTTGAATTAAATATATCATTTTATACATCCGTCTTAGGTTTCTTGAAGAAGAGAATTCCGAAAATTCAGTTACTTGTTCATTATTTTCAATTTACGATCAAACATATAAGAGATTAAGGAAGTGAAGGAGGGGGTCAGAGAGGTCCCTTTGTATATATCAGGTTACAAACCTTTTCTGCGTTCTTAGTGACGTTATTGGTATGTTATTTTTCTCCTATTTTCAATTATCTATAATCGTATATATAAGTGGTTAATGAGGTAGGAGAGGAATAGAAAAGTTGCTTCGTATATATCTTGAAGTTGTATTATTTAGAAAGAACGGAGGTTTAGAGGATTTGCTTGGAATATGTTATTTGATTCGGGAAACGTGGAATCTAAAAATTATGTTATTTTTTCAATATTTTCAATTAGTCAAACATGCAAGGTGTTAATAAGGTACAGAGGGAGGTTAGGGGCATACATTGCACATATAGTATTATAAGTTCTTTTCAGGATTCTTGGGGTGAAGAAAATATTGTTTTCAATATTTTTAGTTTGCTAAACATGCAAGGGATTAATAAAGTAGGAGAAGGTTCTAGAAGCATCCATATGAAGTTCAGGTCGTCACTCCTCGTACAATCGTTTTCAAGCAGTCTTTTATATGGAGAACCTCATCCCTTTGGAATGATTTACCCAGAACTATGTTTCCCACCGAGTACAATTTACAGCGATTCAAGATCAACATGAATGAATCGCTTTTCCCGCCCACGCGTCTCTTCTTTATCTACACCCTTAAAAAATCGTATTGTACGTCTTTTTCAAGATCTTTGAAGTAAAAGAACTTGAAAATTGTGTTATTAGTGTGTTGTGCACAAGAGGTTAATTCCTCGATAATTACTCGGATCAGATTGTCCTCCTTTTATTAAAAAGTGGTATCATTACGCTTGTTCTCCATTCTTCCGGTATTCGCGATCCCTGTGTTATTTTGTTTATAAGCTTCGTCAATTCTTTAGTCAGTTTCGCTCCTCCGTACTCCGTTCATTTTGTATTTCGTCCTTATCAGCTGATTTTCGGTTTTTTAAATTTTTGAGAGCTTCTTCCACCTATTTATCATCTATTTCTGATGTTTTGTGTAATTTTGAAAGTTAAATTTTGATTTAGGGGGAAATGAAAAAAAAAATATGGTCATCAGTGGGGTGTCAAATAAAAGCTTGTGACAACACGAGTTTAAAAATATATATGATGTAATATTCGCGCAAACTTTCCTTCATATTATTTTTTAAAAAATGCCAAAAAACCGCAGTCCCCCAACCTTATCTCTAAGAGTACTAATAAAAAAATGTCGAAAAAATTCTGGAATATTCTCCATAAGGTGTAGATTGAATGAAAATTAGGACGAGTGCATCACCTTTGATATTTTATCTGGTATATAAAAGCAATCACGGTATGGAACACTAACTGCGCAAGTCCAATTTGTACTTGGCCGTTTTTTATTATTCCGTACAGAACATTTATAAGATCACTTCGGTGTCTGCCCGTCTGTTTGTCTGTCTGTCCGTCTCTCTGTCACACCTGATTTTCTCCGAAACTATTTGACATATAAAGTTGAAATTTGGTACTAATACAGGAATTGAAGGCTTCATGAGAGCCGTGTAGTTTTGAAAGTTAAGTTTTGCCATAAGGGGTTAGTTTTGGGGGATGAATGAATCGGAAGTGAAAAAAATAAAAGTTTGTAAAAACACGAGTTAAAAAAATATATACGAGGCTGGTTTGAAAAGTCCGTGCAAAGTCCGAGAGATGGAACCACCGGCGCGTATCGAGGTCATGTTTAGTTAGTAGCATCTCTTGAATGAACGCACACCAAGTTTCAGCCATATTGGTCTATTTCTTTGTGTTTGGCATTCGTGTGAATCAAGGAAGTCGAGTGATTTTCAAGAAATGGACGAAAAAGAATTTCGTGTGGTGATTAAACATTACTTTATGAAAGGCAAAACGCCTCAGGAGACTAAAGAGAAGCTTGATAAACATTATGATGACTCTGCACCTTCGATTAGAACAGTTTATAAGTGGTTTCAAAATTTTCGGACTGGCCATATGGGCACAAGTGACGCTGAACGTTCTGGACGGCCTGTGGAGGTTACGACTCCAGAAATCATCCAATCATCAAATCCATGATATGGTGATGGATGACCGAAGAGTTAAGGTGCGTGAGATTGCTAGTGCTGTGGGCATCTCGACTGAACGGGTACATAATATTTTGCATAAACATTTGGACATGAGAAAGCTATCCGCAAGATGGGTGCCGCGATTGCTCACGCTTGACCAAAAACGGAATCGTGTGAAGTGTTGCAAGGATGGTTTGCAGCTGGTCTAGAAGAATCCGGAGGACTTTAAGCGTCGTTTCGTCACAGTGGATGAAACATGGATACATTACTATACTCCTGAGACCAACCAACAATCTAAACAATGGGTTACCAAGGGGGAATCTGCACCATAAAAGGCGAAGACCGTTCCTTCGGCCGGAAAGGTTATGGCGACTGTCTTTTGGGATTCGCAAGGGATAATCCTCATCGACTATCTGGAAAAGGGTAAAACTATTACAGGTGAATATTATTCATCGTTATTGGACCGTTTGAAAACCGAGCTGCAAGAAAAACGCCCGCGATTGGCCCACAAGAAAGTCCTTTTCCATCACGACAACGCACCAGCACACACCTCAGCAGTTGTGGTCGCAAAATTAATGGAAATAGGATTCCAACTCATTTCACATCCCCCCTATTCTCCAGACTTGGCTCCCTCGGACTACTATTTGTTTCCCAATTTGAAGAAATGGCTGGCGGGACAAAGATTTTATTCAAACGAGGAGGTGATTGCAGACACTAATGGATATTTTGCAGACTTGGACAAATCCTATTATTCGGAAGGGATCAACAAACTAGAACATCGTTGGACGAAGTGTACAAGCCTAAAAGGAGACTATGTCGAAAAATAAAAAAGGTTTACCCCAAACACATAAGTAGTTTTTATTTTTGCACGGACTTTTCAAACCAGCCTCGTATAATGTAATACTTCCGTACACTTTTCGTTGTATTATTTTAAAAAATCGCAGTTACCCCCTTTATCTCCAAGAGTACTGATCAAAAAAATTTTGAAAAATTTCTGGAATATTCTCCACAGGGTGTAAATTGAACGAAAATTATCACGAGTACATTACCTTTAATAATTTATCTGGTATATAAAAAAAATAAAAATTTCAGGGTCATCTGTTTTCAGTGAAGATCGGAAAAAACTTTGTTGAAAACTCATTGGGGGTGAGTTTTTATGAAGTCATTGATCATTTTATACCTCCGTAACAAAAATTTTTGTTTTAAAAGCAATCAACGTACGGAACACTAATTGCACAAGTCCAATTTGCACTTGACCGGTTATTTTTAAATTATTTTTGATCAAGTTCATTATAAAAGGGGTTAATGAGATAGGGGGGTGATTAGACGGGTTTCTTCGTATATATCTTTTCCTTCTTCTTAACGTGCCTATTCGGTTCGAATGTTGGCAATCATTCTGGCTGTTATTACTTTATCCATTGCAGTTGTGAAAAGGCCTGTAGTATTTGCTAAGAACCAATTTCGCAGATTGTTTAGCCAGGAGATACGTCTGCCCCCTGGGCCCCTTTTTCCCAAAGCCTTTCCTATAAGTCTTTTTATATGTCCTTTTTAGCTTTTTTGAGTCGAGCAATATGAACATTGTGTTATTTTTATAATATTTTCATTTTAACAACAATTCTATGTAGACTTCCTAGCAGTATCTTTAGATTTGAGGAACGCATTTGATACAACCAACACACATGTCATAATGAATCAAATAAAGAAGATTGGCTTAACTGAACATCTATCAAAATTCATTTTTAATTTCTTAAACCACGCTCATTTAAGGTCAAGATAAACAATCATTTCTCAAACATATGTGAATTAAAAACGGGTATTCCCCAGGGATCTGTCCTTAGTCCAACACTCTTCCTTTTGGCTATTCAAACCATAGAAGAGCAAATACCGTCAAATACTTCACTGAAAATCTTTGCAGACGACATAATTATTATATATAGTTCCGAAAATGACAACTCTAACATCACAAAAAATCTCCAAACAACATTAAATAAATTAACGAATTGGTCTAGACAAACCGGCTTTCTTTTTTCACCATTGAAATCCTCCGTAACACACTTTTGCAGGAAAAGAGGGTGTTCTAAAACAAACATCCTATCTCTGGTAAACACAACCATACCCATGAAGGATAGCGTACGTCTTTTTAGGATTGATTTTTTGACAACAAATTAAGATGGAAAAACCACATAGAATATTTAAAAGACAAAACTAAAAAAAATCTAAATCTAATGAAACAATTGTCTAATACAACATGGGGTGCAGATTTCCCATCTTTAATAAAAATATAGGTCAATCATCCTTTCAAAGCTGAACTACGGCGACTTTATTTATGACGCAGCCAGTTCCTCTTTAAAAAAAAAGATCACTGGAAGTCATTCAGAACCATGCATTAAGATTGTCCACGGGAGCATACAGAGCAACTCCAGTTCCTAGCTTACAAGTAATTGCATCAATACTACCTCTATCCTTACAAAGACAATTTTCCCTGATGCGTTTCTACTTCACTTTACTTTTCAGAACCCATGCAGCAAGATCACTAGATCTACAAAATATCTCACAAAAAATCGTATAGTCCAGATACAATACAATCTAGAATTAAAACATTTCTTTCTACTCAAGACACAAGACATCCCTGTCACATCAAAATATTTAATATTCACACCATGGACAAACAGTTCACTTAAAATTGATCTCAGTCTCACTAAATACAAAAAGGATTCTACCTCACCAACAATACTAAAATCATTATTCATTCAAACAATACAGGAGAAATATAAAAATTTTACTCAATATTACACCGATGGATTTTAAATCCAAATTGGGTACGGGTGCAGCGGTAATTTCTCCTGTATCCAAATCAAGATACAAATTAAACAATATATCATCAATCTTTACAGCTGAACTGTTAGCCATAAGAGAAGCTATCAGATCAGCAATATCCAACAAAAATAAAAATATTTTAATCATCTCAGAGTCACTCAGTTCTCTACAATCCATTAATGCTTCTAAAACATCTATACCCTTAATCCTGGACATAGTGAACCTCGTACAAATATGCAATGTCCGCTTAATACAAATTGTGTTTCTTTGGTCTCTCAACATAAAAGGGAACGACTTAGCGGATATAAATGCAAAATCAGCCATCACATCAGGGAAAATCGAAAACAAAATTCTATCACCATCAGATCTAATCTCTCATTTTCATAAATCCATAAAAAATATGTTCCAACTTTCATGGGATCTACAAGATGAGAATAAACTTTGGGAATCGAAATCAAACGTATACCCACCCTTGCATCTTCAGAGCTTGAGCAGAAGAGAAAATGTCATATGGAGGAGAATAGCTACGGGACATACACATCTTACTCATGCTTATCTTCTCAAAAATGATCCGATACCCACCTGTCAAACACATCGCACAACACTTACAATAAAGCACATTTTGTCTCATGATTATACTCCCATTAGATCTAAATATAATCTACGAAGACCACTAAAGGAAATTCTGATACCAAATAAAGAAAATGTACAATCTCTAATAAAATTCCTGAAAGAAACAGATCTTTATACTAAGATTTAATCTAATACAGGCGCCAAATAACCTCAGTTGTCGACGCGCCTTACATTTAAACATCATCATCATCTATGTAGAAGAAAAGGGCGATTTCATCTGTAAATATCTTTGAAGCTTTTCTCGCCCTTAATTTTTTTCGTTATTAATATCTTCTATAAACTACCTATTATGTTGTAAAGATTGGACTAAAATATTTTTTAGTGCGAAAGTCAAATTCAATACTAAGTCTTGCGAACCCTACCAATATTGGTAAAAATCGAGCAGTTTATGAAGTCATTCTTTTATATTTTAGATCACAATTCCTCCCATTAATGCTCCCGGTATATTACCGCCATCAGTGGCACCGGGTGTGCCGCCCCCCGGTACCGCTGCTGCTTCGGCAGTGCCGGCGGTAGTACCGCTAGGAATACCGCCGCCAGTCGCGTCCGTTCCGACGATGATGCCAGTTCCTATGGAGGCTTTGGCACCGCCGCCACCTTTAAGTCAATCTAGTCAGCTATCTCCTATTTATAGTCAAACACTCAAGCAGGGACAGCAGGAATGTGATGAGGTAACGGAGATTAATTTCTTGGTCAGTGGATAAGAGCCTCAATTATTGCTTATTATATAATTATTTTCACGAGTTTTATCATGTTTTTTTTTTCAGTTGAATACCACCCTCAAAGAGGAACCACTGAGACCTGCACAGATCAATCCTTGGATGGGTCCAGCCAATACCGAAATCAAACAGATCAATGGTATGCGGATACCACCGTTTCCAACAAGCAATATTAGGACCTCGATAGCGGACCAGATGCAGTCAATGACGTTGACAGATGAAAGTAGTCATTATCAGTCATCGAGTAGCAATAGGTAAGGGGAATTACTAAATAATAATATATAGTAAGACGAACAAATATTCTTTATAATATGTAAATTTTGACCTAAACCTTCTTTTAATAAAATGAGGATAAAGTAATTATAAATGGTTACGAGTACGGCAAAACACTACTAACCCTAACGCTAATATTTAATTATAACAAAATCGACGGATTATGTTGTTTGCGAAATAACAGCGATTCCAATACCGCCTCACTTCTTCACATCTACTAGAGACTGATGTAGCAGTAGTTCACATCCCAGTGTTTTGCCACACTTTTATCTATCATCACTTAATTTGGGGTAAAAAGTCCCGAGACTTTCCGAGAGATGGCAGCACAAACAAAAAACCATATGATTTTCAGTTAGTGTCAACTCTCAGAAGATTCATGTTTGAGTGCCGCTTCTTTTGATCGGTATAGTGATGATATATACTGAGTAGTGCCAAAGATTCCAAAGTCCCAACATACCTCTTTCCAGGTGGCTCCAGGGAAAGAGATGTGGCTCAAATGAAAGCGAATGGGAAACTAAGTCTTATTTTAAAGAGCTGGACAAATCGTACTCTGTGAAAGGTATTCAAATGTTGGAAAGTAGCTGAAAATAAGTGGAATAAGTGTATTGCCCTTGAAGGAAATGATTCTATTGGTTAGATAACGGCCAAGGAGCGAGAAGAGTTTCCTCTTGTATCAGGACAGTGTACCGGCCCACAGTTCGTTATGTATGCAACAATTTTTGGCGAAGAATTCCACGATTGTCATCCCCATATTCTCCCGATTTAGCACCCTGTAACTGAAGGCCGTTCCACCATATGAAGATGAAGTTAAAGGGTTGCCGCTTGAATACAACGCGAATCGTAGGTGGCCCTAAATCAATAATAGCGTTGATCTACCAAAAAATGGAAAAAAACGGTGGGACCGATGCATTCGAGTGCATGGGCACTACTCTGAAGTGATGGAACTCACAAAACCTAAAAGTAATTACTTTAAATTTTATAACGTTAGTCTGGGAATGTTGGATCGCACTACATAAAATTTACTGGGAATTACCTGAGTGGCGAATGAGTATCTATTTCCATTCCACTAACGAAAATTATATGTTATCGGGAATAATAGCATAAAAACCTACTAATTTTATAAGATTTTTTCTCTATAACAAATAGATGCTTATAGTGCACTCTGTCGCTGACTTACTAAGTCTATTCAAGCAGGGCGGCACAGCACGGCTGGCAACTTATTGCAGAAACGCACCTTTCTTGAGCTTACTGCTCGAAGGCATAGATGGCAGTATTGGTATAACTAAAAACGAAAAAAATCGTATTTTTAGAAGTTACTAAAGTGTTCTTCGTATTTGCTGAACCATCCCAAGACGCGTTTCGCCGTATCACGGCTCATCAGCTGGGCTAGGTTCAGCAAATACGAGAACACATCTTTAGTCCTTTATCCAAGTAACTAATGGAAAACTATAACAAATAGATGCTTATACTGCACTCTGTCGGTGACTTACTAAGTCTATTCAAGCAGCTGCTTGAGCCGTGATACGGTGAAACGCGTCTTGGGATGGTTCAGCAAATACGAAGAACACTTTGGTAATTCTAAAAATACGATTTTTTTCGTTTTTAGTTATACCAATACTGCCATCTATGCCTGCTTGAATAGACTTAGTAAGTCACCGACAGAGTGCAGTATAAGCATCTATTTGTTATAGTTTTCCGTTAGTTACTTGGATAAAGGACTAAAGATGTGTTCTCGTATTTGCTGAACCTAGCCCAGCTGATGAGCCGTGATACGGCGAAACGCGTCTTGGGATGGTTCAGCAAATACGTAGAACACTTTGGTAACTTCTAAAAATACGATTTTTTTTCGTTTTTAGTTATATCAATACTGCCATAGATTTTTTCTCGTTATTTTTTACAAGCTATGTAAACTACATGTTCTAACATGGATATTGAGTTTTTTCTTCTCTTGTAGCAGTCCTCTTCAAACACCACCCGACACCCCCTCGAACCTACCGTCGTCGACTGTATCGACTCCTCATGGCCCGGGCAGGGGAGGGCTGATGGACAAGAACAGGGTTAACGGGCTGCCTAATTTCATGCCCCCATTCGGCGACACGACGTCACCACCACCTCCGCCTGCGTTTACTTATCCTACGTATGTGCCTATGCCGCCTGTTAGGTAAGTATTTTTCTGATATTCTGTTTATAACATATATTTAAAATGACGCAGTAATATGTGGAACAATATTCATTCATCAAATGATCAGAATGATTTATATCGTCGATTTGTGTCTTATCTTCTCTATTTCAGGTACTACACAAGCGCGGGCTTCCGGCCACCGGTTACGACAGTCTTCGGACAGTACGCACCCGGCGGCCAACACTACCATACGAGCGGCACCAGCGGTCAGGTCCAGGGGGCTACTGGAACAGAAACCTCATCCTATCCCACCTCGTATTCCATACCTTATTTCTCCTTAATGTATTCTAGTTTCCCTCCACCAGCAGCACCAGCGAATCCAGCCCCTATGCCGCCCAGTAGGAATAATCCGCCCGGATGCTACAATTGTGGCGCGCATAGCCATTTAGGACAGGATTGCCCGCAGCTTAGCATCGAGGAAATTACGCAGAAAAAGACTTATAGGTAAGCCATGTTTTTCAAATTTTTACATCGAGGGAATGAAGAGCAATTGGAAATTAGTATCTGCTAAAATATCTTGAACGTTTGGATAATTATTAGCGACCATCAAGCTTTGTAAGCAAAGATCAATAGGAGATCTTCTAACTTATGTAACACATGTTTGGAACAACGCAACTGAACACTTTGGAGAATCTCGAGCGGTTACACTTGATATATTCAAGGCATTCGACTGTGTTTGGCACAATGGACTGTTGCTAAGCTACGTTTTTATGGTATGTTTGAAAAGTTCTATTTATGGCTTTCGTGTTTCCGCAGAGAGCGTTCTTTACGAGTGGAAATCGATGGATTTCTTTCTAACACCTTCACTATCAACGCCAATGTGCCCCAGACTCAGACAGTATGTCTTCTACTCTCGTTTTCATTTACATTAACGATCTGTTGGAAAGGACCAGGAATCCATTCCACAACTTTGCAGATGACAGTACGCTTATTTCTTTATTCACTTTGAACGTTCGAACATGGCTACTTGTGCAAATATCCGCAGACCTGGAAGAAATCCTATCTTGAGGTGACCGAGACAGCAGTTTTTTCCAAACAAGTTAACCTTGCTGAACACGACATAGTTATGTCGGGGCGCTCCATTCCTCTAGCAAAGGGTCAAGCCGTACTTCCACGGTGAAACTGCCCCCAATAGGAACCTATATCATAACCTATGCTAGAATGTAGAGGAGGGTAATAGTAGTTGATACAGAAGGTCTTACTTCTCTATCTTGGTTAATTGTGGAGATATTTAAAAAAAAGTGTCCGATGATGACTTTTTTCAAAGCGATATTATCTAAGTAACTTTCAAAGCTAGGAAAATAAAACTAAAAGACAGTGTTATGGTACACTCTACAATTTATTTTACAATAGTTTCCGATGGGCCAAGCCTAAATAAAAATACTAGAAAAATGCGAATAAAAATTTTATCAATCGATTTCTATCAGATCTGATTGAATGACCACTTTGAAAAAAATATCTAAGATTTCTCTATGTGTCACCTAACAGCGTGCCAAGTTTCATTAAATCCAATTGGTGCAACATGTTGAAAAAAAAATAATAGTAAGTGGACACATACTCTACGACCGCTACGGTAACGCATTTAAACGTAATCATTATTATTATTTTACTAACCAATTTCACAAGTATCACCGCTAAAAAATTCCGCGATACTTACGAGTATGTAAGACTATCACGTACGTCTACGTACATGATTATGATTAGCGCATAGCTGTGGTGCATTCTCGCTCTTCCTATTTATTCAGTTTCACAAATTCCTAATTGAGAGACATGTTGTTTATGTTAAAAAATATATAATATTCAGTGAATAAAGGAATGGTGTAAAATAATTCGACTGTGTCTGGGAAATGTAATAATTGTGCTTTATATGAATGGAAAACGAAAGAAAATATTGCGAACTGAAGATGAAGTGCTTACTTACAACGTTTCTGAACTGAAACTACTTATGGTAAAGTTGGAGATGTCTTGTGTGATAAATGTCGATTGATCCCGTGCAGAACTTCATCGGCTACTGACGACATAAGCGCAGGATCTTCTCATTGATATAGTTATAGAACAACGCGACATCTTCCAACTTGATTCAACGGACGAGGAAGAATATTATGATGAGGGATGAAAAGGACTTTCATATACGTCACAGTTCCGATGAGGACTTTATGATACTGCCGTTTTCAGAGGGTAGTTTCGACTCATAAATACTGTGTTTTGTGTAACTCAAAATCTAATATCAAAACAATACCAATAGAGGCTCGATATCAAGCTTTTGTTAAAAGAAGGATTTTCATTCGTTTATTCACTGAATATTATATATTTTTTAACATAAACAATACGTCTCTCAATTAGGAATTTGTGAAACTAAGTAAATAGGAAGAACAACAATGCACCACAGCTATGCGCTAATCATAATCATGTACGTAAACGAACAAGCATCACATGCATGTACGGACTTGAGCGGTGATATTTGTGAAATTGGTTAGTAAAATAATAATAATGACTACGTTTAAATGCGTTATCGTAGCGGTCGTAGAGTACATGTCCACTTACTTTTTAGTGTTTCATACGGAACACTTATAAGATCACTTCAGTGTCTGTCTGTCACACCCGATTTCTCCGAAACTGTTTTTCATAGAAAGTTGAAATTTGGTAATAATATAGAAATTGATGGCCCCATCAAAGCCGTGTAGTTTTGAAAGTTAAATTTTAACTTAAGCGGGTTAGTTTTGGGGGGTGAAATCGGAAGTGAAAAAAAAATTTTTTTTTACTAGGTCATTTAGTGTGGTGTCAAATGAAATCTTGTGAAAACACGAGTAAAATATATATATATATATATATATATATATATATATATATATATATATATATTTATATATATATATATATATATATATATATATATATTTATATATATATATATATATATATATATATATATATATATATATATATATTTATATATAATATAGTACTTGGACTCACTTTTCTTTGTATTATTTTTAAAAACTCGCGAAAAAATCACTGCCCTTATCTCGAAAAGTACTGATCAAAAAATTTTGAAAAAATTCTGGAATGCTCTCCACGAGGTGTAGATTGAACGAAAATTATCACGAGTGCATTACCTTTAATAATTTATTTGGTATATAAAAAAACACAGAAATTTCAAGGTCATCAGTTTTCAGTAAAGATTGGAAACAAACTTTGTTGAAAACTCCTTTGGGGTGTGTTTTGTGAAGTCACTGATCATTTTATACCACCGTAACAATTTTTTTTTATTTTAAAAGCAATCACGTACGGAACTCTAATTGTGCAAGTTCAACTTGCACTTGACCGGTTATTTTTTCAACATGTTGCACCACTTGGATCTTAATGAAACTTGGCACGCTGTTAGGTGATACAGATGGACAAGTATTTTTTTCCAAAGTGGTCATTCAATTAGCTGATAGAAATCGATTCATAAAATTTTATTTGCGTTTTTCTAATATTTTTATTTAGGCTTGGCCCATCGGAAAGTATTGTAAAATAATCATTGTAGAGTGTACCATTTAGGTTTATTTTCCTAGCTTTTAAAGTTGCTTAGATATATCGCTTTAAAAAAGTCATCATCGGACACTTTTTTTAAATATCTCCACGATTAACCAAGATACTGAAGTAATATCTTCTGTATCAACTACTATTAGCCTCCTCTACATTATAGCATAGGTTACGATATAAGTTCCTATAGGGGGCAGTTTCACCTTGGAAGTACGGCTAGACCCTTTGTCTTGGTATGAATATGTTGCGAGAATAGCAAAAAGAGCTTCTTAAACACTGGGAATATTATTTCGAGCTAGATAGCTTTACACTCCACAACAATTAATTTTACCTTAAATTCGACTCACGATGGAATACTGCTCTCATGTTTGAAACTCTGCTCTCAAACAGACACTGCATTTGTTGGATTTTATTCAGGAGAGAGCTGTTCGCCTGATTGG
>CM032447.1:32307282-32337282 GCA_019049505.1 Pachyrhynchus sulphureomaculatus
ACAAGGACGAAAAAATGATTATTAACATGTTTTCCCGAAATCCTCGATTAATTTTGCTCCAAGGAACACAAAAACTAAAGCGGAAAGGTTTGGATATATCATAAGAAAACAATTCACACTTATCTCCGGGGTAACGATTTGAAGTGGCGGAATACAATCAAGAACCCATTGCTGAGCAGAAAACATAGAGAGAACAGAGGAAAATATAGATCGAGACTGGAGCAATTAATTTTCTCCGATGAAGCTTTATTTTAGGGATATGTTATCACCTCACGAACCTGGCCAATTTCGACTAACCGATTGGTTCAGCTTACCGTGAAACACCCTGTTAAGATCCATGTTTGGGGATGTCGTTCGGGAGAAAGTTTTGGGTGAGTCTTCATCCTTACCTTCAATTTGAACGCTGAAAAAAATGTTCCAGATTTACAAGAAGGCATGAGTACCGACTGACAACTGGTGGTTTGTCGATAAAATGAGGAGTGGATTCTTCAGGAGAATAACGCTTCAAACATCGGAGTAAAACCAGTGGAAAGGGGAATCAGGTATTGTCATGTTAGATTGACTATCCCAGTTGCCCGATGCAAACCCAAACGAGAACGTGTGATCATACATCAAGCAGAAGCTTCGTCGTAAAAAGGTGTACACACTGAAGCAGCTGTCACGGCAAATTTGGACAATTTGGAAATCTTTGTCCCAAGAATACACGGAAAATCTCGTTGAGAGTATGCCCCGAAGATGCCAGGCGATTATTGGCGCTGATAGGGACTTGTCAAGCTACTGAATCATTAGCATTTTATTGGCAATCCTTTATTATCGAATGATGTAGAAAACTTTTAATAAACACATTTTTTTACTGAGCAGTGCGCGGCACGTTCTGACTTGACCGACTATATATATTTATTTCTACAAAAAGTTTTGGTTTTTCAAAATATTCAATTTTTTAAACGTTTGATATATTGAAACTTTTACCCATTCGGGTTGTTTGTTTGCACAATATTGAATTAAAATATTATTAAGTTATAATACTGTTTGTCTGCAAGTCCTTTTAATAGAAATAATGAGGTTTTCTTGAAAAATTACAAACGTCATCAATTAACTTAAACTTTGATATTAAATGTTTTAAATTAATCTAATCAATAATAAATAATATGCTAGTTTACAGTGTAAAAACTACTTTTAAGTAGTATTTACTTGTATATTACATAAAATCAGTTTTAATTCGGGTATTTCCCCTATAATACACATTGACATCCTGCGTTCGGTTGGTGTTTAGTAGTTTTGTTGTGTTAATAAATGTACATCCAATCATTTTTTTAAATATAATATATTTATTGTTGTTTTTTAATTGGTTACATGATAAAAGATTATTCAAAAGCAATTTATGAAATGAGTACTATTACAAATATATTTTTTCCAAGGTTACATTGGGTGATTTCTATCAAATTTTCAGATAAATATTATTTATTATTTATTGCGTCTGGATATGGCCTACAGCCGATTTATACTTCATTTAAAAGATTTGATTATTAAAAGTCAAAAACTTCTGTCTACAGTTGCCGTTACTGTTACATATCATATCATAACACAACATAGAGGGATTTTGCAATGCTTATTTTGATAGGCCACTGTCTTTATCTTTACTTGAAGCATGTGCCCACTGTTTGGAACTTGCACAGTAGAAAAGGAAGGAAATTAAATATAAGGACTCAGCTGTTTTCGTTATTTGAAGCATGCGCCCACCATCCGAAGCTTGCGCAGTATTCAAACAAAATAAGAGAATCCTTATTAAGAATAACGATTTCCCTTATTTAGGAACTTACAAGAGAAGTTTGTTATTCTTATCGCTATTATGGTAGGGCATGTTTTTTTCCTACTAAGGTATACAAACCACTAAGAAAATACAATAAAATTGAAATGATAACTTTACTTTTCCTGGGCCTGTCTCAGGTTATATCCATACCTAATAACCGTAATGTTTCTAGATTTAATGTTTAGTCATGTTTCTGACTTGTCTGTTTTTCAGGCCAGTGACTTGTTATTTCCGAATGGTAAGCATCATATTGCCTACTCTTGTGAGATCAAGGTGGGACGATGTTAAAATGCTTAAGCAAGAAGTATATTTCCATGATTTTAAAAAACACAGATTTCACAAACTTCAATAGTTATCTTTCTGGTGGAGTGGAATGTGATGCTCGCCAGCATGAATATTAGGGTGACCGCAAAAAAATCGATGTCGGAATTTTGTTCGTCTGAACCCCACAAAACGATTCCCCTTTCCAGATATTGAGATAGCCGAGCTCTATTAAACGACGTTAACCCGTGCCGCTCGTCGCTCAAAGTTTGAAAAAATCCAAATTTTTGGCCAAAAAGCTGACATATGGAGCCATAACTCCAGAACGGTAAATAATAGAAACACGCTTAATATCTCAAAAGAAAGCTAATGTTGTTCTTCAAAATTTATATTCTATACATAATTGTTGTTATTTTAAGTCAAACCGAGTTACAACAGCCTTTAGCCCCAAAAACGTGACCTGGTACCAGTAGGAGCCAGTTTGGGAGTATTCTAAGAATTTTACGGGTTTTTACATAATGTGTCTCGGAATTAACATTTTTTTGTTAAAAAGTATTTTGGAACTCAATTTTCAAACATAAAGAGCCTTTTGTTCAAATTTAATCTTTTATTATATGGGGATTAACCTGACTAGTTTTACCAAAGAAAGACCTGTTTGACAGGTAAAAAGGAGGGTGAATCTAATTTCTAGTTTAGGGATGGTGATTTTACTTCAGCGTACAACCGACCTTTTATTTATTCAGTTTAGTTTCTAAAGTGCCTTTGAGCTGGTTAGATCGAACAATTATCTAGTGAGAATATTTTAAGAGACTGAAGAGGACAGCATCTACCAGGAACTTAAGAGCTTGGGGGAAATGGACATCCCTGAAGAAGCTGCAGAAGATCCAGGACCATCTGAGAGCAAGAGGATGAAAGTTTCATTTGCAAGGGGCGTAATTGCAAATGTTACTGCTGAATTCGAGACCAAATTAACTGAGAGCCACCCCAGAGGTGACTACAAGGAGCTATTGCAGTTGGTTCTCGTATTTGTTGGATCACTAGACGGCAATGTTGTGGGTTTTTAGAACTCCAGGAGCCATTCATCACGCTAGGTGGATAGCAAAGGCTATTTACTGCTTAAAAATGTTCATTTTTCGTCGTCAATTTAAGATGTCTAAAGAAGAAGAAAGTTCTGTGCGTGCCATTTCTGTTTTCCTAGTTAAAATTTATTGTAAAGCTTGGTTCAATGCTCCAAAAGCTCATCTTGCACCAAAGCAAGATTTAGGTATTTTGCATAGTCTGTTAGACTATAAAGAATGTGACAACGACATTGCAGAAATAGCCCTGACCAAATTTTCGAACCATTTGTGGTATTTGAATGCAAAGTTGGTGGGATTATCGTTTTTTGATCCCACCATTACAGACGATGAAAAGTTGTTAATGGCTAATAAATTGCTCAGTAGCACAGATGAACCATCACAGCACGCTAGGGTTGTAAATCCAAAAGTTAGGAAAGAAAACTTAAAAGAGGTAGTTGATGGAGGATTGGTAAATTTACTTACCAAAGAAACGTTTACATTCTTTGACCAATTTAATATAAAAACAGATTTCCTAAGACAACATCCAAACACCTGGCCTCAAAATAATGACTTCCAAGAAGGATTGAAAATTGTCAAAACATTAAAAGTAGTTAATGATATGGCTGAGCGTGGTATTAAATTAATAATCGACTTTAACGACCTTCTGACAAAAGATGAAGACCAAAAGCAATATGTCCTGCAAGTTGTAAGTAAATGCCGAGCATTATATCCTGACGTTTCAAAAACTACTTTAACAAGAGCTCTAGAATAGATTAGATAACTATGTAAAATTATCAACTCATGTAGGTACTACGTCTGTATTGTATGTATTATATACCTAATTTTTATATTTTAAAATAAAAAATGTCATTAGACTTATCAGTATTACTTGTTTTTTTATTATAACACATGGGCTGAAAAGTCCCGGGCCTAACACATAGATGGCGCTAGTTTTATTGCAGTCACCTTTTTTTCAGTTAATACTAACCTTCAAAAGACAGCTGTTAAAATTTCATGATATTCTATTCATTAGTTTGTGAGTTATTGTGCTAAGAGTGACGCTACTTTTGTTATTTTCAAAACAATGGATCAAAAACAATTTCGTGTTTTAATTTTTACACTGCTTCTTGATGGAAAAAATACCGTTCAAGCGAAGCAATGGCTTGAAAAGTGTTATGGGGACTCCGCTCCATCAGAAAACAACAATAAAACGTTGGTTTGCTGACTTCAAACGTGGTCGTAGAGACACCGATGATGCAGAACGCAGTGGACGTCCAAATGAGGCGGTAACACCAGAAAACATCAAAAAAATCCATAAAATCGTTTTGAATGATCGAAAAGTGAAGTTGCGTGAGTTAGCTGACATCGTAAAGATATCAAAAGAACGTGTTGGCTTTATATTGCATGAGCATTTGACTATGAGAAAGCTCTGTTCAAAGTGGGTGCCGCGTTTGCTCACTGTTGATCAAAAACATAACGTGTTGATGATTCTAAGCAGTGTTTGGCCATGTTTAAAACGTAACAAACCGGAATTTTTGCGTCGATATGTGACAATGGATGAAACATGGATCCATCACTTCACTCCGGAATCAAAACGATCGTCATCTGAGTGGACAGCAACTGGTGAACCTCGTCCAAAGCGCCCGAAAGCACAACAATCGGCTGGAAAGGTTATGGCCTCGGTATTTTGGGATGTGCGTGATGTAATATTCATCGACTATCTTGAGAAAGGAAATACCATCAACAGTGAATATTATATAGCGTTATTGGAGCGTTTGAAGGCCGAAATTGCAAAGAAACGACCGCATATGGCAAAGAAAAAATTTTTGTTTCATCAAGACAACGCACCGTGTCACAAGTCAATCAAAACAATGGCAAAACTACATGAATTGAACTTCGAATTGCTCCCACATCCACCGTATTCGCCAGATTTGGCTCCCAGCGACTACTGGCTGTTCGCAGACCTGAAAAAAAATGCTCGCCGGTAAGAAATTTCGCACGAATGAAGAGGTTATCGCTGAAACTGAGGCCTATTTTGAGGCAAAAGATAAATCGTTCTACAAAAGTGGTATTGAAATGTTAGAGCGGCGCTGGAATGATTGCGTTGCTCTTGATGGAGATTACGTTGATGAATAAAGCTAATTTTGAACCAAAAAAACCGTGTTTTCTTTGTTAGGCCCGGGACTTTTCAGCCCATGTGTTATTTCTACTTTAAACTCAAAAATATAGCAAAAAAAGCAAAATTTATCACTTAATAACAAAATATACGAAGTATGCTCCTAGTGGTACCAGGTCACGTTTTTGGGGCTAAAGGCTGTTTTGTAACTCGGTTTGAGTTAAAATAACAACAATTATGTATAGAATATAAATTTTGAAGAACAACATTAGCTTTCTTTTGAGATATTAAGCGTGTTTCTATTATTTACCGTTCTGGAGTTATGGCTCCATATGTCAGCTTTTTGGCCAAAAATTTGGATTTTTTTCAAACTTTGAGCGACGAGCGGCACGGGTTAACGTCGTTTAATCGAGCTCAAATTTCGGCTATCTCAATATCTGGAATCGTTTTGTGGGGTCCAGACGAACAAGATTCCGACATTTTTTTTCCCCCTCTATGAGATCCGGTCACTCTAATGAATATATATGAAGCTACAAGAATGTTTTATGAAATACTTAATAATGCTATCTTATCTTATGTACCTGTTAAGCTGTTTAAAGCCTCGAACTTTCCACATTATTTTAGTGCGTAACTCCGAAGTACTATTATAAATAAAAAAATAGCTCACAAAAACTATATCTTCAGTGGGTTACGCTCGGACTATCTCCAGTTTAGTAATTTGAGAGCCTTTGCAAAGAACTAGATAAACGTGATTATGAGATTTATGTCAGAAATATTGAGGATGGTCTCCAAGAACCCTAGAAATTTTTGGAAATTTGTCAGTCACCACAGAAAATCATCTGATTTACCCGGCTGTATGTTTTATAATAATAAAGTGGCTGACAGCGGTCAAGACATTGCTGATCTATTTTCGGAGTTTTTTAGTACTGTATATTGTAAGGCTGATGTATCTTGTGTAGAATAACTAAGCTGGATTTGTAAAGGAATAGTGGTAGAAGAACAGCATGGCTTCATGGGAGGTAGGTCGACCGTCACTAACTTGATCACCTATGAGAACGCTCTGGTGGATGCATTGGAGAGGGGATGCCAAGTGGACTCGATCTACACTGACTTCTCTAAGGCATTTGACAGGGTTAGCCATCAAAAACTGTTAGCAAAACTTGTGCTCGAGAGTATGTTGGTGGGACGCTCGCAGAGAGTGAAGATGGGAGGTTTTATATCCAATAGTATCGAGGTGACCTCAGGAGTTCCTCAAGGGGGCACTGTGCTCCATTACTATTTAACATCTTTATTAATGACATTCGTCAGGGTGTTCCTGACTGTAGCTTTCTTTTGTTTGCCGATGACTTGAAACTGTACCGTGAAATTGTGACTGAGGCGGATTGCATGAAGTTGCAAGAGAGCTTAAATCTGTTTGTGCATTGGTACAATCATAATGGATTGTCTTTAAACCCTGGGAAGTGTAGTACGATTAGTTTTTGTAGGAAAAAGAATAAAAATAACCTTTCAGTACAAGGTTGGTGATGCGGACTTGTTACCGGTCAGTTCTTTGAAGGATTTGGGAGTCATAATGGACGCTCAGTTGTCGTTTAGGGAACACTACTCTTGCATGACAAGAAAGGCATTCCAAATGTTGGGACTTTCTTTTTAGAATCGGAAGAGATCTATCTATTGACTCAATGAAGAAGTTATACTGTTCTCTGGTAAGATCTCACCTTGAATATGCATCAGTGGTATGGTCACCTTACTACAATGTTCACAGCGTAGGGATTGAACGTATCCAGAATAAATTTATTGGATATTGCTCTCATAGATTGGGGTTGGTTGGTGACAGAGGAGCCCTGGCTAGTATGCTTGGTCTGCGGACATTAGAGGACAGGAGAAAGGTGTCAGATCTTTCCACGATATTTAAATTGCTAAATGGTGTTACTGATTGTCCACCCCTCTTAGGCAGATACAGTTGAAGGTTCCAGATCGAGCCTTAAGAAGAAATCAGATATT
Source organism: Pachyrhynchus sulphureomaculatus (assembly GCA_019049505.1). Lineage (NCBI taxonomy): Eukaryota > Metazoa > Arthropoda > Insecta > Coleoptera > Curculionidae > Pachyrhynchus > Pachyrhynchus sulphureomaculatus. Next base: position 32,314,529 of record CM032447.1, read on the forward strand.
TATCATCGGTCATCACGGTACTAACTATGGAGTCCACTCTCCATTGACTAGATCCTTGCTCTTCCTAAATAATAATCCTTCCATCAATACATTTGGAGGCTCGCTGTCTGGCTTTAAAGGGCAAGTCATTAAAGTGGGGTGTGACCACTGATATGTTTCCTGTTTATTAGATTGGGTGTTTTGAACTGTGATGTTATATCATTTTTTCTTATTCTATCCAAATACTCATTACTGTACTGTTGTTATTACTTTATATATTGAATATTATAATTTTATAATGGGGTTTCCCGTTTATTGATAATAAATAAATAAATAATAAATATATACTATTTTATTGCAAATAACACTGACAACAGTTAATTAGTGTTCAGATTATGTTGGGATTTTGAAATCTTTGGCATAATGGCATTACAGTGTTTGTATTACCTTGGAAATATTGAAGGAAATGATAGCAACCTGCTAGACACAATTTTAATTTAGAAACTTGTATATGTGTGTGTGTGGCGTGCTTAAACATGAATAGAATGAAAAAAGTTTATAGAAAATGAATTCTAACCTAACCTTGCAATTCCTTCGCGTTAATACTGCGCATGTTTGAGATAACGATAAGGACGAAGGCAATCCATAATCAAGCATCAAAAGTTTAAAATATTTGTTGGTTTACAAGGAAATAAAAAATAATGATTTATAATGAAGAGTAAAGTGTATTTAAATTTAAATACAGAGCAAAATATTAATTGAAAATATTAATAGGAACTAAAAAATTATGCTCACGTTTAGAATTGTGGCCTTCCTAGTTAAAGATTCAAAAAATTAATTAATCATTAGTAATTAAGTAATGTTTTGCTTATATGGAAAGTGTTCGAAGGATGTAGCCCACTTAATTCCTCCCAGAGCGGTGCATGTTAGCGTCGCGCTAATACACATCCGTATGAGGTTCAGCTTATTACTCCGCGTACAACGCTTTTCAAGCTGTCTTTTATATGGAGCACATTATCCCTTTGGAATAATTTGCCCAGGGCTGTGTTTCCCACCGAGTACAATTTACAGCGATTCAAGAACAACGTGAATCGCTTTTTCCGCACATATGCCTCTCCTGGAGCGCTTTAGGGGCTTCCCTGTAGCAAGGTTGTAGTGAAGTTGGCAGTAAATTCCTATGCAATTTGAGTACAACTTGACTACAAAAAACTGTACAAGTTATTGGAGTGAAACTTGTACAAAAGTTGGAGTACATATTGTAGTATAAGTTTGCCTACAGCTTGTATTCAATTACCGGCCGTAGATTTCGATCAACTTGTATCCAAATGTTGCTCACCAGAAACTTAACGTAAACTTGGCGTCAAATTGACTCCAGATGATCAAGTTTTTGTAGTGCAAACACTGGCTATCAGGGTATATTATTATAATGTACTATTTAACCACCAGGTTAGAAATGAATCTCTTTTCGCAAAGCATTATTTACAGGGGTGCCAACGATAACCTCAAAAAAGGAATTTTATTTACCGACTACAAGTTAAAAGCGACACGTTCTTATTGACCAACTGCAAATATCTAAAGAAAAATCCCAGGGGCCAAAACTTTTTCTAAAACCTTGTACAGTGTCGTTTTTTGAGGCGTTAACAAAAGATTTTTTGGAGGGAATGAAACAACTAGCGAAACGTCGGCCTAAGTGTATTAGTGTAGATGGTAGTTATGTAGAAAAAAAAATGTTTTTTTAAGCTTTACTTTATAGCAGAATCTACGAACTTAATTTCCATGATATGTGTGGTAAATCCGGATAATAATAGGACAAACAAATTATCAATAAAGTTTTTTTTTGTACATGTCACTTTTGTGATATTACATTAATGTTCTTATACATTGTTGGCTTCCTCATGTACTAACCTTACCAACCGTATTAGCCTGCATCATGCAGTGTGTTTTCTAAGTTTTACTTCCCTTGGTACGATATATATAAAAAATAAACTTTAGTAAAATTTTCAGTGTTCCCTTAGGTATAAGTAACATAATTTAGAATAACTATTATTCTTTATAGGTGCCGCCTTTTCCTCCTCATCAACCGCCCCTACACCCTCCTCAACCGTCTACGTCGCCCCTAGTTAGCTCGCCCAATCAGTCACGCAGCACCTCTCCGCACCGGACGCCTATGGTTTCGAGGCCGCCCACGTTGAGTATAATCACTTCTCCGGCGGCTCCTTCAGTAAGTAGAAACTTTATCAGAAAATGCTAAATTCACGAAATTCCAAACAGTATTCCGTGTACATAAAGTTACTGTGGATTTCTGGGGATGAAAATATGAAATATTTAATCCAACTTACCTTTGTATCTTAATTTTTGAGAGACAGGGTGTCAAAGTTATACTTTTATTTTAGTTTTTCTTCAGTAGCTTTGTTAATAATTTTACTATTTGTACAGGATTCGGCGCTAAGGGGTTTTCTGAGATGAGAAATCGAAATCAGCCCACAGTTTTGTTGTAAATTGTCGAGGGCGCCACTTATTGCACTGTGTATACTTTTAAATCAGGGATGTCAAAGATACGGCCCGCGGGCCGCATCCGGCCCCCGGGACGTATCAATAAGGCCCACGATCGCAATGAAGAATCATAATTTTTAACAACCGTATATTATATACTATATAATTAAATAAATAAAATGTTATAATAATTCAGAATATTTTTTTTATTTGAATCTGGCCCGCCTACACATTCTAATTTTAATATATGGCCCTCTGCAAAATTGAGTTTGACACCTCTGTTTTAAATTGTCATAACTTTTTTATTCCACTCTGTATGATATTTTTAATAAAATACTCGTTTTTTTCTCCGCCGTCTCCTGTCTAAAAAAGCTCTCTTGGTAAAGGTTGCTGCGAGCAACAGTTTCTGAGATAGTGGGATGTTCGTTTCCATTTTTTAATGCCATTGTCAAATTCGCATTTGCGTTCTTTCTTTTGGACCTGTCCTAAGCCTAGATGAAGTGTGAAGGAACGCATTTGCGAATTTGACAATGGAATTAAAAACTGGAAACAAACATTTGATTATCTCAGAAACTGTTGCTCATAGCAACATTTACCAAGAGAGCTTTTTTTTTTTTTTTGGGATGCTGATTAAGAATCTGAGGACAGATGTAAAAAATTCAAAATGGAAAATGGGTAAAAATTGAAAAATTCAAAATAAATCGAAAACTATTAGAAATAGGTATATGACATACTTAATAAAAGTTGGAGAGTTTTGTAAAAATCTATCACAAAAAATAATAATATACAGGGTGTGCCATTTAAAAAATTTGAGATTTTTCAATTTAAAATAGTCGAAATGTATAAATTTATTTTGTACACCTTGTAGCGGCTAACTCAAATTTCTTTACATATATCTTTTTTTTTCATCTCGTACACCAATTATGAGTATTCCACCTTCAGAAACAATGGCGCTACTGGCAATTTTTTACAAAACTAAAAACTAGTATTTTTTTTTAAAAAATTAGAAAATATTAGAATAACAACTAGGTTTATGTATATAACATTATTAATAAAAAAGTTAAAAATAAATTAGAAAATAGGATGTTCCATTTAAAAAAAAAAAACATGTTATATCGGCCACACTTTTTTGACGTACCCTGTATACTCAAAAATAATTTTAAACTTTGCACCTTAACATTCCCTAAAACTATTGTATTTAACATTTTCTCGTCATTCCCGAAACAAATGAGATAACGAACTTTACTCTATCGTTGACTCACCCCTGTACATAAAATTACCGGCACACAGTGGGCCAGGAATCTGATTTTTCGTTCCAAATTGTCTAGAGCCTTTAATTATTAACGAAACCAGACAATTTTTTTCTAAATACTCGTAAGCGAATTTCGGACGAAAGTAAGGAAGCCTATTTGCAAAATATAACCTCAAAGTTTTTAAAAATTGTAAAAAGCAGCACGGAACCGGGAGGTGAAATTTCGAAGTTCATGGGAGTTTCTGGGATTGCTGAATCTATTTTCGGGGTAATTTTTGTCATATGCACCCTTTCGATGTGTGAAAATGGGAGTTGGAGGGGGAGAAATTACGATATTCTCCTCAATTAGAGTTTCGCATTCAAAACTGGTTCTTCGGGGGTTTCAGGGGTCGCTGAATCTATTTCGATCATATACACCCTTTTGAGGGGTGAAAATGGAGATTGAAAAATAGATTCAGCGACCTCAGAAACCCCCAATGAACCAGCGTTGAACGTGAATCTTTAATTCAGCAGAATATTCCCCCCCAACCCCCATTTTCACCAAAACGGTGCATATGATCAAAATTACCCTGAAAATAAGGTCAGCGACCCCCAGAAACCACCGAGGAACCAGATTTGAACGCACAACTCTATTCAGGTGAATATCGTAATTTCTTCCCTTCCAACCCCATTTTCACCCCTTAAAAGGGGGTATATGATCAAAATGGCCCCGAAAATATATTCAGCGACTCCAGAAACTCCCTATGAACCAGCAAATCGGCTTCCTTACATTTGTCCGAAATTCACTTACGAGTATTTAAAAGAAAATGTCTCATTTCGTTAATAATTGACGGCTCTAGACAATTTTGAACGAAAAACAGATTCCTAGCCCACAGTGCGACGGCACACTACAGCGGGCAAATTTTCATATTTTAAAACTCAATTTTTAAATAACACAGTCAAAGTGGGTATTTTTAATTATTCTTATATTGAAACTTAAGATATAATAATGGTATATGCACAAGCATTTTTTTTTCAATACTATATTTTATTAAATATTTGTAATGCCCGTAATGCAAACAAAAATTTCATTTTAAGTTTTTACAAATTCTAAAGGAACAAAAATAAAAATTATTAGTATCATCGGAAAGCTGAAAATCTCTTCTTCAAAAAGTTATCTTTTAATTTTTTTTTACACTCTGAAAACAAGTAATGTTAGCGGTATGCGTATACTTTCAAATTAATTTGTTTGGCGCGTTACACTTTTTGACTCGCCTATCTGAATTCTTAATAAATTCTCACGTTAATAAAAAAAAAATCTGGAAAAGAAATCTATATACTATTTTTTTGTAAAATTTCTCTCTCATTCATTTATATTAAAAAACGAATCATTTAATACGAAACAACTAAAAAATAGTACATACATAGAATAATATTTAAAATAGAAGCATATCTTATCAAGTTTTATCTTATTTTGTAAAAAAAAATTGTAATTTTTGTTTGCTTGACCCTTCTCTGGTTCATCATAAAAGCAATTTCTTTTAATCTTTGAAGTACAAGAACATCACTTAGAGGGATATCATTTTTTCTTCTGCCCATCTCATGCACACATTGAAACTTTTAACTGCCTCATCATTCTTCACAGTGTTCTTAACAGTCTGGTTTGTATTAGTATTTAACTCTGAACCTTCACACACTCTCGTGTTGTTCATCTGTATCATCTATGTCTTCCAGTAGTAACAAATCTTCATCATTTTCAAGTCAATTACATATTTCCACGTTCGTGAGATTCTGCTCAGTGAGAACATTCAGCATATCTGAAACATCTGTTAAATATTTACGAATTTACCAAAAAAATACTAAAAGAAAAATTTCAGGCTTTACCTTTCATTTCTTCATTCGTGGAAAGCAAATTGTGCCGCAATTCACTCAGAGGAATCAGATCTTCAGCATCATATTCAGTGTCTGGGTTGGTGTCTGCCACATAAGCCATGATTTTGTACCAGCACTTTTTCAAGACTTCAGGGGAGACTTTTTCCCATGAATTGCATAGTAGACATACAGCATCTTTTAGGTTAATGCTTTTTAATAACCTAACAAGGTTCTCTTCTTTATTTGATAAAATATGGCTAAAAGACTTTTCTTTTTCCGATAAAATAATTTGTCAGTCCGATTGGATTCTGGTCCATAGGCTGCAAAAGTGCAGTACAATTTGGTGGAAGAAATAATGTTGTAAACTGTCCATCCTCACTAGTCAGCTCTTCTATAGTTCCATGGCTCAAAGCGTTATCAACGATTAGCAGGGCTCGTTCAGGCAAGTTGAGACTTCTTAAATGACTTTTGACTTGACGAATGATAAAACCAGTCTAAGAAAATTGCTGTAGTCATCCATGCATTGGCAGATGATTTGTACTCAACAGGTATGTTCACATTTTTAAAAGCCCTAGGATTTTTTGCCTTTCCTATCACTAACAACTTTAATTTTTGTGATTCATCAGCATTGCAACATGCTAGAAAGGTAACGCGTTCTTTGTTTATTTTTCCTTTTCCTGAGAACGAACCAGCGTTTTTTTTCAGGCAACATTTTCCAATACAGAGCTGATTTATCTGCATTGTATATTTGAGTAGGTCCAAGGTTTAATTCTTTTATCTTATCTGCAAATAAAGTTAGGAAAGGATCGACGGCACTTTCATCATTGGATAGTTTTTCGCCACAAACTTTTAAAGCACGCAGACCATGTCTTTTTCTGAAGTTAGAAATCCAGCCTCTGCTAGCTCATTTGGAAATAAATCTAAAAGAAGTTACACGTCCATAGTGAGTGTCCAAAATTATCTTTAAAATAAATCATATATCTTTTGATTTTCCCTTGCTTCTTTTTTATATCCGAAATTGTGGATGTTCCTACTCCGTATTCATTTGCCAACACTTTTCCGCTTTCACCAAGAACTAGTCTTTCTAATATATCAGACTTTTGTTTTATTGTTAGTGAACTATGTTTTCTTTTAGAAGGCATTTTAATATGTAGGTACATATACGTAAAAAAAACGTTTACATACTTATATGAACCACATAAAGTAAAATAGAACGTAGGTATGTTGTACTTGTGACAATAAACAAACAACTACAAAGTCCTTAATCTTTAGACGGATACGCGATGCGTTGTAGGCAAATCAAAGGCACCTACAGTTTGTGTGAATCCCAGATGTACTCGTATTAGACTGGAAGTTAGGGGAATCTCCTCACTATCGATTTCAGTTTTCCCATGTAGTTTAAATTAAGTAGATGTCTAAAAACGCAGGTCCGGATTACCTAGTACTATCAAATCCGGATTATAAAGTACACAATGTAATAGAAATGTTTGTCCGGATTATTAAAGAATATGTATGCACTGTATATATGTATATATATATATATATATATATATATATATTATATATATATATATATATATATATATATAAATAAGGGGTGGGGGAGGGTGTTAGAGAAGTTGAATTAAATATATCATTTTATACATCCGTCTTAGGTTTCTTGAAGAAGAGAATTCCGAAAATTCTGTTACTTGTTCATTATTTTCAATTTACGATCAAACATATAAGAGATTAATGAAGTGAAGGAGGGGGTCAGAGAGGTCCCTTTGTATATATCAGGTTACAAACCTTTTCTGCGTTCTTAGTGACGTTATTGGTATGTTATTTTTCTCCTATTTTCAATTATCTATAATCGTATATATAAGTGGTTAATGAGGTAGGAGAGGAGTAGAAAAGTTGCTTCGTATATATCTTGAAGTTGTATTATTTAGAAAGAACGAAGGTTTAGAGGATTTGCTTCGAATATGTTATTTGATTCGGGAAACGTGGAATCTAAAAATTGTTATTTTTTCAATATTTTCAATTAGTCAAACATGCAAGGTGTTAATAAGGCACAGAGGGAGGTTACGGGCATACATTGCACATATAGTATTATAAATTCTTTTCAGGATTCTTGGGGTGAAGAAAATATTGTTTTCAATATTTTTAGTTTGCTAAACATGCAAGGGATTAATAAAGTAGGAGAAGGTTCTAGAAGCACTGTTTCGTATATATCATCGCTAATACTACACATCCATATGAAGTTCAGGTTGTCACTTCTCGTACAATCGTTTTCAAGCAGTCTTTTATATGGAGAACCTCATCCCTTTGGAATGATTTACCCAGAACTATGTTTCCCACCGAGTACAATTTACAGCGATTCAAGATCAACATGAATCGCTTTTCCCGCCCACGCGTCTCTCTTCTTTATCTACACCCTTACAAAATCGTATTGTACGTCTTTTTCAAGATCTTTGAAGTAAAAGAACTTGAAAATTGTGTTATTAGTGTGTTGTGCACAAGAGGTTAATTCCTCGATAATTACTCGGATCAGATTGTCCTCCTTTTTTAAAAAGTGGTATCATTACGCTTGTTCTCCATTCTTCCGGTATTCGCGATCCCTGTGTTATTTTGTTTATAAGCTTCGTCAATTCTTTAGTCAGTTCCGCTCCTCCGTACTCCGTTCATTTTGTATTTCGTCCTTATCAGCTGATTTTCGGTTTTTTAAATTTTTGAGAGCTTCTTCCACCTATTTATCATCTATTTCTGATGTTTCGTGTAATTTTGAAAGTTAAATTTTGATTTAGGGGGAAATGAAAAAAAAAAATACGGTCATCAGTGGGGTGTCAAATAAAAGCTTGTGACAACACTAGTTCAAAAATATATATGATGTAATATTCGCGCAAACTTTCCTTCATATTATTTTTTTAAAAAAAAATGCAAAAAAACCGCAGTCCCCCAACCTTATCTCTAAGAGTACTAATAAAAAAATTTCGAAAAAATTCTGGAATATTCTCCATAAGGTGTAGATTGAATGAAAATTAGGACGAGTGCATCACCTTTGATATTTTATCTGGTATATAAAAGCAATCACGGTATGGAACACTAACTGCGCAAATCCAATTTGTACTTGGCCGTTTTTTATTATTCCGTACAGAACATTTATAAGATCACTTCGGTGTCTGCCCGTCTGTTTGTCTATCTGTCCGTTTCTCTGTCACACCTGATTTTCTCCGAAACTATTTGACATATAAAGTTGAAATTTGGTACTAATACAGGAATTGAAGGCTTCATGAGAGCCGTGTAGTTTTGAAAGTTAAGTTTTGCCATAAGGGGATAGTTTTGGGGGATGAATGAATCGGAAGTGAAAAAAATAAAAGTTTGTAAAAACACGAGTTAAAAAAATATATATAATGTAATACTTCCGTACACTTTTCTTTGTATTATTTTAGAAAAATCGCAGTTACCCCCCTTTATCTCGAAAAGTATTGATCAAAAAAATTTTGAAAAATTTCTGGAATATTCTCCACAGGGTGTAAATTGAACGAAACTTATCACGAGTACATTACCTTTAATAATTTATCTGGTATATAAAAAAAATAAAAATTTCAGGGTCATCTGTTTTCAGTGAAGATCGGAAAAAACTTTGTTGAAAACTCATGGGGGGTGAGTTTTATGAAGTCATTGATCATTTTATACCTCCGTAACAAAAATTTTTGTTTTAAAAGCAATCAACGTACGGAACACTAATTGCACAAGTCCAACTTGCACTTGACCGGTTATTTTTAAATTATTGTTGATCAAGTCCAATATAAAAGGGGTTAATGAGATAGGGGGGTGATTAGACGGGTTTCTTCGTATATATCTTTTCCTTCTTCTTAACGTGCCTATTCGGTTCGAATGTTGGCAATCATTCTGGCTGTTATTACTTTATCCATTGCAGTTGTGAAAAGGCCTGTAGTATTTGCTAAGAACCAATTTCGCAGATTGTTTAGCCAGGAGATACGTCTGCCCCCTGGGCCCCTTTTTCCCAAAGCCTTTCCTATATCTTTTTATATGTCCTTTTTAGCTTTTTTGAGTCGAGCAATATGAACATTGTGTTATTTTTATAATATTTTCAATTTTAACAACAATTCTATGTAGACTTCCTAGCAGTATCTTTAGATTTGAGGAACGCATTTGATACAACCAACACACATGTCATAATGAATGAAATAAAGAAGATTGGCTTAACTGAACATCTATCAAAATTCATTTTTAATTTTCTTAAACCACGCTCATTTAAGGTCAAGATAAACAATCATTTGTCAAACATATGTGAATTAAAAACGGGTATTCCCCAGGGATCTGTCCTTAATCCAACACTCTTCCTTTTGGCTATTCAAACCATAGAAGAGCAAATACCGTCAAATACTTCACTGAAAATCTTTGCAGACAACATAATTATATATAGTTCCGAAAATGACAACTCTAACATCACAAAAAAATCTCCAAACAACATTAAATAAATTAACGAATTGGTCTAGACAAACCGGCTTTTTTTTTTCACCATTGAAATCCTCCGTAACACACTTTTGCAGGAAAAGAGGGTGTTCTAAAACAAACATCCTATCTCTGGTAAACACAACCATACCCATGAAGGATAGCGTACGTCTTTTAGGATTGATTTTTGACAACAAATTAAGATGGAAAAACCACATAGAATATTTAAAAGACAAAACTAAAAAATATCTAAATCTAATGAAACAATTGTCTAATACAACATGGGGTGCAGATTTCCCATCTTTAATAAAAATATACAGGTCAATCATCCTTTCAAAGCTGAACTACGGTGACTTTATTTATGACGCAGCCAGTTCCTCTTTAAAAAGATCACTGGAAGTCATTCAGAACCATGAATTAAGATTGTCCACGGGAGCATACAGAACAACTCCAGTTCCTAGCTTACAAGTAATTGCATCAATATTACCTCTATCCTTACAAAGACAATTTTCCCTGATGCGTTTCTACTCCACTTCACTTTTCAGAACCCATGCAGCAAGATCACTAGATCTACAAAATATCTGACAAAAATCGTATAGTCCTAATACAATACAAACTAGAATTAAAACATTTCTTTCTACTCAAGACACAAGACATCCCTGTCACATCAAAATATTTAATATTCCCACCATGGACAAACAGTTCACTTAAAATTGATCTCAGTCTCACTAAATACAAAAAGGATTCTACCTCACCAACAATACTAAAATCATTATTCATTCAAACAATACAGGAGAAATATAAAAATTTTACTCAATATTACACCGATGGATCTAAATCCAAATTGGGTACGGGCGCAGCGGTAATTTCTCCTGTATCCAAATCAAGATACAAATTAAACAACATATCATCAATCTTTACAGCTGAACTGTTAGCCATAAGAGAAGCTATCAGATCAGCAATATCCAACAAAAATAAAAATATTTTAATCATCTCAGATTCACTCAGTTCTCTACAATCCATTAATGCTTCTAAAACATCTATACCCTTAATCCTGGACATAATGAACCTCGTACAAATATGTAATGTCCGCTTAATACAAATTGTGTTTTCTTTGGCCTCCCAGCCATGTCAACATAAAAGGGAACGACTTAGCGGATATAAATGCAAAATCAACCATCACATCAGGGAAAATCGAAAACAAAATTCTATCACCATCAGATCTAATCTCTCATTTTCATAAATCCATAAAAAATATGTTCCAACTTTCATGGGATCTACGAGATGAGAATAAACTTTGGGAATCGAAATCAAACGTATACCCACCCTTGCATCTTTAGAGCTTGAGCAGAAGAGAAAATGTCATATGGAGGAGAATAGCTACGGGACATACACATCTTACTCATGCTTATCTTCTCAAAAATGATCCTATACCCACCTGTCAAACACATCGCACAACACTTACAATAAAGCACATTTTGTCTCATGATTATACTCACATTAGATCTAAATACAATCTACGAAGACCACTAAAGGAAATTCTGATACCAAATAAAGAAAATGTACAATCTCTAATAAAATTCCTGAAAGAAACAGATCTTTATACTAAGATATAATCTAATACAGGCGTCAAATAACCTCAGTTGTCGACGCGCCTTACATTTAAACATCATCATCATCTATGTAGAAGAAAAGGGCGATTTCATCTGTAAATATTTTTGAAGCTTTTCTCGCCCTTAATTTTTTTCGTTATTAATATCTTCTATAAACTACCTATTATGTTGTAAAGATTGGACTAAAATATTTTTTAGTGCGAAAGTCAAATTCAATACTCAAGTCTTGCGAACCCTACCAATATTGGTAAAAATCGAGCAGTTTATGAAGTCATTCTTTTATATTTTAGATCACAATTCCTCCCATTAATGCTCCCGGTATATTACCGCCATCAGTGGCACCGGGTGTGCCGCCCCCCGGTACCGCTGCTGCTTCGGCAGTGCCGGCGGTAGTACCGCTAGGAATACCGCCGCCAGTCGCGTCCGTTCCGACGATGATGCCAGTTCCTATGGAGGCTTTGGCACCGCCGCCACCTTTAAGTCAATCTAGTCAGCTATCTCCTATTTATAGTCAAACACTCAAGCAGGGACAGCAGGAATGTGATGAGGTAACGGAGATTAATTTCTTGGTCAGTGGATAAGAGCCTCAACTATTGCTTATTATATATTTATTTTCACGAGTTTTATCATGTTTTTTTTTTCAGTTGAATACCACCCTCAAAGAGGAACCACTGAGACCTGCACAGATCAATCCTTGGATGGGTCCAGCCAATACCGAAATCAAACAGATCAATGGTATGCGGATACCACCGTTTCCAACAAGCAATATTAGGACCTCGATAGCGGACCAGATGCAGTCAATGACGTTGACAGATGAAAGTAGTCATTATCAGTCATCGAGTAGCAATAGGTAAGGGGAATTACTAAATAATAATATATAGTAAGACGAACAAATACTCTTTAAGTATGTAAATTTTGACCTAAACCCTCTTTTAATAAAATGAGGATAAAGTAATTATAAATGGTTACGAGTACGGCAAAACACTACTAACCCTAACGCTAATATTTAATTATAACAAAATCGACGGATTATGTTGTTTTGCGAAATAACAGCGATTCCAATACCGCCTCACTTGTTCACATCTACTAGAGACTGATGTAGCAGTAGTTCACATCCCAGTGTTTTGCCACACTTTTATCTATCATCACTTAATTTGGGGTAAAAAGTCCCGAGACTTTCCGAGAGATGGCAGCACAAACAAAAAACCATATGATTTTCAGTTAGTGTCAACTCTCAGAAGATTCATGTTTGAGTGCCGCTTCTTTTGATCGGTATAGTGATGATATATACTGAGTAGTGCCAAAGATTCCAAAGTCCCAACATACCTCTTTCCAGGTGGCTCCAGAGAAAGAGATTTGGCTTAAATGAAAGCGAATGGGAAACTAAGTCTTATTTTAAAGAGCTGGACAAATCGTACTCTGTGAAAGGTATTCAAATGTTGGAAAGTAGCTGAAATAAGTGGAATAAGTGTATTGCCCTTGAAGGAAATGATTCTATTGGTTAGATAACGGCCAAGGAGCGAGAAGAGTTTCCTCTTGTATCAGGACTGTATGCAACAATTTTTGGCGAAGAATTCCACGATTGTCATCCCCATATTCTCCCGATTTAGCACCCTGTGACTGAAGGCCGTTCCACCATATGAAGATGAAGTTAAAGGGTTGCCGCTTGAATACAACGCGAATCGTAGGTGGCCCTAAATCAATAATAGCATTGATCTACCAAAATATGGAAAAAACGGTGGGACCGATGCATTCGAGTGCATGGGGACTACTCTGAAGGTGATGGGACTCACAAAACCTAAAAGTAATTACTTTAAATTTTATAACGTTAGTCTGGGAATTTTGGATCGCACTACATAAAATTTACTGGGAATTACCTGAATGGCGAATGAGCATCTATTTCCATTCCAGTAACGAAAATTATATGTTATCGGGAATAATAGCACAAAAACTTACTAATTTTATAAGATTTTTTCTCTATAACAAATAGATGCTTATACCGCACTCTGTCGCTGACTTACTAAGTCTATTCAAGCAGAGCGGCACAGCACGGCTGGCAACTTATTGCAGAAACGCACCTTTCTTGAGCTTACTGCTCGAAGGCATACATGGCAGTATTGGTATAACTAAAAACGAAAAAAATCGTATTTTTAGAAGTTACTAAAGTGTTCTTCGTATTTGCTGAACCATCCCAAGACGCGTTTCGCCGTATCACGGCTCATCAGCTGGGCTAGGTTCAGCAAATACGAGAACACATCTTTAGTCCTTTATCCAAGTAACTAATGGAAAACTATAACAAATAGATGCTTATACTGCACTCTGTCGGCAAGCAGCTGCTTGAGCCGTGATACGGTGAAACGCGTCTTGGGATGGTTCAGCAAATACGAAGAACACTTTGGTAACTTCTAAAAATACGATTTTTTTCGTTTTTAGTTATACCAATACTGCCATCTATGCCTGCTTGAATTGACTTAGTAAGTCACCGACAGAGTGCAGTATAAGCATCTATTTGTTATGGTTTTCCGTTAGTTACTTGGATAAAGGACTAAAGATGTGTTCTCGTATTTGCTGAACCTAGCCCATCTGATGAGCCGTGATACGGCGAAACGCGTCTTGGGACGGTTCAGCAAATACGTAGAACACTTTGGTAACTTCTAAAAATACGATTTTTTTCGTTTTTAGTTATACCAATACTGCCATAGATTTTTTCTCGTTATTTTTTACAAGCTACCTTATAAATACGTAAACTACATGTTCTAACATGGATATTGAGTTTTTTCTTCTCTTGTAGCAGTCCTCTTCAAACACCACCCGACACCCCCTCGAACCTACCGTCGTCGACTGTATCGACTCCTCATGGCCCGGGCAGGGGAGGGCTGATGGACAAGAACAGGGTTAACGGGCTGCCTAATTTCATGCCCCCATTCGGCGACACGACGTCACCACCACCTCCGCCTGCGTTTACTTATCCTACGTATGTGCCTATGCCGCCTGTTAGGTAAGTATTTTTCTGATATTCTGTTTATAACATATATTTAAAATGACTCAGTAATATGTGGAACAATATTCATTCATCAAATGATCAGAATGATTTATATGGTCGATTTGTGTCTTATCTTCTCTATTTCAGGTACTACACAAGCGCGGGCTTCCGGCCACCGGTTACGACAGTCTTCGGACAGTACGCACCCGGCGGCCAACACTACCATACGAGCGGCACCAGCGGTCAGGTCCAGGGGGCTACTGGAACAGAAACCTCATCCTATCCCACCTCGTATTCCATACCTTATTTCTCCTTAATGTATTCTAGTTTCCCTCCACCAGCAGCACCAGCGAATCCAGCCCCTATGCCACCCAGTAGGAATAATCCGCCCGGATGCTACAATTGTGGCGCGCATAGCCATTTAGGACAGGATTGCCCGCAGCTTAGCATCGAGGAAATTACGCAGAAAAAGACTTATAGGTAAGCCATGTTTTTCAAATTTTTACATTGAGGGAATGAAGAGCAATTGGAAATTAGTATCTGCTAAAATATCTTGAACGTTTGGATAATTATTAGCGACCATCAAGCTTTGTAAGCAAAGATCAATAGGAGATCTTCTAACTTATGTAACACATGTTTGGAACAACGCAACTGAACACTTTGGTGAATCTCGAGCGGTTACACTTGATATATTCAAGGCATTCGACCGTGTTTGGCACAATGGACTGTTGCTAAACTACGTTTTTATGGTATGTTTGAAAAGTTCTATTTATGGCTTTCGTGTTTCCGCAGAGAGCGTTCTTTACGAGTGGAAATCGATGGATTTCTTTCTAACACCTTCACTATCAACGCCAATGTGCCTCAGACTCAGACAGTATGTCTTCTACTCTCGTTTTCATTTACATTAACGATCTGTTGGAAAGGACCAGGAATCCATTCCACAACTTTGCAGATGACAGTACGCTTATTTCTTTATTCACATTGAACGTTCGAACATGGCTACTTGTGCAAATATCCGCAGACCTGGAAGAAATTCTATCTTGAGGTGACCGAGACAGCAGTTTTTTCCAAACAAGTTAACCTTGCTGAACACGACATTCCTCTAGCAAAGGGTCAAGCCGTACTTCCACGGTGAAACTGCCCCCAATAGGAACCTATATCATAACCTATGCTATAATGTAGAGGAGGGTAATAGTAGTTGATACAGAAGGTCTTACTTCTCTATCTTGGTTAATCGTGGAGATATTTAAAAAAAAGTGTCCGATGATGACTTTTTTCAAAGCGATATATCTAAGTAACTTTCAAAGCTAGGAAAATAAAACTAAAAGACAGTGTTATGGTACACTCTACAATTTATTTTACAATAGTTTCCGATGGGCCAAGCCTAAATAAAAATACTAGAAAAATGCAAATAAAAATTTTATCAATCGATTTCTATCAGATCTGATTGAATGACCACTTTGAAAAAAATATCTAATATTTCTCTGTGTCACCTAACAGCGTGCCAAGTTTCATTAAAATCCAGTTGGTGCAACATGTTGAAAAAAAAAATAAAAGTAAGTGGATACATACTCTACGACCGCTACGGTAACGCATTTAAACGTAATCATTATTATTATTTTACTAACCAATTTCACAAGTATCACCGCTAAAAAATTCCGCGATACTTACGAGTATGTAAGACTATGCGCTTATCGTAATCACGTACGTCTACGTACATGATTATGATTAGCGCATAGCTGTGGTGCATTCTCGCTCTTCCTATTTATTCAGTTTCACAAATTCCTAATTGAGAGACATGTTGTTTATGTTAAAAAATATATAATATTCAGTGAATAAAGGAATGGTGTAAAATAATTCGACTGTGTCTGGGAAATGTAATAATTGTGCTTTATATGAATGGAAAACGAAAGAAAATATTGCGAACTGAAGATGAAGTGCTTACTTACAATGTTTCTGAACTGAAACTACTTATGGTAAAGTTGGAGATGTCTTGTGTGATAAATGTCGATTGATCCCGTACAGAACTTCATCGGCTACTGACGACATAAGCGCAGGATCTTCTCATTGATATAGTTATAGAACAACGCGACATCTTCCAACTTGATTCAACGGACGAGGAAGAATATTATGATGAGGATGAAAAGGACTTTCATATACGTCACAGTTCCGATGAGGACTTTATGATACTGCCGTTTCAGAGGGTAGTTTCGACTCATAAATACTGTGTTTTGTGTAACTCAAAATCTAATATCAAAACAATACCAATAGAGGCTCGATATCAAGCTTTTGTTAAAAGAAGGATTTTCATTCGTTTATTCACTGAATATTATATATTTTTTAACATAAACAATACGTCTCTCAATTAGGAATTTGTGAAACTAAGTAAATAGGAAGAACAACAATGCACCACAGCTATGCGCTAATCATAATCATATACGTAAACGAACAAGCATCACATGCATGTACGGACTTGAGCGGTGATATTTGTGAAATTGGTTAGTAAAATAATAATAATGACTACGTTTAAATGCGTTATCGTAGCGGTCGTAGAGTACATGTCCACTTACTTTTTAGTGTTTCATACGGAACACTTATAAGATCACTTCAGTGTCTGTCTGTCACACCCGATTTTCTCCGAAACTGTTTTTCATAGAAAGTTGAAATTTGGTAATAATATAGAAATTGATGGCCCCATCAAAGCCGTGTAGTTTTGAAAGTTAAATTTTAACTTAAGGGGTTAGTTTTGGGGGTTGAAATCGGAAGTGTGAAAAAAAAAATTTTTTTTACTAGGTCATTTAGTGTGGTGTCAAATGAAATCTTGTGAAAACACGAGTAAAATATATATATATATATATATATATATATATATATATATATATATATATATATATATATATATATATATATATATATATATATATATATATATATTTATATATATATATATATATATATATATATATATATATATTATATATATATATATATATATATATATATATATATATATATATATATATATAATATAGTACTTGGACTCACTTTTCTTTGTATTATTTTTAAAAACTCGCGAAAAATCGCTGCCCTTATCTCGAAAAGTACTGATCAAAAAATTTTGAAAAAATTCTGGAATGCTCTCCACGAGGTGTAGATTGAACGAAAATTATCACGAGTGCATTACCTTTAATAATTTATTTGGTATATAAAAAAAACACAGAAATTTCAAGGTCATCAGTTTTCAGTAAAGATTGGAAACAAACTTTGTTGAAAACTCCTTTGGGGTGTGTTTTGTGAAGTCACTGATCATTTTTTATACCACCGTAACAATATTTGTGAAATTGGTTAGTAAAATAATAATAATGACTACGTTTAAATGCGTTATCGTAGCGGTCGTAGAGTACATGTCCACTTACTTTTTAGTGTTTCATACGGAACACTTATAAGATCACTTCAGTGTCTGTCTGTCACACCCGATTTTCTCCGAAACTGTTTTTCATAGAAAGTTGAAATTTGGTAATAATATAGAAATTGATGGCCCCATCAAAGCCGTGTAGTTTTGAAAGTTAAATTTTAACTTAAGGGGTTAGTTTTGGGGGGTGAAATCGGAAGTGAAAAAAAAATTTTTTTTACTAGGTCATTTAGTGTGGTGTCAAATGAAATCTTGTGAAAACACGAGTAAAATATATATATATATATATATATATATATATATATATATATTTATATTTATATTTATATATTAATATATATATATATATATATATATATATATATATATATATATATATATATATATATATATATATATATATATATATATATATATATATATATATATATATATATATATATATATATATATATATATATATATATTTATATATATATATATATATATATATATATATATATATATATATATATTTATATATATATATATATATATATATATATATATATATATATATAATATAGTACTTGGACTCACTTTTCTTTGTATTATTTTTAAAAACTCGCGAAAAATCGCTGCCCTTATCTCGAAAAGTACTGATCAAAAAATTTTGAAAAAATTCTGGAATGCTCTCCACGAGGTGTAGATTGAACGAAAATTATCACGAGTGCATTACCTTTAATAATTTATTTGGTATATAAAAAAAAACACAGAAATTTCAAGATCATCAGTTTTCAGTAAAGATTGGAAACAAACTTTGTTGAAAACTCCTTTGGGGTGTGTTTTTGTGAAGTGACTGATCATTTTATACCACCGTAACAATTTTTTTTTATTTTAAAAGCAATCAACGTACGGAACTCTAATTGTGCAAGTTCAACTTGCACTTGACCGGTTATTTTTTCAACATGTTGCACCACTTGGATTTTAATGAAACTTGGCACGCTGTTAGGTGATACAGATGGACAAGTACTATATATTTTTTCCAAAGTGGTCATTCAATTAGCTGATAGAAATCGATTCATAAAATTTTTATTTGCGTTTTTCTAATATTTTTATTTAGGCTTGGCCCATCGGAAAGTATTGTAAAATAAATTGTAGAGTGTACCATTTAGGTTTATTTTCCTAGCTTTAAAAGTTGCTTAGATATATCGCTTTAAAAAAAGTCATCATCGGACACTTTTTTTAAATATCTCCACGATTAACCAAGATACAGAAGTAATATCTTCTGTATCAACTACTATTAGCCTCCTCTACATTATAGCATAGGTTACGATATAAGTTCCTATAGGGGCAGTTTCACCTTGGAAGTACGGCTAGACCCTTTGTCTTGGTATGAATATGTTGCGAGAATAGCAAAAAAGAGCTTCTTAAACACTGGGAATATTATTTCGAGCTAGATAGCTTTACACTCCACAACAATTAATTTTACCTTAAATTCGACTCACGATGGAATACTACTCTCATGTTTGAAACAGCTCTCAAACAGACACTGCATTTGTTGGATTTTATTCAGGAGAGAGCTGTTCGCCTGATTGGAAGCGCAGAACTGACCAGCAACCTTGATTTGTTGGAACTTCAAAGAACGGTTGGCGACTTGGGTCTATTCTACAAGAATTTTCATGGAGGTACATGCTAGGAATACACGCGGTATGGTGCATGCTAGGAATACACTCGGTATTACTTCATATTCGTATAAAGTTCAGCTTGTCCCTCCTCATATAATCCGTTTCAAGCAGTCTTTTATAAGAACCTCATCCCTTTGAAATGCTTTACCCAGGACTGCGTTACCCACCGAGTACAATTTACAGCGATTCAAGAATAACGCGAATCGCTTTTTGCGCACACGCGTCCCTCCTGTAGTGCTTTAGGGATTTTCCTGCACCACGTGTGCTATACCCACAAAAAAATGCTCGACTATGGCAAGGATGTGTCCAAACAAATTTCCGAGTAGGAACTTACTGCTTATTGGACCTGTGGCTGGGTTGAACTAAAGCCATACATAACCGAGAAACCTCTTTCATTTTCTTGTGGTCAAGTCTATATTTTTATAGTTTTTGTCGTGTGTTCATTAGGTTCTATATTCCTTAACTGGTATTATTTTCTTTTATTTTAAATAAATTATTTTATAATAAAATATACTTTTTAATACAGTGTCGACTTTAGTCCAGTACAGTCAGATGGTGGAGAGAAATGATAAACCACCTCGAAACACTTAGAAACAGAAAGAAGTAAAGTCTGCACCTACGTCTAGTGTAAATACCCTTTTGCTAAGACGAGAGACTGTTTTTACACGGTTTGAAATTTCAAAAATATATTTTAAGAGGAAAAGTGCACGAGAGGCCTCCGTGAGTGAGACCCGATGGGATAAAAAGTTGAGGTTAGGATCGAGTAGTGATGGGGTGATGAGAGGCTGATTTTTCAGGTTGGCGGTGAATCGAGGAGCTAGGGTGTTTTGAGAGATGTATTAGTAATTTAATTCGGAAGAACTTTTAAGAACGTTAAAATCGAGAGTTGAACCGAGGCCAAAATTGCGAATTATTAGTTGATCAGTAAGAGAATCGCAAAAGATACGATCAGTAAATGAATAAGAATCATTATACAAAAGTTTTTTAGTTAATCATATGTATATTTTTACGAAATTTTTTTCTATATCAAATATATCACCGCAATTAAAGAGATCAGAACTTTTATGCAAGTAATACAAAGTCAGTTTTTACTGATGTTTTTATAGGTATTTTTTCTATATTGAAGAAATGAGTTATTAAGTATACGTTTTATTGTGATAATTATTATTTTTATATAATTTTTTTTTATATATTTATTTAATTGTAAGCTTTAAGTTTTGGCAGTAATTTTATTTTTGTCAGCGTCGAGCCTTATACAAGATAAATACGAGTTGTCATTAGCATCGTTTTATATTGTGTTTTTTTGTCTACAAGATTGGTCAAATTTATTCAGAATCCGCATCGGCTTTAGTATGTCTCTAAATATGTAGGTAATTTTAACAGATTCAAACTTAGATGAAGATAAATAAGCTTTAATTGAAGGGAGAACAATTTGTCAGATTTTCAATCTTGAATATGGTTGCCAAAATCTGAAGTTTGTAAAAATTCATACCATTTTTTGATTTTGATGTTTGAAAAGGGTAATTGTTGCGACGACTTATAATGCTCAGATTTGAAAAGTTTCGAAAATTAGCGTACGGCAGAGACCTTCGTCTCCAAATGCTTTCCGAATCATTTCATACGTTTCAGTAGCACTTTTACCTAGTTTAAAAAAAATTTTACACACACGCTAGCTATTTTTTTTCGTATCTATTGAAAATAATTGCGGAGAGACACAATTTGACTTTACACAAACGGGCATAAATAACAAGCTGAACTGGTAAGCAAGTTATATCTATCGCCACAAATCTGTACTATTTCGCGTTCTTGCTATATAACGTTAGTCCGGGAATTTTTGGATCGCACCACGTATAGCGTGATATTGAAGTATAGCCTGTCCCAAAATATAAGATCCTGATTTTTGGCGTTTTTTAATGGACAATATAAAAATTCTGACCTTTTGTTTATGAGAGATGGATTTAAGAATTTTATTCATTAATGCAAATAAATAAAATTATAAGTGTTTTTGGAGATGTTTATTTATAGATGCATGTGAAAACAAATGTATAAGAAGTACAAATATACAGTTTAAATGAATGGGGTTTACAAGAGGGGACATATTGTATAAATAAAAATATATTTTAACTTAAGCCTAATTCGGTTTCACTATCAATGTCATCAGCTGAGGTAATTATCAGTGGTTTTATATTATTTACATAAATATATGAATCTTCAACTTTGACAACGCGCTGAATGGAATTCTTCCAGCTTTCACAAGGGATATCATTTATAACTTTTTTACTAATTCAACCACTGACACGCTTAAAGTAGAAGAAACATTTTGTGCCCTTATTTTTGATTTAACTTGATGCCAAATATGTTCAATTGGAGGAAGCCGCAAAACAGTGTGTTCCATTTTCTCAGCCATACTATCACAAACATATTTCCTTTTTAATTTATAGTCTTTCAAAACTTCCAAAAGAACACTTTTTTATAACTAGAGTCAAAATAAATGTCATTTTCTAACATATATTCCTGTATTTCCGATTTGGTGTTGGCTGCATTAGGAACCTTATTCAGTAGGCGAGTATGGTAACTTGCATTGTCCATAACACTCTGTTCGGGAACATTTGGCAAAAGGGAATTTTGAAACTAATTTTCAAAAAGTTCCGCGGTCGTGTCTTCGTGATAGTCCAAACTAGAATCTTTTATGTTTCTTGCCGATAATAGTAGACAATTTGAAACCCAGCCCTTTTCAGATCCAGCATGCAAAGTGGTTATTCGTTTACCTTTATTTGAAGGTGCGTTAGTCTGACATTTTCTACTGCTGTCAACCCACCCTTTTTGCACAGTGTCATGGGTATCGAACCATGTTTCGTCAAGGTAAATTATTGTCCAATTCTCTGATCGATACTTTTTAATTTCTTGTAAATAAGTATGTCGCAAGATTCGTAATCTTTGTGACTCCATCACTACCTGCCTTTTGTTGATTTTTCGGAACGTGAATCCCATTCTTCAGAGAATTCTGTGAAGGGTTGATTGGTCCCGTCCTGCATCAGTCTTA
>CM032447.1:32342282-32524782 GCA_019049505.1 Pachyrhynchus sulphureomaculatus
TGAAGATGCTGCATCAAAAATTGTGTTTATTGATGGTATTATAGAAGGTTTAATTTACCTAAAACATCGGGATTAAATATTTTAAAAATAAATAACATCTTACTGTTCCTTAGGCATGTTAATGATTCGATAAGAAATCCTCGTATCGGCTTACCTACGTTTGCACGAGACTTCATTAGAGATTTTTTCTCTTTGAAATAAACTCTGAACTGACCCTGACGGTAAATATTTTATATTCGATTCTGTTGGGTAATCGCTTTCTGCGTCGGATGCAGATCTCTAGGTTTGTAAATTTCACTTCATTCTCTAAACTTTCATTTGTAGAAACAAAAAATTGTGTTCTATAGAGTTGATGTTCTCTTACAGCATACTATAGTTTGTTTCTTTCTTGATACATCTTTCATGACCACGAATTATAGAGGATACTTCTACATACATTTTTTTTGGGTTGAATGTCAAGTAATTTGAATTTTTTATTTAATCATGTATGTACAATAAAACTATATTATCAATTGAGGGACCCTTATATCTCGTCTTGAACGTGTTTTTTTAAAGGGGTTTATTTCCAGAGATGATAGGAATAAGGATCCACTAATGCATACTGGTGTTTTTAACCTTGCCTACACGGTACTACAGATAAAATAAACAAATAACTTAAAATATTTATCATTCACACAGTTTTCATAACATGAAAGACAATTAGGGAATTGTCGAGATCACCAGAGAATACAACTTATTTATAAATAGAACATATTTACGAGGGTCTTTTGAAAAGTAAGGTAAACGAGAAGAAAATACGAACAAAATTGAAAAATTCACCTTTATTTTTCCTTCGAACTCGATACATTTCGTCCAGCGATGTTTCAATGTCATTAAGCCGTTTTTATAAAATGATTTCTCTTGACGTGCAAAATAGGCGTTCACAGCGTACATTACTTCATCATTTCCGTAAAATCATTGTCCTCCAAGAAATTTTTTAAAGTTCGAGAACAAAAAGACGTTCCAAGGGGCTAAATCGGGCGAATAGAGTGGAAGACTAAGCAATTCAAAGCGAAGTTCATGAATTTTGGCCATGGCTACGGTGTATACGTGCATTGTCGTGACGCGGCCCCCCATCGTACACACAACTTTTGCATACTCAAATGTGTATGCTAAATGTTATACACGCGTTCACTCTAGATTCCTACAATATTAACAATCTCCCGAACTTTCGAACGGCGGTCATTCAAAATCATTTTTGTGGATTTTCGTCACAATATTCGGAGTTGCCACATCGTTGGGACGTTCATTGCGATGCTCGTCATTTGTGCTTGTTCGGCCACGTTTAAACTCGGAAAGCCAGTAGTTTACGGTCTTCAATGAGTAAAGTTTGACTTTTATTACGGTGGCCGTTTTCGTTTTCAAAAAGTAAAAATGTTCTAACAGCTCGAATCTCAGTTTTTTCCATGACGCCGGAAATCGCGTATATACGTATTTCGACCGAACAAACAGTAACCGCACTGAGCTGGGAACTGCAACTCTGCATGGAATAAAACTAATGGGTCCAATACTGATTTCTATCATAAGAGTGTCATGTGTGTCATTTACCTTACTTTTCAAGTGACCCTCGTATAACGTTTCATGTTCTTGTAGTACATTGTAAGTAAGAGAAACAGGCAGATTAATATCTACTGTACAATCAGCACTCGCTGATTGTTAACATTAAGGCCGCTCCTTGATTTGTCTGTGCGGTATCGTTTTTCTTGGTGTGCCTGACTTGCGTGGGATGCGCGGGCACGGAGCAAGTCCGGTGGGTTTCATTGATATACAGGTGCTCGGCATGTTTTCGTTACCGAATCAGTACCGAGCACACCGAGGAAAACGATACCGCACCGATAAATCAGGGAGCGGCCTAATAGAGATAAACGTTATGTAGACTATGACACGTGGAAACGGATATCGAGTATGAATTCCTGCTTTATGCCTCTCTGGCCCCATTCAGTGTTCTAAGCTCGAAGAGTAAAAATCCTGAAGGGTGCTTTGTGCAATTGTACGCGAACTTCTGACAATGATATAATAATCCCCAAAAACGTTGATTTACCATATTAAATTTAAAAAAATTAAGAGTGATCCAGATATTGAATTCATTACAGAGGTTGGTTTTCTGGAAAATCTGTCAAAATAAGGATTAAATTAAATCAATACCGTCAAAATTTTAATTTTATTTAAATTTTATATCGTCTGTTGTACGAGTGAGAAAAAATAAATGACTAGTTTTGAAGTCTAAAATGTTACTGGCACTTGTCATTACCTTTAGAGGCCCCTTTAAAAACTGAACGGAATATTGAATTGAAAATTTCTATTTAAGTCGCAATATTTTTACAACCTCCCAAGACAACGTAGTTTGGATTCTAGAGTTGTTAAAATCGTATAAATTTTTTTTCAGTTATTTGCGGAAATAGCAGCTTGGAAAATGCATTTTTTAAGAATTTTCTTTTTCAACTAAGATAATATATGGTAATAAAGTCTGTACACACTGAGAGTACCTATTTTTTACGAAACAAAATATTAAGTATTTTTATTTACTGTTTTTTAAAATATAGAGTCATCTACAAAGATTATTTTAACCTTTTTATACATTTGTTATATTTTAAGCCCAGAATTTTAACTTGCCTTCGAATTCTATTTTTTTTGGGTATAGTTGGACGATTTGCCATAACTTTTTTTTTATTCGATTTATTTATTTTGTTGATTTGTTGTGATTTTGTTACTTTTTTATGTCAAATATTGTCAAATTACGTAAGTTATATCGATTGGGGATCAATTTTTCATACTTTATTGCCAGTTTTATTGTACCAGATTGTATAATAATATATTTTTGTAGAGATATAAACTAATAACCTCGCGTTTCGATTGAAAATAACTCGACGGCAATACCAAAATTAATCATAAAGTTTCATCCGGTAGATAAAACTAATAATTAAGTTTGAATAAAAGGTCCTTAATACGTCTCTGTACATTATCAAGGTTCTACTGTAAATAGTGACTTATAGTTTACATTGAAGTTAATATTTAAATATTGATATATTTATAATACAATCAGTATGACTGAAAGTTTAACTTAATTGAGATTAATAAAAAGATTTTCTAACAAAAAAATAGGTGTTTTATTTATATACTGGCGGGGTTCTTGCAGAAATACTGCAAAAAATGTGTGTATAGTATATCGTAACTTCATTATGTATGCCAAGTTCAACTAATTAGAAAAAATGTTATCCATATTGTCTTTGTACACTCTGTTACTTCCCTTGCTAAAGGGTAGCCCTCGAGATTTGTGGATTTCTCCACGTTTTAAGTTCCGTCTATCTGTTGGTATAATAACTCTCGAACGACATTAAATATTGATTACAAATGTGCTACACATAATAGTAAAAGTAAATGTATTTTTAAATTATCCTAGTTATGAAGGAAAATTCAATATATATATATATATATATATATATATATATATATATATATATATATATATATATATATATGTAATATATATATATATATATATATATATATATATATATATATATATATATATATATATATATATATATATATATATATATATATATATATATATACAGTCCCTGGCCAAATTATTAGACGCACTGTATTTTTTTTAGTAATTTTATGTTTCTTAAGAGTTTTTATGCAATAATGGTGTATTTAAACTACAATATTATTGATTTTTATTTAAAAGAATTGTTGTAGACTACATATTTGTATTTATTTTTAACATAGGGCAACACTGTGTTGACAAAGTGATACATGAACGTAAATAAGTACAAACCTGTATCAGTCGCGATCGGAATCGAGTCAGGTACGGATGTGTTTCTGTGGCTCTATGGACTGTGATTGTTTGTTTAACAGTTTTATACTACTCAGTTATTAGTTTTATTTTGTATGCAGTGTTTTAAAAAAGTAATTGGACTATTT
Organism: Pachyrhynchus sulphureomaculatus; assembly: GCA_019049505.1. Classification (NCBI taxonomy): domain Eukaryota; kingdom Metazoa; phylum Arthropoda; class Insecta; order Coleoptera; family Curculionidae; genus Pachyrhynchus; species Pachyrhynchus sulphureomaculatus. The sequence goes on from CM032447.1 coordinate 32,346,252, forward strand.
TCATTATGGGTAGAAAAGGCGATCTTTCACCACATAAAAAAAGCTGAAGTGAAGGCCCTTGTGATTGCGAAAACATTTACAAACCGAGAAATATCACGAAAATTGGAGGTTTATGAAGCTAGTGTACGACGCGTAAAAAAGAAAATTGAGTCAGGGAAGGAATTAAGCCCGAAAAGAAAGAAAAGATGCGGTAGAAAACCAATTTTCACTCCACGGTCAGAGAGATGTTTGAAGAAAATTTGTGTAGAAAACAGATTTGCTACCACAAAGGTAATAAAATCACAACTCCAGGATGCTAGCGTAAATGCTTCTGAGCGCACTGTTCGAAGAAAATTGAAAGAATTAGATTTTAAGGCCTGTCGCCCCGCCAGGAAGCCCAAGTTAACAGCTGCAATGAAAGCAAAGCGCCTGAAGTGGGCCAAACAATGGCAAGACAAAGATGTGGACTTCTGGAGATTGATAAGATACAGCAATTTAATCAATAATTGATACATTATTATCATTTTCAGTTAAATAAAGCAAATAAACATGGAAGTTTATATATTTTTCCTATTTTTGACAGGTCTGCTTCAGTGACGAAAGCACATTCGAAATTTTGCAGAATAAAGCTCAGTATGTGCGTCGTCGTCATGGAGAAAAGTTTCATCCTGATTGTGTCGTCCCGACGGTTAAACATCCCACCAAAGTGATGATTTGGTCAGTCATCAGCGCCAAGGGCACTGGACGTCTGTACGTCGTCAAAGGAATAATGAGGCAAGATCAGTACAAAGAAGTATTACAAAATCGGTTGATTCCGCAGCTCAGAGAATGGTTTCCAAATGGGGAACCATTCACTTTCATGCAAGATGGAGCTCCCTGCCACACTGCTCGGTCTGTTAAAGCTTTTTTGGCAGAAAAAAATATCCCTCTGTTGGATTGGCCGGGTAATAACCCCATTGAAAATGTGTGGGAGCTGATGAAAAGAGAAGTGGCTAAAGATGTGATTACCAACAAAACCCAGCTCCTAGAAAAGATTATTCATGTGTGGAATCATCATCCTCAAATGCAGGAGACAGTACAATCTTGCATTGATAGCATGCCGCGCAGAATTAAAGCTTTGATAGCGGCTAAAGGTGGCTCAACTAAATATTGACTTTTACTAACATTAATTTCACTTTTCTTTAAAACTTAATAAACTTATACTTTTCTAAATTAATGCTGTTTTATTTATGTCAAATAAATAGGTAATTGATTGGATAATATAAAAATAAAAAACAAATCAATTTAAAATAATAAAACGGTACAATATCACTCGGTAATTAATATTTTACATGAAATCTTGCAGTGCGTCTAATAATTTGGCCAGGGACTGTATATATATATATATATATATATATATATATATATATATATATATATATATATATATATATATATATTATATATGTAATATATATATATTATATATGTAATATATATATATATATATATATATATATATATATATATATATATATATATATATATATATATATATTATATATGTAATATATATATTATATATGTAATATATATATTATATATGTAATATATATATTATATATGTAATATATATATATATATATATATATATATATATATATATATATATGTAATATTAATATATATATATATATATATATATATATATATATATATATATATATATATATATATATATATGTAATATATATATATATATATATATATATATATATATATATATATATATATATATATATATATATATATATATATATATATATATATATATATATATATATATATATATATATATATATATATATATATATATATATAATGTAATATATATATATATATATATATATATATATATATATATATATATATATATATATATATATATATGTAATATAATATATGTATATATATAATATATATATATATATATAATATATATATATATATATATATATATATATATATATATATATATATATATATATATATACAGCCTTGACCAAAAGTATTAGGCATCCCTAATAAACACGTAAAACTCATAAGGTATTAAAAAAAGACTAATTGTTTTAACAATACTATAGGCGGCGCTGTCAAAATCTAATTTAAACAATAGACAATCTCTTTTACAAGTCCATAAAACACCTGGCCCACAAAATTGCGATAATGAGGTTTTTTTGAAAAATATTTTTAATGTTTTTTTCAGTCTCTTTTTACTACTTGTAGTGTCAAGAAGCTTCCGTGCGTGTTTTATTTGTGAACTGGACATTCTTATATTTGAGAAATCCAACTTTGAGGTAAGTTTTTATATGATTTATTTTAACAAATAACTACATATAATTACTCTTGATTTAATCCGTTTTAGTCAAAATAATAACTAATTTTTTAATTGAAGTAATTTTTCTATTCTTACAACTATTCGGAATGTCAGGTGTGACATTCGTGAGGCGGCGTGTCGGCGAGGAATACCATCCAAATTGCGTGGTACCTACTGTAAAATACAGAGGAGGCAGCATTATGATCTGGGGCTGCATGGCTGCTAAAAGTGTCGGCGAAATGTTCGTTTGTGAAGGCCGCATGAACAGCCAAAAGTACATAAATATACTAAAAACCGTACTGATGCCTTCGCTAACGCGCATTTTTGGCGACACTAATTTAGACGACATCAAATTTCAGCAAGATAATGCACCTTGTCATAAATCAGCGACTACGATGCGCTGGTTTAGAGACAATAACATTGTCTTGTTGGATTGGCCGGCGCAGTCTCCAGATCTACAACTGAATGTACTAGGCATGCCCCAAAGAATTGCTGCTGTAATTAAAGCTAAGGACGGACACACACCAAATATTAATTTATTTCATAATTTTACCTCAATATACGATTTTACAAGACATACGAATTTAATTTTTTACCCTGAAACACAAGAAATGAAGTAAATTGTAGAGTGCCTAATATTTTTGGCCAAGGCTGTATATATATATATATATATATATATATATATATATATATATATATATATATATATATATATATATATTTATATATATATATATATATAAACTCCTGGACAAAATTAACGCAATAATCTGAAAATTAATTTATCTTTTTCTTATGTCAGTTTTAAAGTTTATCGAGTATTTGAATAGTAGGCTATGCATATTTTGTTTCGTTGTTCATGACAGAAATCAAAACAATTCGTTTAGATTTATAGTTTTAAAGAATTTTTTAGAAGATAAACAATTTTCTGTAATAATGCGATAGATTTTCTTTAAAAGTAAGCTTATAAATTGTTCCCTTTTTCAAAGTAATAGGTTTTTGTGGTAGACTGTTTTTATTTTTGAATTAGATAAATGAATCGAACAAGGAATTTAACTGAACACGAGGTAGTGCAAGCCTCAGTTTTATTGGACGAGGGATATTGTCAGAGTTATGTTGCCAATTTGTTAGGCAAACATCGTTCCACAATAAGTCGTATGGTAAGACGCTTGAATGATGTAGGAACTTATTCTAGAAGGCTAGGGCAAGGACGAAAACGATGCACTAGCGACCTAGATGAACGTTTTATAAGACAATATGCTTTAAGAAACAGGACCGTCACTAGTTCTATAATAAGAAAAGAACTCGAAGCTGTTCGCAATGTCACAATTTCTTCTAAAACAGTTAGAAGACGGTTAAATGAAGCTGGATTAAACAGTAGGAGACCAGCCACTGCGCCCTTGCTTACTAGAGAGAACAGAGTTGCCAGATTACGTTTTGCTCAACATCACGAAAACTGGTCTGTGGATGATTGGAAACAAGTTTTCTTCACAGATGAAACTAGGGTTAGTCTAAAACATCCAGATGGTCGTGAGCGAGTGTGGCCAAGACCAGGAGAGATGTTTGCTCCTTGCAATATCTCTGCAAGGATTCCATTCGGCGGTGGCTCTGTTATGTTCTGGGGTGGCATCTGCTTTGATGCTCGCACAGAGTTAGTTCCTGTCCGTACGAGATCCATGAATGCGGACTACTATCTTGAGAATATTGTAATAGAACATGTGATGCCTTTCGGTCATTTTGTGGGGCCCAATTTCCTGTTTATGCAAGACAACGCTCGACCTCACGTGGCTAGGGAGGTACTCGATTATCTTAATCAAGTTGACATACTGATTATGCAATGGCCACCAAAAAGCCCGGGTCTGAATCCGATAGAACATGTATGGGATCACCTTAAGAAAAATGTGAAACGTCATATACCTGCACCTAGAAACCTGAGGGAACTTGAAAATGCAGTTATCACAGAATGGGAGCAAATTCCTCAAGATTTGATCCAATATTTAATTAGAAGCATGCCTAGGCGCATAAACGCTGTCATCCGAAGTAGAGGAGGCAACACACGCTACTAGTGTCCCAGTTACACCATTAATTTTGCTACTAGTGTCCCAGTTTATTTTTTTCATTATTACATAATTTCAACGATTTTGTTATTAGGTCTTAAGAGGTATTTTAATTCGAATCTTATAGAGAAATTTGGTAGCTAATTCACTTTTAAAGTATCCGAATAAGTTTTTTCTAACTTTTAGTGTAACCAATGTTCATAAAAAATTATTAAAATTAATTCATTATAGAGATTTGTATGATTTAATATATTGTTGCGTTAATTTTGTTCAGAAGTGTATATATATATATATATATATATATATATATATATATATGTATGTATATATATATATATATATATATATATATATATATATATATATATGTATATATATATATATATATATATATATATATATATATATATATATATATATATATATATATATATATATATATATATATATATATATATATATATATATGTATGTATATATATATATATATATATATATATATATATATATATATATATATATATATATATATATATATATATATATATATATATATATATATATATATATATATATATATATATATATATATATATATATATATACATACATATACATATATAAGCACAGTGACAGGCAGAAAGTGTGGGATATTTTTTTTATTATTAAATTTAGAAGAAAAATGGGTTTCTAGGTAGAGTTTGGATCGTTTGAAAACGATTTTGATGATTTTGTAGTGTCGAATGTCGTTTGGCAGGACATTTAAATTTTCTAAATTTTAAAGTCCTGTATTTGTTAAAATTTTGAAAATATATAGAGGTAGCTTATATAATTTCTTCCAGAGCGGTGCCTGCTCGGCATACACATCGCGCTAATGAGATTATGCTTGTCATTCCTCTTACAACGTCTTTTATATGGATAACCTTATCCTTTGAGAATTATTTGCCCAGGACTGTTTCCACCCGAGTACAATTTACAGAACTTCAAGATTAACGTGAATTGCTTTTTCCGCAGATGAGTCTCTCGTATAGAGCTTTAGGGATTTCCAGTACATGTGGTACGTAAATAAAAGATAACCGGTGCAATGCAAATTGGACTTGTGCAATTAGTGCTCCGTACGTTGATTGCTTTTAAAATAAAAATTTTTGTTAAAATGATCAACAACTTCACAAAATACACCCCAAATGAGTTTTCAACAAAGTATGACCTTGAATTTTTGTTACCAGATAAATTATTAAAGGTAATGCACTTGTGATAATTTTTCGTTTAATCTACACCTAGTGGAGGATATTCAAGAATTTTTTCAAAATTTTTCGTTCAGTACTTTTCGAGATAAGGGGGGGCAGCAATTTTTCGAGATTTTTTAAAAATAATACAAAGATAAGTGTGCGCAAATATTGCATTACATATATTTTTGAACTCGTGTTTTTACAAGCTTTTATTTGACACCCCACTCGATCATCTGGTAAAAAAATGTTTTTTTTCACTCCCCAAAACTAACACCTTAAGTCAAAATTAAACTTTCAAAACTACACGGCTCTGATGAGGCCATCAATTCCTATATTAGTACCAAATTTCTGTATGAAATAGTTTCGGAGAAATTTGCTTGTGACGGACAGACACCGAAGTGATCTTATAAATGTTTCGTACGGAACACTAAAAATCATATTTCCAAGCGCCTAAAACCAAACCTTGGATTCGTCATTATAATAATTTAATAAAATGAACCAAAAAATAAAATAATATCCAATTTATTTTGAAACATATCAACCCGAGGAAGCGAATTATAACATCTTGGAATAATGACCATACCGGCATTTCTAAAGATGGTGAAAAAACGGTAGCATTTACCTTCACGGGCCTTTACTTTGAATATAATAATTAACTTTTAACAGAACTTTATTGAAAATATTTTATTAAAATCTTATAATTATGGGCGTCTGTATTTAAGAAATAACCGGCCAAACCTAAATCGGACTTGCGCAATTAGTATTCCGTATGTTGATTGCTTTTAAGATAAAAAATTTTGTTACAGAGGTATAAAATGATAAATGACTTCACAAAACACACCCCAAATGAGTTTTCAACAAAGTTTTTTGCCATCTTTACTGAAAACTGATGACCAGATAAATTATTAAAAGTCTCAAAACTAAAAAACTCATTGTAATTTTGGTTCAATCTACACCCTGTTTTTCAGAATTTTTGGATCAGTACTTTTCGAGATAGAGGGGGAACACCGATTTTGCGCGATTTTTTCAAAATAATACAACGAAAAGTGTGCGCATGTAAGACATTATATATATTTTTGAACTCTTTTTCAAGCTTTCATTTGACACCCCACTTGATGAGTTGGTAAAAAAATTTTTTTTTACTCCCCAAAACTAACTCTTTAGGTCAAAACTTAACTTTTAAAACTACAACGGCTCTAATGGGGCCATCAATTCCTATATTACTGCCAAATTTCAACTTCCTATGTCAAATAGTTTCGGAGAAAATCGGATGTGACAGTCGGACAGACAGTGTTCCGTACGGAATACTAAAAAAACGCCGTTTTTAAAACACCGTAACTAAAAGAGCGCGGGAAAAGTGTATATGGGCGTTTGCAATTAAGGAAAAATACTTTATAACACTATAAACAAAAAAAAAAAAACGCGGGCAAGATGTTTATCGCAACCAGAATTTGGTGGGATTAACAGTGTCAATCATCATCAACAGACAATTAATCTCGTCAAATTCTGTTACCTGTTTTGATTGGTATTGTTAATTTTGTCAAATTATCGTTGTTATAAACAGCTCTTTTGTTTTTTTATTAGTTGTAAATGCTCATAGTAACGAGAATTTGATGGGATTAACAATACCAATCAGAACAGAGAGTTTATCCTGTCATATTCTATGAAACAGCCCAGTGTTTATTTTAGAACTGCGTGTTGGCAAGAGACATATTAGGCAAATCATTACCAAATTTTTTCCTCTTAGCTCCTACCCCCTTCCCAATTTGCATATTAAATCTTGAGTAAAAGTTCCAGAAATTGTATAGCTCATAAAAGCCACATGCTAGCAAAAACAAAGAAAATATAGGTAGCAAATAATGAATATGTTTATTAAATTACTTCTAAGAACATAAGAAAAAGCAATTGCAGACACAATTTAAAACAAACTAATTTAAATATTTAAAGGAAACCATCATCGTCTTCCTCTGCCATTTCTTTGGCTAGCTCTAAATCCTGTGCCTCTCTTTCCCTTCTTTCTTCTGCACTTTCTAATTCTTTACCATACGCTTTTGGAGGATACCTGTAAGGAAAACGCAAAAAAACTTACCATGTCTTGAAGCAGAAATGATGCATTATTTTACAGTAGAAAACGGATGACATGGCTATAGATGTTGAACGGTGCTTCATAAACAAGTATGATTAGAAAATATACACTTCTTTATGATTTAAATAAAAATGACTAATCTTATTACCTCATAGCTTTTACACTTTGATTATGCAAGTCCAAACAAAATGATATTCTTTGATGAAATGCCATCTGTGGCTCTTTAGTACAGTAAATATCCGTACTTTCCTTGCTTCTCATATAACCTAAAAAAAAAAACATTAAAATTAGTAAATTTTCAAGTCTTTTAGCCACATAAGCATGCTGTAAACAAAAAAAAACAGATAGGCTCTCGACAGTCGATTTACAATGCACTTGAGCTATTTCTTCTTAATTTGTGAGAATACTACCAGTGGCATTGTAAAAACTAGAAACCGGATTATATGCAACATAAAAATCTTGAAATATGCATGCAAATATGCATGAAAAATGATTAAAATATGTATGAAAAGGGTCAAAATATGCAATATTAAATAATAATAAAAGTAGTAATTTTTAGTTTTTTATTTCAAAATCAGCAAAATTAACAAGTTATCGACGATGTTTAAATTTAATTAACAATTTTTTAAAATTATTTAACATTTGTATTCTTGTACACGTAAACAATAAGGTATTGTTCCAAATGTTGGGTAGTAAGATCGTGTCTTCGATCACTTAAAATATTTTTATAAGTGGAAAAAAAAACCATTCCACATCAACTGGGCAGTATTTGAATTTGGGTGCTATGTTAGCACTTATTGTTTCTGACAAAAGTTCACCCGTCCCATTAATAAAAGTATCAATTTGACACAAAGGTTTAAAGCCTGGGTTATTGCACAAAATGTTTTCAAACTTTTCTTGAACTCTACGCGGGAATACATCTGGCAATGTGGAGTTTATTTGACGGATTTTATTCATTATCTGAATTGATTCAGTCAACGCCAAACCTCGAGATACCCGCAGGTATGTGGGAAAAGTAAGTGCTAATCAAAGCTATGTTTTTTTTAATATCAGAATCGTTAATTGCTTCCTTGGATTGACGGCACTATCGAAGTCATTTACTACACCTTTGATGGCCTTGAAATGTTCATTGTAAAATAGTACAGCTTCAATCCATGTTTCCCATCGAGTTACCACTGGTTCGAGAGGTAAAGGCACATTTGGCAGTTTTTCTTTATACGCGTTATTGCGAGCAGGTGCCTTAAGAAACACTTTCTTTGCTGATGAAATCAGTTTATTTACATTTCCAAACATGGATCGTACTTCTTCAGCGAGTTGATGGACTCCTTGAGCAAAGCACGACACATGACTTAAATTTGGATTTTTATCCAAATCCTCCAAGTATTTTTACTTGGAGGACTTTGGCTGTCTTGATCATATAGGGAGCAGCATCTGAGAGAAATATAAACACTCTTTCATCTGCAGAAGATTCAGGAAATATTTTTTTAATACTCATTCACAAATCTAGCGATCGTAGAATGATTTGTCTTGTCAAGTTCTTTGCAGGCCACCAAATAGGAAGAAGAAGGCTCTAATCTTAATGCACCCACAATTAAATTCGCAATTTAGCGACCACAACTGTCGGTAGTTTCATCAGCTGAAATCCAAATAATGTCATCCTTAAGTTCATTACGTATTTCTTCCAGAACATGTTAGTAAATTGTTGGTATGTAATTTTTACGCAGTGTTGATTCATCTGGTATTTTTTGATTCAAGCAATATTTCTACAGAAAATCTTTGAATGTAGGATTTGTAGGTTTGTGGAGAGAAATATTAATTGCAAGCAATGCTTCACATAAATCCATGCTAAAGTAGTTTTTTTGTTTGCCTAAAGAAGTTGAATCACTGCTACTTGCTGCTGTTATAAGTTGTTGTCGTGGGCCTTTTTTTTTGCAATCCTGCGATATGAAGACTTGTCTTGACATGCTGGTCAATTTGAAACTTAAACAAATATTCTTAGAAACCAACTACTTATCACTTAATATCCCGACCAAGAAACAAAGGAATAAAATACCGTCGTAATTTTGGGTATTCCCTTGGCACTATAACCTAATCGATGTTTAGACTATTGCAGGTAATGTTCCGGCGATAAGATCGGTTCCAGACGACGACATTAACAATACCCTGAGCAATTCAGTTGCCTAGTAATACCGAAAAATATTGTAAATATAGGGAAAATATGCATCATTACTAGATTTTGGGTAAAATATGCAATAATCAGTGAGAATGGTCTGAATATGCAAATGTATATGGAAATATGCAAATGCATATAATCCAATCTCTAGTAATAACCATACAAATTATTTTAATGTATTTACTGCACTTATTCTTTACAAATAATTATACCATTTTTGTTTTCATTCCAATTATCTAAATAAACAGAAACTCATGGGCAAGAATTTAAAAATTCAAGAAAACAAAAAAAGGGAAAAGTGAGAACGAAGGTGGTGACTATTGAATTTGTCAGTATAACAGCAGTTTGGAAGACAGTTACTTTTTTTATTCTCTTTAGCTCAGTCAGGACATTTAATTTGTAAAATTCATTCATTTAGACTATTTATTATATTTTAAACAATAAATCAATTATTATTGATACTTTTTATAGTAAATATACATATTCATTCATAAAACTGTAAGAAATGTGAAAAAGATTATAAGAAAGTGTTCAGTTTTTTAGTAATAAAATGATAAGAAAATAAAAAAAATATATACTATCAAAAACACTGGTAAGATTTTATTTATTATAAACACGATAAAAACATCCACAAATTACTAAACTTGATTTACCTCCTTCAGGATCCAATGTAGCCTCAATTACACCATCCCTAATAGCCTTGGCAACAATAAATTCGGCATCTTCTGCTGAATCTAGTCCCAATTTCTTAGCAATATCTTGGGGAGAAATTCTCGAATAAGACAAGCCAATACTTCTTATAGCAGTCTTGATCACATTGTGTCTCAAACGCAGAATTAATGTATATGTATGATCCTGTCTGAATTGAGGACCAAAATTTTCTAGGACTTCACCGAAACGATGCAGGTTACCCATACGGACTGCTTGAGTTAGTTGGAAATAGGAGCTCAGTGAGCGACGCATTGCAGCTTGTCTAGAAAATAGAAAGATCCAAAAAAATTTTTAAGTTGTTTGAATCTTAAATGGTTTTAAAATTTTACCTAAAAATTTGTCTCTCTGGAATATCTCCTAACAATAACTCCACCACAACTAGTAGTTTCTGTACAGTCTGTCTAAAACCAACTGCTGTATTTTGCGGTGCTTTCCTCATGGCCTGTACTAAATGTTTATGGGCCACACTGTATTCCAAACGGGCTGCCTTAATTCTTCCCAAATAGTACAAATACCTAGCCCATTCATTGTTACTGGCAGTTTCAGGAAATACACATTTTGAAACTAGTTTATCAGCTTGGTCATAGAGTGAGTAGTGTAGATAATTTCTTAAGAGGCAGTTTATAAGTACTGCTTGACCTTCAAAATCATTTCTTAGGGTTGCAGTACGTAATCTAGCATGTAGAAAGCTTCGAATTGAATCTAACCTATAGAAAATGATGAAATGAATTCAAAACATTAAACATTCAAAATACAAAGCATTTATTAGCTTTACACAATATTGATAAAATATAAACAAAAAATTGTGAAATCCTAGCTCACCCGCTTTATTAATGTTATAAACAGGATTCTCAGCAGTGTTTTTGTCTTTTAAATTCTATAGATTATTACTTCTAGAGAGCAGTTTATAAATTGATAAAATTTATGTAAGGATGTTTTATGTATACGTCCATATTAAAATAAACTGTTTACTTAAGCTTTTTATAACTGAATAATTCTAATTACCTGTTGGTTAGTTCTGCCACCCTAGAATGGTAAAAATAGCATTTAGCAGCAATAAGATCAATAGATCTCCGATTCTGACTAGTAATTTTGTTCATAAGTGCCTGAGAGCATCTCAGGGCTTCTTCCAACTTATTTGTATCAATTAAGCGTACCAAAATTAACAAATTAATATAGGCATCGACTTCGGGTACAGGACTCTTTGTAGCAGATCTAGTTCTAGTTTGAGGACTGTCTATTTCTCCTGTAGCTTCCTCTACAAAAGCTAGTAGTAGTTCCCTCTCAGAAGGTGGGTAAATTTGAGTTATGAGGCTTCTTAAGACCACACCATTAAGCTTCCTTCTTGTATTAGGTAAGCACCTAAAAAAATTGGACGATAATTACATATTTGTGCAGAAATTCTATTGTAATATCATGAATCCACTGGAGCAATTTTTTAACCTAAATCATAGGGTTATGGTTAAAATAAAAATAAATTAATTTTAGCAAATTTTTACAACTTGAGATTATAATGTATTTTACCTCAGAACTCTCAAGATAAAGCGATTTTCTTTGTTCGAAACAGCCTTTTCAATCTGCCTGGCATGTTCCCTTATTTCTTGTAAACTCTGCAAATCTGCATCCCTTTTGCTGTCTCCAGCTTCTAGACCTGGAGGACTATCTGCGTTCTTCATTTCAACGTCAGTTTCCACAAGAACCATGTTTAAATGTATTTCTCCCTTTTCTAAATTTGAGTGAATTTGCAAAAAAAAACCGATTAAAAACAATAACCTCTCAAACGTCAAATTTTGTCGTGTAATGCAGCTAAGTTTTAAACCAAACTTTAAGGCTGACTTCTTACAGACATTCTTGAACAACCCTGTCGAAACTTCCCTCTAAAGTAAAAGAGAATTTTTTTAAAATTATATTGTTAAACAATTATAAGTTCGAAAAATAGAAAGTATTACATAAATTCTTATCTTTGGGCCAAATTTGCTATGAAAATATGAAAGATAAATTAATTTTTCTATTCGGTTATGGATCTAATAGTGAGAGACTGAATTTTGACACTAAATTGAAGTTTTGACCAGCCTAATTCTAGGTGTTTAAGCTTATCTGTTCTTACTTTCAAGTATAAATTCACTACGACATCAGCTGATTTGATTAACCAGGAAATTATGATGTTTTAAAGTTGTTGATTTACTTCATGTCAAATATTTAAAAATGTCCAAAATAAGCCAAATTCTGTGTAAATTCACTCAAAATCATCGTATATTTTATCCCGTGGCTCATAAAACCCTTTTAAATAGTTTTGTGGCACAAAAAGTGAGATTATGTAACCGGTGCCCTGTGAAGTTAAAAACACATGCAAAATTTTTAAAAAAAGGTTCCTATTTTAACTCTTTAAATGTGGCTTTTGCACTGAGTATTTTAACATGGCTTGGTTTTAATAAAGACGATGAGGAAAAGGAATCCGAACTGATAATGACTTTGAAAAGGGCAGTTTTATGCACTCAACGAGAACAGTATGAGAAAGCCGAACAAATGTTACATTTAGCTTTAAGGTATTTGTGTAGCTTATAAAAAGCATGATAGTGATATGAGAATGTAAAGGCTTTTCTTTTTTATGAAATATATGTTGGTATTATATTACATAATTTTATTAATATAGAAAAACTTGGTATAAATGTAATATATTAATTGAAATATGTGAAAAAATAATACATAGACAAAAGAATTCCTAAAAGACCTAGCAACTTCATGTGAAATTCAGACAATCCAATAATGGACAATATGAGCTTTGCTGAGTAGGGAACAACAATTGAGGAGAACTCCATATTTCAGTAGTATATATCTATAACTGTGCTAATAAGATAAGGGTGTTTTTTTCCCTTCTGGGGATTTATACTTCTTGCCGACTAGTGATCATTTGAGTTTCAATTCTGTACATGAGTACAGGTGTAGATATAGAGACATACGTTTATGGTAATACCTTAAAAATTTAAATGTTTTAACAAAAGGGGTCCGTGTTTCTGTTACTATTATTATTATAATAAATAAATATTCTTGGAAAGGTTTTATTATTATTCCATGTCAGATTGAGTGGGCCTTAAAATAATGTGAATTCAATTGCTTGTCGATTAAATTTTAAAATGTTGGGATTCTTAACCTCAACTGATCCTTAACCTTGTTTTTAGATTAGCTCAACAAACTCAAAATGAACAGGGTATTCTGTATTGCTATGATTTAATGGCAAATTTAGCTTTTGATACTTATGAGCTGGATAAAGCTGAAAAATTATTTGTCAGTGTGTTACAAATACTTTTATCAAATGAAACACCACAAGATGATCTTAAGGTCTGTATATTTAGGTAGTAAGAATACTATGGAATGAATTACTTTTATTTTCAACTGTTTAAATATGAATTATAACAAATTTTATCATTTTTCATATTTCAAACACAACAGCTTACCAAGATGGCTTTTGAAGTTTTGCCGAATTCTATCTATATGACTGTGTAATTTCTTATGAAAATAATAAATCTCTTTTATATAACTCATTTATTTATAGGTTATTCATATAAGTCTAAAACTGGCAAGGATATGCCAGTTAAAGGCAAATATTGAGAGAGCTGACTTGGGGTATAGATGGTGCTTGGAACAGATAGATAAACATAAAAATGACAGCGATGAGGCTAGCATTTTATGCGGAGTTATCAATGATTGGTATGCACAGTATTTTTTGGATATAGGCAATACATCTAAGGCTATGGTACATTTGAATGAAGCATATAAAATGTGCAATAAAACTCAAGGTAGCTATCTTCCATAGCTTAAAAGTGCAGAGTCCTTTTTTGACTGTTAAAGAGATGGTAATGTTAGAAGGGTGAGGTCATAAGAGGGATGAATCTAATCCAGAGAGAGTTATAGGCAGACAGAGAATAGTTTTGTTTTTATAACATCTGTATTACTTTCTATTTTAGGAATTAATAGTGAGAAAAGTATGCTTCTTCTAAATGACCTAGGTATAACAAGTTTTAGAGCAGAAGAATATGACAGAGCAGAGAAGTTTTTAAAAGAAGCCATATCAGTGGGAAATAATTTAGAAGATAAATCACATTTAGGGGTTGTACATGCCAATCTGGGGTTAATTTTGTTGCAAAAGGGAATCTTGAAAGAGGCTGAAAAGTTTTGCAAGGAAGGACTAAAGTTAGGTAATAGTTACAGAAATGGAATATTAAACAATTGATACAATTTTATTAACACAGAAGTGAATACAGATTATAATAAAGTGCGAAATACAAACCACTTTTATAAATAAACAATTTTTTTTTCAGTAGGCACTATAAATTCACTTTTTTAGGAAAACAAAATGAAAACACAGAATCAATGGAGCAATCGAATTATTGCCTGGATCAAATTAAATTAAATTTAGGAAATAATAAAAGATGATTCAGTAGTTTGAGAAAATAATTTATTAAAAAAAAATGAAAACACATTATTGTAAACAATGTACCTAATTTTAATGTGATAAATATAAATTTGAAATAAAATAATTTTATTTAATCACATTGTCACCTTAAATTGAAAGAGTAATTTAAATATACGAGTCGCGTTTCAAAAATAAGGGCCATTTGGTTATAAATAGTAGTTAAAAACACCGATTAGTTCGCGTATTGCACAATGGTCTATTGAGAATGTAAACGCTGTATTGTCAGTTTATTTGTTGTTTGCTTTTGCGTAATGGTGTGTAATGACGAGTGCGCTGAGAACGAATCCCGCCAGTTGTGGAGTTCCTCAGTGATTAAATTCCTGGATGCGAGAGGACATAATGCCGTTGAAATTCGCCGTCAATTGTATAAAACTTGTAGGCCTACCGCAGCGAGTGAAGAAAAAGAGGTAATGGTGTCGCGAGTTTGCGAGTTTAGGATAGACTGACCTCGCTGAACAAGATATTTTTGACTAAGTTGGGAAAGTGGTATTTTTGGCACAATGTTACTACTCGACGCGCGTTTCGCTAACCATGTTAGATTCATCGCTCCTGATGAAGCTAACATGACGCGCGTCGAGTGCAAAAATAAAGTGTTTGGTGTAGTGGTGATATATACTGAGTAGGGATATTTTTGTTCATCCAGCAGTCCTGATCTTGCACTTGGTAACTGCCATCTCTTTTTAAACCTCAAAAAATGGTTGCACTTCAATGCTCCATGGAAACTGATGAGTTGAAACCCTCAATGCAAAAACTGCGCAAGGCGGCGCAATTTTATACAGGGGGTTTGAAGAAGCTCGTTCCACAGTATGAAAAGTGTTTGGATCGGGATGGTGAGTATGTAGAAAAATAAGTAATATTTATGTATATAAAACCAGTAATAAAGTTTTTTTTTCAATTGTTCTCATTTTTTTACCGACTGGCCCTTACTTATGTGCCTCATAATAAAATATGGAACAAATTAAATAATAAAAATATTGCATCAATTTAATTTAAAATTTAGTATTTTAGTAACTAAAATGGAAACATAAAATTCACATTAGTATATTAATGTACATATTTTTTACACAGATGAAATAATTTTAAGACACCTTTAAGTTGAAATTAACAGTGGCGGAAATGATGGGGCACACAATATCGAACAAATCATTTCCAGTCTTCTTTCAAAATGTAACGCAATGTTTTCTTCATGGAGCAAAATAATAAAAAAGAATCAAAAACAATTTCTTCAAGAACTGCGCAAGGCGGCGCAATTTTATACAGGGGGTTTGAAGAAGCTCGTTCCACAGTATGAAAAGTGTTTGGATCGGGATGGTGAAAATGTAGAAAAATAAGTAATATTTATGTATATAAAACCAATAATAAAGTTTTTTTTTCAATTGTTCTCATTTTTTTACCGACTGGCCCTTACTTGTGAAATGTGCCCCCATAATAAAATATGGAACAAATTAAATAATAAAAATATTGCATCAATTTAATTTATAATTTAGTATTTTAGTAACTAAAATGGAAACATAAAATTCACATTAGTATATTAATGTACATATTTTTTACACAGATGAAATAATTTTAAAACACCTTTAAGTTGAAATTAACAGTGGCGGAAATGATGGGGCACACAATATCGAACAAATCATTTCCAGTCTTCTTTTAAAATGTAACGCAATGTTTTCTTCATGGAGCAAAATAATAAAAAAGAATCAAAAACAATTTCTTCAAGAAATTGTTTTGTACAATTATTTTAGACTACTATGATCCCCTCTAGGAGTTCCACCAAGTGCCCATGTTCTGCATGCAGAGATTTCGACCGCCTGACTTCACTACTACCCATACATAAAGTTGACTTCATAAAAATCACGAAATATACATAAAAATATAATAAATAATATACAAACTCAGCATAGTTTCTCTCCTCTTTAATTTTTCCAAAAACTACCTTTAAAAATAGGCTAAAAAGGAGAATGGATCCCCAATGAGGGGCATTTTTTAATAAATAAGTACATACCTACTCATAAAACATAGTTTATTAAAAAATATATGCAGGATGTTATGAAATCCACTACATATATTGAAATGGATGACTCGTGGGGCCATGTAGAACCACATTTAATCTTATTTTTCAAATTCCAAAAATTTTTGAAAAATAAAAAAAAAGCGCAAAACTGCCTTTTACCAAATCATTTACAAAATCAACCTGCACATGAAATGCTAACATTGAAAAGAAATAATTCCTTGGAACAGCAAATTTTCAAGTAGAGGAGAGTAGGGAAAATCGACCATCTTTAAAAATGGTAAATAAAAAATACATCTACCAAAATATTTAGTATTGATGAAAGTGGATTTTCCACCATTCAGAAAAAATGCAAAAGGTTTTAGAGCGAAGAAAGAAGCTAGTGTGCCTAGACAGTTTGTGCCACGAATATTTATATTCAAAAGAATGACTTGAATTGGGGCATGGCATACTTTCTGGGAGTGTTGTCACCATTCCAGAAACTGGCTATATTAACTGAAACTTATTTGTAAAATGGATGAAACATTTTACAAGCGTCGTAAAGTCAACCCCTAAAAATATAGTGTTACTTCTGCTTGATGGAAATACAACGCATTCGAAGAACTTGGAGGCGTTAATAATAGCGAAGCCTAATGTTACAACTGCCAGGCCTTACTACACATCGGCTTCAGCCATTAAATGTGTCTTTTTAGTGTTCCGTACGGAACACTTATAAAGATCACTTCAGTGTCTGTCTGTCCGTCTATCGCACCCGATTTTCTCCGAAATTATTTGACGCAGAAAGTTGAAATTTGGTACTAATTGATGGCCTCATCAGAGTCGTGTAGTTTTGAAAGTTGAATTTTGACTTAAGGGGTTAGTTTTGGGGGGTGAAATCGGAAGTGAAAAAACAAAATTTTTACTAGGTCATCAAGTGGGGTGTCAAATGAAATCTTGTAAAAACACGAGTTCAAGAATATATATAATGTCTTACATGCGCACACTTTTTTTTGTATTATTTTGAAAGAATCGTGAAAAATCGCTGCCCCCCTCTATCTCGAAAAGTACTGATCCAAAAATTTTAAAAAAATTCTGGAATATGCTCCACGGGGTGTAGATTGAACGAAAATTATCATGAGTATCATAATTTATCTGGTATATAAAAAACAAAAATTTCAAGGTTATCAGTTTTCAGTAAAGATCAAAAACAAACTTTGTTGAAAACTCATTTGGGGTGTTTTGTGAAGTCATTGATCATTTTATACCTCCGTAACAAAAATTTTTATTTCAGAAGCAATCAATGTACGGAACACTAATTACGCAAGTTTTTATTTTAAACCTATGAGCAATTATTATATTCAAGCAACAGAAAAACGGCTGAGGACAAATCCAGGTCGTCAAGTAACGCAATATCAAGTTGCAAGTTTATTTGCGCGAGCTTAACAAAGAGGTAATCATTGGCATCATTGTGAACGGATTTAGAGCGGCTGGAGTTTGGCCCGTGGACAAAAATGTTTTTCACGAACATTTGTTTAAAGCAGCTGAAAATATAAATGTTCTTTCTCTCAAACAAAGTTATGAAAGCACATAGATCCTACAGGACGCTTCTATTACTATCGAACAACTTTTAAATAGTGAACCATCTACTTCGGGATTTAACGCGAAAGCTTTAAGAAAAAGTAAAATCTTTATGGCCAACACTACAAAAAATACTGTACAAAAAAACTATGGAAATTACTTCAAGTCCTTACAATATCAATAAACAAAAGAAGAAATGAAAAAGAAAGTCACCACCAATACCAAAAATAATAATATGCTTAAACCTCCCCTACAAACCTGCAGTATAAAACTACACTCAGCTGGCATCCAAAGAAATACTTTGAAACCTCAGCACACAGCCGTTAATAAAAAAGGGTTTTTTATTTACACCAAAAGAAGGTCGAAGAAAGTGAAATACAATAATAATCATTAAAGGATAAACAGCTGTTTGGGTTTGGACAAAATAAAAACAGATTTTCAAATAGGTTTTTCTCTTATCTTTTCTGAAATGGTAAATGATTTTCCCATGAGAAGAATTTTTATTCTTAAAGTGAAAAAGCATATTAGTTTTATGTACCATAAATCAGTACCTTATTGTTGACGTGCTATATTACTATTATTTAGGTATAATTCCTTTAGGTAATTTAATTCAACTTCAATTGTGCTGTGTGCAATGTAGATCCATATGAAATAAATAAATGCACCTTAAATGTGCAATCGTCAACCCCAATATAAAATATCCTAAGTTGTCTGAAACATATTTATAACTAAATAACTATACCAAATGACACAATTTTTTGCTGATTACACTTTCTACAAATTTACACACACATTTTCAAAAAAAACCTGTAATAATATTGGTCTTTACCTTGCATTACCCACAAAATATTCGCTGACAAGAAACCAAATAAATTAAATCTGAATTTGAAGTTTCGCGCGGCAAAAATCCTTTCATGTCCGCGTGGAATGCCGACAACCGGGAAATCCCTCGTCGGTTTTAGAAGAATAAAATAATAATATTATTTTAATATTTGTTTCTATTAAATTTACTTCAGAAAAGCCCACCCAAATCTCAACCTTACTTCAGACTAACAATTTTCAATATTGGGGAGTTCTAGAATTGACCAGTGGCGGCGTGAAAAAAACATTCATGACATCATTTCTTGAGAGTAGATTTTTTCCTTTATTATTGACATCGGCTAAGGTGAATTTTCTGCAATCGGTCTTGTTACAAGGATCCTCCAGTTCCAATATATGTAGTGAATTCCATAACACCCAGTATATGTATATATCTGCACTGCTTATTCCCATATTAATTGAAAAAAGTATGGTGCCTTTCAGAATATATAAATGTGCTTGACAGACAATATATAATCTTACTAATAAACCCTGTTTAAAATGAACTAGCAACAAACAATGCAGTTATTACTCGAACACAAAAAAATTAGGAACCCCTAAACCTCCTTATTCAAACTCGGCTACTAATACCATCATACCAACGCCTAGCAACATAGCAAATATTTGTAAGAGAGTCTGTTTCACGCTTGGCTTCTCCTCATCCAATAATTCTGGAATCACTGACACAAGAGCAATGTAAATAAAACCTCCTGCGGTGAATGGCAGAATCCAGGATGCTGCCATGACTCCTGCACTATTTTGAGCAAAGAGGGATATAGCTGTTCCTAAAAAATAAATAAAGAAAATTAGTGCTGAAGTTTAAAATCAGTTTTTACAAATATGCACTTAATTAATGATAAATAGAAAAATGCAAAAATTATTACGAAACTTACCTGCCAAGGCCCCTAATGCTGTAGTTAATTGTAACAACATAGCATTTTTTCTAGTCACTCCACTTTGCAATAAAATAGCAAAATCGCCAATTTCGTGGGGCACCTCGTGTAACAAAATAGTTATTGTGGTTACAATACCAACAGTGTTTCCAGCTAGATAAGAAGAACCAATAGCAAGACCATCAGTAAAATTGTGACTAAAATCTGCTGCTAAATTTAAATAGCCCGACACTTTAATTTCTTCGTGTGGCTCTTCGTTTTCATCTAAAAAAAAATCTAGCCTAGAATTCAACATATTTATTAAATTAAAAATTTTCTTAGAAAACTACACTTACTTCTACATATGTTTATTAATGTTAATTTAATTATTGCACACCCTTTAAAGTATTATAATCTGTCTGGTTTTAAATAAGTAAGTAATTTATAACTCACTAAAAAGTGGAGAAGAGGGCTTATAATTCTCTAATATATTCACCATAGTTTGATAAGTGTGACATAAAGAATAATACATGTTTCTAAAGTATTAAATGAATTTTACTTAGTAAATATTTTTTACCTTCTTTTTTATCTTTTTTTCCAGACTTTTTATCCTTTCCATCCTTCTTATCATTTTTCTGTTGATTTTTAGGTGGACCATGTGAGTGACTATGGCTTCCTTTTAAAATTCGAACACTTTTTTCCACAACTAAAAATGTTACTATGCCAGCTAATACCCATAGTCCTACCTGGATGTACAAAAAAAAAACGATAATCCATTAGTCCATAGAAATAGCGTTTTATTTATGAAATGCCCATATCAGTTCACAATTACTATTTTATTTTGCCTTGATATTATAATTATTGTAAATATCTCAACTTCAAAACACATAGGAAGATAAATGACATTACACCTGATTATTTTAAAGAAAGTAAAAATAATTTGCAAAATTAATGACTATTTCTACTGGTATTAACTTCATTTTACTTACTGACATATCATGTACATGTTCCTCATCATGGGTGTGTCCTCCATGACTATGTGAATGACTTGCAGGCGAATGCTCATGAGAATGTCCATGAGATTCATCTACCGCAAGTGTAGCGTGCGGTATGAGATGTAAGAAAGCATCACCAAGTAAACCTCCTGATGCAAACGCAAGTAAGATTTTTAATAGGGGTGCATCTTTGTCAGTGCTATCAACAGGTACTAGAAAGCATAAATTTGAAGTAATATAAAAATATTTATATATTCTTTAATACTGATAAAGGACTATACTTTTCATGACTGGAGAACTACAGTCATATCTATGGAAAACTCTATAGTTTTATAGTCTAATCTTAACAATTATAGCAATTTTTTAGAATGCTGAGATGAATGAGATATTTAGTTGTAAAAGTTGTTAAAGCTATAATAAAATTTATATAAAATCTGGATTTTGTTAACTAGCGATGTCATGAGTAATGAGTAAAAATATATACAAAAACAAAATAAAATGTAAAAAAAATCTTAAAGTAAACTTTGTCACTAAATATTGTTTTTTTTTTTAATATTCCATGTCGTAATTCAAGTATCTTGAAAAAATCCTGCATTTTGATGACCAGTAAATAGACTAAACAATTACCAACATCTTACCTAAAAACAAAATAAAAAATGGTGCTGCACTGATAAGTAAAGTAGACCCCATAGCATAAAACCAAAGTTCGTTTATATCCCAAACAGGAAGTTTGGATTCAGCCTTTGTTGTTTTATGTTCATGTGAAGGTATTTCTTTTTTTTCCGGTTGGTTGGCTTGTTTTGAATACTTATATGCTGGATTAGGATCTATGTGATCCTCATCGTGATGAGCATAGGGCCCATGGTCATGGGTATGCCCATGCTGGGAATTACTTAAATTTACGAAGAATACAACAAAGATACAAGATATAAAAAACGTCCTTGTGATAAACATCATAAATTATGTTTAAATTTATTATTTTAAATAGTTTTTATACAGATAATTTTGTAAAATGAACTAATAAGATTTATACAAATCGGTTTTATACTATTAAATGAAAATACATTTTGAGGTTAGCTGATATTTGACGTTGACGTGTAAACATAAAAAATGACGTGTGCATTAAATCCGTGCGCAAATTTTAAAAAACACTGCATGGTTTTTATTTATTTTTTACAAGTGTTATTGTATTTTGATTTACTTTAAAATAAATAAAATTAAAAAGTTGTTAAGTATATGTTATCTCAGAAAGCACACGTGGGACAAAACGTTACAACAAAACGAAACCAGCTGGCTACCGCTTGCATGTTACAATGTGTCACGTCCAGTTTCTCAGAGATGCCGCTCATATTTTTCGTATTATAGTTACATATAGAATTTCTACTTACTCGACATCTTTGAGAAACCCAACGACGTACATTTTAACCTGCCAACGTTTTACGTGGACGTTTTTTTCCATCTGAACTAACCTGTTACCTGTTTTGTGACGAGCACATTTTAACGTGTCGGCGGTAACCAGCCGGCCACGTGTTTGTCTTTTTATAACGGTAGCTATATTTTCTGTGATATACAGAATGTTTAGGATTTTTTGGATTTCAAATACAGTAATACCCCGCTTTACGCGAGGGATACGTTCCGAAAAAAATCGCGTTAACTGAAATTCGCGTATATCGAGGTTTATGATTAAACATAGTCAAAATTTAATACAAAAAAATACAAATCATTTTAATCAATCACTTTAATTCTAAGAACACTTTATGCAATACATACTCTTATTTTTTACGGAAAAATACATCTATTGTCTTTTGGGTAACGTTTTGTTTACGTTCTTGTAAAATACGTTCATAACACCCAACACTGTTTTTAATTGTTTGACACACGGTCAAGACACGGTCATCATTATTGTCTATACTCTGCAATATGTCCAAACCTGAATAAATTTTTGAAAGTGCATTTTGTATTTCCCCTGAAGATAAAACTTTCTCTTCTACTTGTTCTTCCTCATCGTAGATAGGATTATTCTGTAACTCGATCAGATCTTCATTGCTAATAGGATCGTCGTGCGTTGCTACAAGTTCTACGAGATCTTCTACCGTGACATCTTCAAGTTCAGACCCCTCAATCATTGCAGCAATGTCTTCAAGCACTTGTCTCTGCATCTGGACAATTCTTCTAGGTGCTTCCACTACATCTGGCCAAAGATTACGCCACACCCCATTCATACAACTCATTTTAACTTCCTTCCAAGCCTCTTCTATGTTGTGAATAGACTTCATAATGTTGTATGACTTCCACCACTCTCGCATAGACTGTCTTCCTTCCCCGTCAGTTTCATGAATTAGTTGGCTAAAAGTGCGGCGATGGTAATAAGCTTTGAAGTTTGCTATTGCTCCCTGGTCCATAGGTTGTAATATTGACGTAGTGTTTGGTGGAAGGAACTTTACGTACACTTTTAAGTCTCTGGGCGTATCAAGTGAGGTTGGATGTACTGGGGCATTGTCTAAGAGTAATATAACTTTAGGTTCAAGCCCATTTCTGTCACAGTATGATTTGACTGATGGGCAAAAACTATTAGAATACCATTCTTGAAAAATTTCCCGTGTAACCCACGCCTTTCTGTTTGATCGCCACACAACTGGTAGACTTGTCTTGTCTGTGCCTCGCATTGCACGGGGTGTTTCTGAATGGTACACTAGTAAAGGTTTCAGTTTGAAATCACCAGTGGCATTACCACCCAGCAGAAGTGTTAGTCGATCTTTCGCAGCTTTGAAACCACTGGCTTGACGTTCTTCCTTAGAAATGAATGTTCGAGATGGCATTTTTTTCCAGTAAAGTGCGGTCTCATCAACATTGAAGATGAGACAAGCAGGAATTTTCTCTCGTCTAACGAAGTCTTGAAACTTGTCTGGAAACTCAGCTGCAGCTTGAATGTCCGCGCTGGCCGCCTCGCCTGTTATGTGGATATTGTGAAGATTAGAACGCTGCTTGAACCGATGGAACCAGCCTCTGCTGGCAGCAAAAGTCGGAGTGGCACTCCCTTCTCCTTCTTTTGTTTTCAGCATCTCATACAAAGATTTTGCTTTTGTGCATATGAGATCTTGACTTAGTGGTGTGTTCTTCTTATTCAAATCTTCGATCCAGACTGACAGTAATTTCTCCATTCTTTCTAAGATAGATGATCTCGAACGAGAAAGTTTTGTTGCACTTATAGGTGTTGAACCTTCGCTGGAGATTTTAATTTTTTCCCGATTTTTATAAATCGTTCTCACAGTCGATTCTGAGAGTCCAAAATCTCTCCCAACAATTGTTGCTTTGCCTCCATTTTCCATTCTTCTTAACACTTTCATCTTCAATTCCAAAGTGACGCTTTTACGCTCTTTTTTCTTTACAGGCGGCATTTTTAACGTAGGGTTAAATTATGTATGTATGTATCTCCAATAAATATTAAAACAAAACTGCCAGCCGACCGAACTAACATTACGGAACAAATGAACACACGAAACGAACGAGGAAATCCCCATAGAACAAAGTCGAAGGACAGGGAATTCCCAATTCTTCAAAGAGAATATTCAGAGAAAGCGGGGATCCCCCCGCGACCATAGAGAAGTTAATGACTACATGAGCGCGAAATTTGAAATTCGCGTTATAGTGAAACCGCGCGTAACGGGGTCGCGCTAAGCGAGGTATTACTGTAGAAGTAAATCTATTCGGGCCACTGTTATCACTATAGTCAGTATAAAATTTGTATATTCGAGCGCCATCTGATATCTATTATTGAAAAAATTTTAGGGTTGTCCATATAAAATTAGGGGCGAGATTTATTGATAAATCTATTATCTGCAATTATTTTATTATCTCTAATTTCCATTGGCATATTTGGCCGTTTCGGCGATAATTCCTAAATGAAATGAAATATAGATTTGAAATTTCGTACATATATAGTATTTGAAATAGGAAAGGAACCTACAATTTAGAACTAATATCGGCTCAAGGGAGGGAACAAAGTCGTGTTTCCTTATCCTTTGTTTGATATATATGATGGTTAGAAAAGAAAGTTAAATTTACCCTTCGGCAAATTTAAGATTCAGCGAATCTCAGCGAAGTTTATAAAAACTGTTTTTCGGACATAAAAGGAGTTTCATATAGTTTACCTTCTAAGGAATACTACAATCACAGGCAATTATTAGCAACCTTGAAAAATTAGCAGCGATGTTTGGGTTATCCGCGATAACGCCTCTGTCCATACAGCCCAAGTTACGAAACGTGCTATGAGCTTAATAGCGACTTTTAGGTCATAGGTATACCTGCGACGCGACGGTGATTTATAAGTCACAGCTTCTTTTAACAGTGACTTAGGTCATTTAGTTATTAAGAAAAGTTGTAGATTATTATATACTCTACAAAAAAGTTCTTTGCAAAATTTTTGTCAGATTTCCGGTTATCGAGATATATGAGAAAAACCATTTACACCTCTATTTTCAATATGGCGGCCAAATGATTGTACCCTCAACCCCGAAAACTCAAATTTAACCTTATGTTGAAGCCCCTCACATGATAAAAAATAAAATCGCACCTTACCCTAAATAGACGGTTGAATGCCCGATTCATAGCAGGTAAATCACCAATTAAATGAAAGTTGTAGGAAAAGCATTCAAATAGATTCTATGTATATACGAGGCTGGTTTGAAAAGTCCGTGCAAAAATAAAAACTACTTATGTGTTTGGGGTAAATCTTTTTTATTTTTCGACATAGTCTCTTTTTAGGCTTATACACTTCGTCCAACGATGTTCTAGTTTGTTGATCCCTTCCGAATAATAGGATTTGTCCAAGTCTGCAAAATATCCATTAGTGCCTGCAATCACCTCCTCGTTTGAATAAAATCTTTGTCCCGCCAGCCATTTCTTCAAATTGGGGAACAAATAGTAGTCCGAGGGAGCCAAGTCTGGAGAATGATGTGATGTGAAACGAGTTGGAATCCTATTTCCATTAATTTTGCGACCACAACTGCTGAGGTGTGTGCTGGTGCGTTGTCGTGATGGAAAAGGACTTTCTTGTGGGCCAATCGCGGGCGTTTTTCTTGCAGCTCGGTTTTCAAACGGTCCAATAACGATGCATAATATTCACCTGTAATAGTTTTACCCTTTTCCAGATAGTCGATGAGGATTATCCCTTGCGAATCCCAAAAGACAGTCGCCATAACCTTTCCGGCCGAAGGAACGGTCTTCGCCTTTTTTGGTGCAGATTCCCCCTTGGTAACCCATTGTTTAGATTGTTGTTTGGTCTCAGGAGTATAGTAATGTATCCATGTTTCATCCACAGTGACGAAACGACGCTTAAAGTCCTCCGGATTCTTCTGGAACAGCTGCAAACCATCCTCGCAACACTTCACACGATTCCGTTTTTGGTCAAGCGGGAGCAATCGCGGCACCCATCTTGCGGATAGCTTTCTCATGTCCAAATGTTTATGCAAAATATTATGTACCCGTTCAGTCGAGATGCCCACAGCACTAGCAATCTCACGCACCTTAACTCTTCTGTCATCCATCACCATATCATGGATTTGATCAATGATTTCTGGAGTCATAACCTCCACAGGCCGTCCAGAACGTTCAGCGTTACTTGTGCCCATATGGCCAGTCCGAAAATTTTGAAACCACTTATAATCTGTTCTAATCGAAGGTGCAGAGTCACCATAATGTTTATCAAGCTTCTCTTTAGTCTCCTGAGGCGTTTTGCCTTTCATAAAGTAATGTTTAATCACCACACGAAATTCTTTTTCGTCCATTTCTTGAAAATCACTCGACTTCCTTGATTCACACGAATGCCAAACACAAAGAAATAGACCAATATGGCTGAAACTTGGTGTGCGTTCATTCAAGAGATGCTACTAACTAAACATGACCTCGATACGCGCCGGTGGTGCCATCTCTCGGACTTTGCACGGACTTTTCAAACCAGCCTCGTATTTAAAAATATATTTACACACTTTCTTCTGTTTCAGTACAGTAAAAACTTAAGTAATTTAGTAGTCCAGCAAAATAGTTCAGCTGGGTCCTTTGACAAATAATTTCTGTTTGAAAATAATATTGTAATATTCGTATTTTTTGCTTTAGAATTTTATTTTAAAGCAATGAGATAAAATACAGGACAATTTAAGAAATACATATACAAATGATAAGACATCACAGAGTACTTAAAATTCTGCTTCTGTTTTCTTTTAACAATCTAGATCAGAATATCTTCCTAGATCTTCAAAATCATCTGTAAAACTACAGTCTTCATCACAATCGTCCTTGGGACAAGGATTGTGCAAAGGACAGTATTGAATACTTTTAACGGCTGATTTTTTACTTTTCTTCTTCATACTTTTTCTGCTGAAAGAAAAGTTACATGGATTGCCATTATTATTTTGTAATTTATTATTATTCTTATTATTAGATTGTACATCATCTTGGCAAGTGTTTTTTAGTTCGTTTATTTTCACATTTTTCTTGCCAAAACCTAATTTCCGTAATAAGCGACGTTTGTTCAGTTTCAATCTGTGCAATATGTCCTTAAAAAAGCATCCTGGGCCTTCTTGCCTAAAACAGATAAAAAGAAAATGTAGGAATATTTATATTTAGGAATGTACTCGTAACTTTCACACTTATTATTGTAAGATTGTTGTTTCTTTTTTTAAATACTTTGGTTGCTATCATTGTATTAAAATTATATATGAGAATGGAAAAATGGTATATATGGAAATATTTCTTGGTCAAGATGCAGAGTGCTAAGTTCTTTTTCCTATTTTTCTATTTTTTTTTCTTATTTTGGACATTTTAAAAATACATATGTGTTTTTGGTCTGACACATAGATGTCGCCCTTTCTAAAAAATCCATATGATTTTTAGGAAGTACCAACCTTCAAACGATATGTGTCAAGATTTCATGACATTTCACTGATTAGTTTTTTTTTTTTTTTTTTTTTTTTTTTTTTTTATTGGTCTAGCAAACGTGCTGCAGGGAAGTTCCTAAAGCGCTCCAGGAGCGGCACGAGTGCGGAAAAAAGCGATTCACGTTGTTCTTGAATCGCTGTAAATTGTACTCGGTGGGAAACACAGCGCTGGGCAAAATTATTCCAAAGGGATGACGTTCTCCATATAAAAGATTGCTTGAAACCTCATACGGATGCAAAGCACCAGCGCGACGTGTATTTCTAACATGCACCGCTTTGGGAGGAATTAAGCGGGCTACATCCTACGAACACTTTCCATGAAAATACTTGTAGAACAGACTCAAGTCGCCAACCGTTCTTCGATGTTCCAGCGAATCAAGGCCGCCAGTCAATTCCGGGTCCCCAATCAGACGGACCGCTCTTCTCTGAACAGAATCCAACAAATGCAGTGTATGTTTGGGAGCGGAGCCCCAAACGTGGGAGCAGTATTCCATAGTTGGTCGAATTTGGGCTTTGTAAAGAATTAACAGTTGTTGTGGAGTGTAAAGCTTTCTGGTTCTAAATAATATTCCCAACTTTTGAGAAGCTCTCCTTGCTATGCCTGCAACATGTTCATGCCAAGACATATTTGCTCCCAAACTAACGCCCAACAAATTGAGCGACGATGCTAGGGGAATGGAGTGCCCCGACATAACTATGTCGGGTTCAGCAACGTTAACTTTTTTAGAAAAAAACTGCCGTTTGGGTTTGGGTTTTTGTAGCGTTAAATTACACTTGGTTACTGTCACCCCAAGATAGAATTTCTTCCAGGTCTTTGTTAAGTTGAACGACCTCCTGCTGTCTGCGGATATTCGCCTGAGCAGCCGATGTCCGAGCGTTCAAGGTGAATGAAGAGACAAGCGTACTGTCATCTGCAAAGCTATAGACTGGATTCCCGGTCTTTTCCAGCAGGTCGTTAATGTAAATGAGAAAGAGAGTAGGAGACAGTATGGAGCCCTGGGGCACACCAGCGTTGATAGTGAGGGTGTTAGAAAGAAATCCGTCGACCGCCACTCGTAAAGAACGCTCTCTGAGGAAACATGAGAGCCACAAACAGAACCTTTCAGACATACCATAAGAGCGCAACTTAGCCAACAAAAGTTACAGTGGTTTTAGTGACGCTACTTTTGATATTTTCAAGACAATGGAATAAATAGAATTTCGTATGCTGATTAAACACTGTTTCTTGATGGGAAAAAATACTGTTCAAGCAAGGCAATGGCTCGATAAGTGTTGCGGGAACTCTGCCCCTGGAAAATCACTCATTATTTACTGCTATGCTGAATTTAAACGCGGTCGAACAGACACAAATGATCCTGAACGCTCTGGCCGCCCAAATGAGGTGGTTACACCGGAAATATCAAAAAAATCCACAAAATTGTTTTGGATGACCCTAAAGTGAAATTGTGTGTGATAGCTGACACTCTAAAGATATCAAAAGAACGTGTTGGTCATATTTTGCATAAACATTTGGGCATGAGAAAACTCTGTTCGAAATTAGTACCCCGTTTACTCACAGTGGACCAAAAACAACAACTTGTTGATGATTCTGAGTGCTGTTTGGACCTGTTTAAGCACAATAACAAGAATTTTTTCATGCGATATGTAACAGTGGATGAAACATGGATTTACCACTACACACCAGAATCAGCCGCCCGAAGCGACCAAAGACACAACAATCGGCTGGAAAGGTTTTGGCCTCTGTATTTTGTGATGCGTATGGAATAATTTTCATCGACTGTGCTGAGAAGGGAAAAACCATCAATAACGAATATTATATAAAGTTATTGGTGCGTTTGAAGAAATTGCAAATAAACGGCCCCAAATGAACAAAAAAAGTGCTCTTTCATCAAGACAATGCACCGTAACACAAGTCAATGGTTACGATGGCAAAATTGCATGAATTGAAGTTCGAATTGCTCATTGCCTTATCCACTGTATTCTCCAGATTTGGCCCTCAGCGAAGCGATTATTATCTATTCGCAGACCTCAAAAAAATTCTCGCGGGAAAGAGATTTGGCTCTAATGAAGAAGTTTTCACCGAAACTGAGTGTTCGTCCGAGCATCGGCTGGGTGGTAATTACTGGTTCCGGGTCTATGCTGACTGTTAACTTGTCCATTTTAAAACTCGAAGATTTTATGTTCTGAAAAATTCTTATAAAAGCTTGTGTCGATGTTTCGGATCAATATCTTGTCGAAAAATCTATCCACGTGGCATATTTTGACGTCCATAAGGAAGCATGTGTTCTGATAGAATATCTCTGTATATAACAGCGTCCATAGTACCTTCAATTTTAACTATTGGACCCACGCCTTGCCAAGAAAATGCTCCCCTAAGCATAATATTACCACCACCATGTTTAACAGTCGGTATTTGATAGCGAGAATCATGTCTAGTACCTTTTGGTCGTCGAACATATTTTCTTCCATCATTTCCAAATAAATTAACTTTCGTTCAAAAACAGCACTACAACAGTCCGATTTTGGTGTATTTTTGCAAATTCTAATCTGGCCTTCTCATTTTTGTTACTGATGAATGTTTTTTTACTCCAAGTCCAACTTGTGTTAGTCTACAAGAAACAGTACTCCTACTGATCTCAGCTAAATTTCCTTCACATAATTTATGTGCAATAATTGCAGCATTCTTTTTTACGTCTGCAACTGCTTTTCTTTTAATTACTTTGTCGACACACACAGTGGTTTTCCTTGGTCTTTTAAAACATGATTTATTATTCAGAGTATTTGTAGTTTCCCATTTATTCATTATATTGTTAACCGTTGTTTTTCCTATGGATAGAAGTTTAGCTATTTCACGTGAAACTTTTCCTTACCCTGAACTAACCTTATTTTCTGAATGTCTAATGACGTGCATTTCGGCATCTTCCCTCAATGATACTGATACACAATTATGAAGTGAACTAAATTCTTGATGTTTACCTGGTTTCACGATCAGAAATGTATGCATAACTGAGTAAATCACAGAAATGTTATTTTTGTTAGGAATGATTACACAGCCCCACAAAAAAAAAGTGGTGATGCGATATATCAGATCCGTAGTATTTTTGCCCGCTGATCACGAATCTGACGTCAGAATATCGCCATCACATCTCAATTTTTTTCTAACCTCAAAAAATAGGTAAAAATTAGTAAAAATTAAGAAAAATATACTCCTAAAAAATTGATTCAAGCTTTTTCATGAATCCAAAGATGTATTAATATGTATTCGGACACGATAAGCTAATATTCATCGGTTGGATTGAGCCATA
The DNA here is from genome assembly GCA_019049505.1 of Pachyrhynchus sulphureomaculatus. Lineage (NCBI taxonomy): Eukaryota > Metazoa > Arthropoda > Insecta > Coleoptera > Curculionidae > Pachyrhynchus > Pachyrhynchus sulphureomaculatus. The sequence continues at coordinate 32,377,847 of CM032447.1, forward strand.
CAGTTCTGTTTTCTTTCTAACCTCAATAAATCAGACAGATATAGTGCTTCTCGAATGCAAAAAACGAATTCAAATTAAAATTCAACCTATCCTTACCAAATTTGGTACACGGGGATTTTTTGGGTCGCTGATCACGAATCTGAGGTTGGATTTGCAAAATTCAAGATGGCAGATGTTTTCGCGCCATTTTGAACGCCGAGAAAATTCATCGGTCGATTTTTATTCTTCTACCTGCATCCAGGGCACCTCCACGTGGTGACGGTGGGCAACGGTGTTACTCCACTAGCCGGCAGAGTCCCTGGATAACGGCTTAGATGCCGTCATGGCAGGTAGAAGAAAGAGAATTAGGATGCAGGGACTCGGAAACCCAGTATCGGCGGTTGGTCAGGGGGTGGGAAATAAGAAAATTGTTTCAAGATTCATTATTTGTTACTAAAATAAATAAAGTTGAAAAAGCTGCTTGGCTTAGTTTTAAAGAAGTCGCAACAAACTTTTTGGGAAATAATAAAAGTCCTAAGTACAAAGAAATAGTCGAGAAAATGGTTAAAAAATTTTCAAACATTAGGTTGCTTAATGAATCTAAAATTACATTTCCTGGACTCCCATATCGATGATTTCCCAGATAATCTTGGTGACTACAGTGAGGAGCAAGGGGAACGTTTTCACCAAGATCTGAAAATCATAGAAAATCGGTATCAAGGACGATGGGATGACCATATGCTAGCGGACTATTGCTGGTCGCTAAAAAGAGAAACAAGTCATCAAAAGCGTTTGGGCAGAAAGCCTTTGAATAGGTCATTCGCGGAAAAAAGAACAAGATACAGCCAAAAAAAAGGATAGTTAGGCGCGGGTCTAACCTTCGCAATTCTAGGGCTTAAGGGTCTACTATTTGAGAGTATATGGTTTAAAAGTCCTGGTTTTGAGTTTATTGGGTCTCATTTTTAAAGTTACAGGGTTATTGAGGTCTATTTTTTGAGGTTACAGGGTGTGGGAGCTAAGGTTTCACGGTTTAGGGTTTAAGAGTATCAGGTTTGAGGATTCCCCAACTGTATACCAAATTTGGTAGGAATCGGTTGGTTTTCAAAAATTTTGTCCGCCATCTTGGATCCGCCATTCTGAATTTTGCAAATCCGACCTCAGATTCATGATCAGCAACCCAAAAAAAAACCCGGGTACCAAATTTGGTAAGAATCGGTTGAATTTTAATTTGAATTCGTTTTTGCATTCGAGAAGCACTATATCTGTCTGATTTATTGAGGTTAGAAAGAAAACAGAACTGTATGGCTCAATCCAACCGATGAATATTAGCTTAGCGTGTCCGAATACATATTAATACATCTTTGGATTCATGAAAAAGCTTGAATCAATTTTTTAGGAGTATATTTTTCTTAATTTTTACTAATTTTTACCTATTTTTTGAGGTTAGAAAAAAAATTGAGATGTGATGGCGATATTCTGACGTCAGATTCGTGATCAGCGGGCAAAAATACTACGGATCTGATATATCGCATCAAAAGTATACCCCACTTTTTTTTGTGGGCTGTGTTATTTATAGTAGAAGATTTATATGTTGTTAGTATAATTCAAGTAGTTTATGATGGTGTATTTGGTTTTTTTTCTCTTCTCTCTTTATAGCTCCATTAATTACAAAAACAATATATATATATATATATATATATATATATATATATATATATATATATATATATATATATATATATATATACAGTGACAGGTTGAAAATATGCGACATATGGGATTTTTCTTTATTACTAAATTTAGAAAAAAAGTGAATCTTTAGGTGGATTCTGCATCACTTGCAACCCAAAAAATAATTTTGCAGTGCCGATTGTTATATGTCGTTGGGGGGGAAATTTGAAATTTCTACAGTTTAAAGTCCATAAGTCACTCTGTTAAAATATCGAAAATATATATAATATAAATTTAGATGTGCACCGCAACTGTCACACGGACAAGTAACAAATATTTTTACCCTATTACTTGCAGTTTGAGGTTTTTGTCTTTTAAAGGACTCTTTCGCGTCACAATTTTATTGCAAAAAAAAACGGTCAGATGCAAGTTGGACTTACGGAATTAGGGTTCCCTACTGTTTTTGCCTTTAAAACGGAGTATAAAATGATCTGTGACTTCACAAAACACATCTCAAATGAGTTTTCAACAAGAGAATTAAGAGCCTGGATTACAAACATGTTTAGTCAGATATGGAATCAGTAGGCTAATCAAAGCAATCAAAATAACACAAGACGTTTCTGACATGTATATATCTTAGGATCCAATATGTATTTTCACGTTTTTTCTTAGTCAATAATGCATAATAGTTATAGCATCTTAGCTACCTAATAGCCAACTATCTATCAATCTAACTCAATTTGGAAGCTACTGGTAAAAGTTTAAAACATTTACTATATTATTTACCACCTAAATATTTTGATTATAAACGAATAAAATAAAATTATTTTGTCTCGGTACCTAATGCTCGAAGCAGCAGCTATTAGTCCCGGTTCACTTCACAACTTTCGAAGAAATAAACCTTCACCATTTGGTCGGTCAAAGTTTTTTTTTATACCAGATGAATTATCAAACTTAAGGCACTCGTGATAATTTTTGCTCAATCTACACTTTATGGTGACTATTCCAGAATTTTTTCACAATTTTTTGATCCATACTTTTTCAGCTACGGTAGGTGGACAGGGGTTTTTGGCCATTTTTTCAAAATAATACAAAGAAAAGTGTGCACAAGTATTACATCATTTATATTTTTGGACTAGTGTTTTTAGAAAATTTCATTTGCCACCGTACTCGATGACCTGTTAAATTTTTTTATCACTTCCGATTCCCCCCCCCCTAACCTCTTAAATCAAAATTTAACTTTCAAAACTACAAAGCTCTGATTGGGCCATCAATTCCTATATTTGTGCCAAATTTCAACTTTCTATGTCAAATAATTTCGGGAAAATTCGAGTGTGGCAGACGGACGTACAGACAGACACTGAAGTGATTCCATAGGTGTTCTGTACGGAACACTAAAAAGAAAAGAAAACCAGTGAATTAATATTTACTAAAAGTAACAAAGACATTGACTATACAGCCCACAAAAACGATAAACTTAAAAAAACTCTCTAGTTTTCATTTCGAAGTGCCCACTGCCCAATGTTAGAACATTCCTTAACATGTGCAGAGTTACGCTTTTTACGCAGAGCCTTATTGTATTTTTCAAAAGTTCAATATTTCTGAATGATTTCTGAGCATAAACTTTGTTCTTGAGGTAGCCCTATAAAAAAAAATTCGAGCGGCGTTAAGTCCGGAGATCTCTCTGGCCAAGGATTACTTAGTTAAATATTCCAAATGGGTTGTATATGTGTAACTGTATACATAATGCGTCAATATACGTAATTACAAATTTATTCTGTAAGGAAAAGCTCGACGTATTGCAGTAAATTTATGTTTCTTTAATAAATATTAATGTACTTGTTCTCCCTTATGTTTTGCCATAAATTATGACGCTAGAGTCTTATTTAAAAAATAAAAACCTCGAATTGCAAGCAATAATGTAAAAATATTAAATAATTGTGCAACAACTGTGATTTTACGAAAATCAGAATTTTTTAATTATTGATTTTAAAATAAGTAAAACATAACTTGAAATCAAAAAATTAATTTTTAACGTCTTGTACCAATCTAACAAATATATTGCAAATTCTAAAAATAAACCTTGTAACATTCATTTTTTCCTAGATTTTAAGAGCATGTAATGTTACTGTTTTTGGCCTTAATTACTCTTCTTTATTTTTGTATCGAGCAGTGTATTTCGCTGGAATTTCTAAGCCGCTCATATTACAGTGTGCAGTGCGGGTTTCCGACCGAATTTATTCAATTCGTGGTACGCCCCGATAGGTCAGATATATGTTTCCCTGAAGCAGGCCATCTTGGAGACGTAACTCCTACGGCTTATTTAAGGGTCGGGAGAACGCAGATCGAGGCTTTTTCCCATCAAGCCTCCGCCGAGGCTTTTTCCCATCAAGCCGCCGCCGAGGCTTTTTCCCATCAAGCCGCAGCCGAGGTTCTTTCCAACATGTAGCGGCAGAAGGCTGTTCTGCAACCAGTAGCCGTAGTTGGCTTTTTTTTCCGATCAAGCCGCAGCCAGGCTTTGTCCATCCAGCCGCAGTAGAGGCTTCGTCAATTTTATCGAGAGCCAAGTCGAGTACGAGGTTTTTTCAACGTGAAGCCGTAGTGGGCTTTGTTTTTTAACATGAAGTAGCCGTTGTAGGCTCTTCTCGTCATGAAGCAGTTTTTTTTTTTTTTTGTTTATTGGTCTAGCACACGTGCTGCAGGGAAGTCCCTAAAACGCTCCAGGAGCGGCACGAGTGCGGAAAAAGCGATTCACGTTGTTCTTGAATCGCTGTAAATTGTACTCGGTGGGAAACACAGCGCTGGGCAAATTATTCCAAAGGGATGACGTTCTCCATATAAAAGATTGCTTGAAAAGCGTCGTACGCGGAGTAACAAGCTGAACCTCATACGGATGCGAAGCACCAGCGCGACGTGTATTTCTAACATGCACCGCTTTGGGAGGAATTAAGCGGGCTACATCCTTCGGACACTTTCCATGAAAATACCTGTAGAACAGACTCAAGTCGCCAACCGTTCTTCGATGTTCCAGCGAATCAAGGCCGCCGGTCAATTCCGGGTCCCCAATCAGACGGACCGCTCTTCTCTGAACAGAATCCAACAAATGCAGTGTATGTTTGGGAGCGGAGCCCCAAACGTGGGAGCAGTATTCCATAGTTGGTCGAATTTGGGCTTTGTAAAGAATTAACAGTTGCTGTGGGGTGTAAAGCTTTCTGGTTCTAAATAATATTCCCAATTTTTGAGAAGCTCTCCTTGCTATGCCTGCAACATGTTCATGCCAAGACATATTTGCTCCCAAACTAACGCCCAACAAATTGAGCGACGATGCTAGGGGAATGGAGTGCCCCGACATAACTATGTCGGGTTCAGCAACTTTAACTTTTTTAGAAAAAAACTGCCGCTTGGGTTTTTGTAGCGTTAAATTCCACTTGGTTACTGTCACCCCAAGATAGAATTTCTTCCAGGTCTTTGTTAAGTTGAACGACCTCCTGCTGTCTGCGGATATTCGCCTGAGCAGCCGATGTCCGAGCGTTCAAGGTGAATGAAGAGACAAGCGTACTGTCATCTGCAAAGCTATAGATTGGATTCCCGGTCTTTTCCAGCAGATCGTTAATGTAAATGAGAAAGAGAGTAGGAGACAGTATGGAGCCCTGGGGCACACCGGCGTTGATAGTGAGGGTGTTAGAAAGAAATCCGTCGACCGCCACTCGTAAAGAACGCTCTCTGAGGAAACATGAGAGCCACAAACAGAACCTTTCAGACATACCATAAGAGCGCAACTTAGCCAACAGTCCATCGTGCCAAACACGGTCGAAATGCCTTGGATATGTCAAGGGCAACCGCTCGAGATTCTCCAAAGTGTTCAATTGCGTTGTTCCAAACATGTGTTACATAAGTCAGAAGATCTCCTGTTGATCTATGTTTACGAAAACCATATTGGTGATCGCTAATAATATTGAATCGTTCAAGATATTTTAGAAGATGCTCATTGATAACCTTTTCCATGACTTTCGATATTATTGAAAGCAGTGCAACTGGTCGGTAGTTATTTGGCAAGATCTTCTTACCTTTTTTAGGTATCGGCTGAACCGTGGCACATTTCCAGCAGGACGGAAATATTCCCTTTCTGTAGGATAGGTTAAAAAGTCTACAGAAAACTGGTGTTAGTTCCCTTGCACAGTTTTTGAGAACTATGGCAGGTATTCCGTCAGCGCCAGAAGCCTTCTTGGTGTCTAGCTTCATTAAAATACGCTTTATGATGCGCTGTCTGAAGACAACATCGGGCATCCTTGACTGCAATATGGGAATAGTAGGTGGTGTTTTTCCTTGGAAATCGACAGTAGAATGTGAAGCAAAGAGTTCAGCCAACAAGTTCGCTCTCTCAACAGGTGTGGTCGCAATGGAATTATCTGGCCGTGTGAGTGGTGGTATCGTGGATTTGGTAAAGTTTTGACTAACTGCCTTAGCGACTGCCCAAAAGGACCTGGAATTGTTGGGACAAGCGAGAAGTTTGTTTCTAATTCGTTGATTGTGTGCCTCCTTGGTTTCGTCGATAATTCCCTTGCATCTATTCCGGGCATGAACAAAGATGTTTCGATTTAAGGTGTTAGGATTTTCACGCCATTGTCGGTAGGCAATATGTTTAGAAGCAACAGCTTCTTTGCATTTTCGGTCGAACCAAGGCTTGCCGTTGGAGGAGCATTTCTTCGAAAAAGGGAAGTAAGCTTCCATACCAGCCAAAATAACATCGGAGACCTCCCTGGCAGTACCGATAAATTAGTGATGGAATGTGTGGAAACGGTTTAAGTGTTCAATTTGAGGCCTAGAAGCCGTAGGAAAAACCGTAAGTCACCAAAATATACATCAGTAGACCTATTTCCCGCAGATAAGTGATTTAACATCGAATTGAACTGATAAATCGTGAAGTGAAAGTCACGAATTTTCAATATCGGGTGTAGCAAAATTTTAAAAGCAAAATGTCTGATTTAAGAACTCTATTTAGTAATAACTACCTTTTAGGCTAAAGTTTTTGTAATTACTAAACTGCAAAAGTTAGAACTTTTAATTTAAATCATTAATAAACCTTTGTTTGTTGATTAAAGCTAGTGTCTCACTGTACACCTATCTTACTTTTCAGGACAAAAGGGTTGTACCAGATAAAAAAATTTTTCCTTAACAACTGCATAACCCTATTTTTTCATTTTTTTAGCTGAAGTTAGATCCTTTCTATTTTAAAATGAATCGTGCCCAAAATTTGTACAACCAAATTTTTTAAACAACAATAGAGACTATTTCCAAAAAGACGTACAAAAATTATCTCTTACCCATATCACTCTACCAAGAAAAAACTGAGCTAGTGTATGTTTAATTTCTTTAGTTCTTTTAAAATCAGTATTCACTCAATCCATTCTCAGAAATTAAAAACGGGGCTGTAAAAGGTACGCCTCAAGGTGCGGGCGAAATGAAAATTGACACCCCACAAAATGCCCCTGTCTATGCGGGGCGAAATTCACATGTTACAAATTTGTGCCCAAACGAGAGGCATTCCATTTTCGCACGGTACAAATTGACGCTGTCAATGCGGGGCGAAATTAACACAGCACAACCTCCAAAAAAATCTAATTTTTATTGGTCAAAAGCAGACACAATACGATTTTTGAACAATCTATCTAAAATTTTGCATAACACCATTAAATCAAATTCCAAACACTTTTTCCTAATAAATGCTTTTTAGAAAATTTAAATGTCCCGCCAAACGGCAAATGACAAGTAGTACTGCAAAGTCATATTTTGGTTTTCAAGTTATGTAGAATCCACTGGTAAACTCACTTTTCTTCTAAATTTCATAATAATGAAAAACACGCCAAGACACCCGAAAAACTACTACTACTACATATATATATATATATATATATATATATATATATATATATATATATATATATATATATATATACATATATATACGAGGCATGTTTTTTAAGTAAGTACCGTTTTGGAATTAAAAAAAGACGTGTAAAGATATCGCTATAATTTTATTTTTATATGAAAGCCTGTACCTTAATCTACTTTTCTACATAATTTCCGTGAATATTGAGGCACTTGTCATAACGTGGCACCAGTTTTTGAATACCCTCCTCATAAAATTCTGCCGCCTGACTTGTTAACCACTGTATCACAAATGTTTTGACTTCGTTATCGTCTTGAAGACGCTGACCACCCAGGTGCTTCTTCAAGTGCAGGAACAAATGGTAGTCGCTGGGCGCCAGATCAGGGCTGTATGGAGGATGATCTAGGAAATGCTCAAGGAAAGTCAATGCACTGCCTAAACGTTGGGTTTTGTGCAAATCCGTCAACATTTTTGGAACCCAACGTGAACACAATTTCCGGTAATTCAAGTTCTCGGTCACAATGCGATACAAAACACTACGAGAATATTGAGGAAAGCAGTCGCACAATGATGAAATTGTAAAGCGTCTGTTTTCTCTCACCTTTTCGTCCACTTTCTGCACCAAATCTTCATGAACGACCGAAGGACGCCCACTCCGTTCTTCATCATGCACATTTGTGCGGCCATCTTTAAATGCTCTCACCCATTTTCTTACCATTCCATCACTCATAATGTTTTGTCCGTAAACTTCACAGATCTCACGATGAATATCGATCGGTTTTACGCCTTTAGCACTAAGAAATCGTATAACAGCCCGTACTTCACAATCGGCGGGACTCACGATTGTCGGAGGCATCTTAAACACTCAGTAAACAACGTATACAATGAAGAATCAGACTGTAATGGCGTCAGTGCGTAGACATGAGATGTAGGTTACCAGCGCGCATGCGCGGAACGCCGACCATATCGCTGCGGCGGCGGAATCGCAAAACGGTACTTACTTAAAAAACATGCCTCGTATATATATATATATATATATATATATATATATATATATATATATATCTATATCTATATATATATATATATATATATATATATATATATATATATATATATATATATATATATATACAGTGTGTCCCAAAAAGTTTTATACAAATGGAGAAAAAAGTTTATCTTACATTACAAAACAATTATTGATAAAAAGTTCTGCATCACATGGAAATTTTAATCAAGCATCGAAAGTTTAAAATATTTGATAATATACGGGGAAAATAATAACTATGTAACTATAATAAATAATGATTTATAATGAAGTGTAAAGTGTGTTAAAATACAGAGCAAAATATTAATTGAAAATGTTAATAGGAACTAAAAAATTATGCTCACGTTTAGATTTGTGGCCTTCCTAGTTAAAAATTCAAAAAAACTCCAGTAAACACGTCACTAATAGTTGGATTATTTATTGAATAAAAAAAACGAAATTACTACAAATTTTAGGCTGAAAATAAATGAACATATCTTTGGAAATACCTAACAAGTGTTAATAAACTTCAAAGCTAACGTCAGTCTGTATTTGCAATAATTAGAAATGCCAGTAAAATTGAGTGTCGAAGATAAAATTGAAATTGTTCTCATAATTGGAGATAATTATAAAACTTTTAGAGAAGCAGCAGAAATCTTTAATAATAGACACCCTGATAAAACTGTACACTTCACAACTGTAGGATATCTAATAAATAAATTCAAGATTTATGGAAGTGTTGAAAATAAATTTAAAAAGAAACATGGGGCATGGGTTTCAAATGAAGATAATCAAAAATCAAGTAATGCTGTCGGTAGTAGAAAAGCCAAAAGATTCACTTCGAAAAAGATCAGCTTTATTGAATATAAGTAAAACCACAGTTGTGAGAATTTTAAGATCAAATAAATTTTTAAACCATACAAACCACAATTTACTCATACTTTACAAGCAGGAGATTTTGAACGAAGATTTGAATTTTGTGCTTGATTTCAAGAAGAGTTGGAAGATAACGGGTTTATGGCAAGACAAATACTTTTCTCTGACGAAGCGACATTTACGAAATAATCTAAATGCTCAACGTTACCTAGAATTTTTAAATAAAGAGTTCTCCGAGTTTCTTAATCGCCTACCAATAATTGAAAGACAAACGTATATGGTACTAACATGATGGTGCATCATGTCACAATACCAGCAATGTTTGAGATTATCTCCTCCACATTTTTAACGGTAGAGTAATAGGGAGGTATATGCAGTTTACTTGGCTCCCAAGGTCCCCGGACATCACTCCTGTAGACTGGGGCTACTTAAAAGAAAAGGTTTACCTTAAAAGGCCATTTCAAGATGTTGATCATCCTGAGAGAGTCATTAGGGAAACATGTGAAGCTATAACGCCTGACGTAATTAGAGATGTAATAAAAGATTTTTCTCGAAGAACAATTACCTGTTTAGAAAGGGTCGGTGGATACATTGAAGCACTTGTGCAATAAAGTTAGAATTAATTCATATTTTTAGTTGTTATGTTATGTACGTAGTTTCCTTTATTTAATAAATAATCCCGTGTGTTTACTGAAGTTTTTTCGAATTTTTAACTAGGAAGGTCACAAATCTAAACGTAAGCATAATTTTTTAGTTCCTACTTTACTCTTCATTATAAATAATTATTTTTTATTTTCCCTGTAAACCATCAAATATTTTAAACTTTTGATGCTTGATTATGGATTTCCATGTCATGCAGAACTTTTCATCAAGAATAATTTTTTTTTGTAATATGTAAGATAAACTTTTTTTCCATTTGTATAAGACTATTTGTGACACATTGTATATGTATATATATATATATATATATATATATATATATATATATATATATAATAAGAAAGAGGAAGGACAGTAACAGGGCACTGGCAACAAACAATCCTAAGTTTAACTGCTGGGAAACGCCCTTATAAGGAGAAGAGATGAGCAATCAAAGATCTAAAGGCTCTAGTATCTGCTTTTTATTTTTATTATCGAGCTTTCGCTGCGTAATGGTAGCTTCTTCTGGATTCTAAAAATGCAAACCAGGTACAGAAAACAAACTAAAACGTTCGTTTTAGTTTAATTTTCGATTTCAAATTTTTAAATTTTTAAATTAGCCTATGAATCTCTTGATTATAAAATTAAAGAATTAATATAATTAATAATCAATAACTCGTCGAAGAGTAACATTCATCAAATTTAAGTCCCCCTTTTTTTATAAAATTATAACTAAAAAATAGATATCATTAATAATAAATAATTTATCTAAAATTAGCATTTACCTAAAAAATTTACCACATCCCTAACTTTAATGCTTTTTTTGTCGACCTGATGACGACATAGACTACCAACATTATCCGGTTCGGACTCAAAGATCACTAAATAGTTACTAAACTCGACGTCACAAAAATTTTAAAATGGAGTACCATTTCAACATCATGGTTTCTTGCAGTTGTGTTTCTGTCTTTAAAAAGTGTTTTAACTAATGTTTATTGACAAAATTTTTATTTTCAATATTTGTGTAACTCTCTAAGTGTCCTTTAATCATGTTTTGTGTAATCATGCATACTACCTGGCCAACAAAAATGCAAATTTCATTGTCTTCACCAGAGATGAACTAACTGCTAAATTTTTGTAAGTAATTTCACATTCAGTCGTACAATTCATTTAATCACGTTTTAAAAAACGAACGTTTTAGTTTGTTTTCTGTACCTGGTTTGCATTTTTAGAATCCAGAAGAAGCTACCATTAGGCAGCGAAAGCTCGATAATAAAAATAAAAAGCAGATACTAGAGCCTTTAGATCTTTGATTGCTCATCTCTTCTCCTTATAAGGGCGTTTCCCAGCAGTTAAACTTAGGATTGTTATATATATATATATATATATATATATATATATATATATATATATATATATATATATATATATATATAGCCGAATCATTTTCAATCAGTTGTGGCTTGACTCAGCTTATTGATGAACCAACACGGATTCCTGATCGAGACGGAGAGTTCGCCAGTCTTCTTGATCTGTTTTTAACCACCAATCCGGAGATTTACACGGTCAGCGTAAATCCGCCGTTAGGTTCTTCCGACCATAAACTACTTTCGACATCGAGTATTCTACCAATCAGTGACAGAGAGGCGTCCAAACCGCGCAAGATTTGGCACTACAAATCTGCTAAATGGGAAGATCTCATGGAATATTTTCGAACTTTCCCTTGGTTGGACGTTTGTTTTCGATCCGACGACCCATCTGACTGCGCCAGGGAGGTTTCCGATGTTATTTTGGCCGGTATGGAGGCTTACATCCCTTTTTCGAAGAAATGCCCTTCCAACGGCAAGCCTTGGTTTGACCTAAAATGCAAAGAAGCTGTTGCTTCTAAACATCTTGCATACCGACAGTGGCGTGAAGATCCTAACACCATAAATCGTAACATCTTTGTTCGTGCCAGGAACAGATGCAAAGAAATTATCGACGAAACCAAGGAGGTACACAATCAAACGGATTAGAAACAAACTTCTCGCTTGTCCCGGCAATTCCAGGTCCTTTTGGTCAGTCGCTAAGGCAGTTAGTCAGAGTTTCACCAAATCCACCATACCACCACTCACACGGCCAGATAATTCTATTGCAACGACACCTGTTGAGAAAGCGAACTTGTTGGCTGAACTCTTTGCTTCACATTCTACTGTCGATTTCCAAGGAAAAACACCACCTACTATTCCCAGAGTGCAGTCAAGGATGCCCGATATTGTCTTCAGACAGCGTATCATAAAACGTATTTTGATGAAGCTAGACACCAAAAAGGCTTCAGGCGCTGACGGAATACCTGCCATATTTCTCAAGAACTGTGCGAGGGAACTAACACCAGTTTTCTGTAGACTTTTCAACCTATCCTACAGAAAGGGAATATTTCCTTCCTGCTGGAAATGTGCCACAGTTCAGCCGATACCTAAAAAAGGCAAGAAGACCTTGCCAAATAACTACCGACCAATCGCACTACCCTCAATAATATCGAAAGTCACGGAAAAGGCTATCAATTAGCATCTTATAAAATATCTTGAAGGATTCAACATTATTAGTGATCACCAATATGGCTTTCGTAAAAATAGATCAACAGGAGATCTTCTGACTTATGTAACACATGTTTGGAACAACGCAATTGAACACTTTGGAGAATCTCGAGCGGTTGCTCTTGACATATCCAAGGCATTTGACCGTGTTTGGCACGATGGGCTGTTGGCTAAGCTACGTTCTTATGGTATGTCTGAAAAGTTCTGTTTGTGGCTCTCATGTTTCCTCAGAGAGCGTTCTTTACGAGTGGCAGTCGACGGATTTTTTTCTAACACCTTCACTATCAACGCCGGTGTGCCCCAGGGTTCCATACTGTCTCCTACTCTCTTCCTCATTTATATTAACGATCTGCTGGAAAAGACCGAGAATCCAACCTACAGCTTTGCAGATGACAGTACACTTATCTCTTCATTCACTTTGAACGCTCGGACATCGACTACTCAGACGAATATCCGCAGACAGCAGGAAGTCATTCAACTTAACAAAGACCTGGAAGAAATTCTATCTTGGGGTGACAGTAACCAAGTGGAATTTAACGCTACAAAAACCCAGGCGGCAGTTTTTTCTAAAAAAGTTAACGTTGCAGAACCCGACATAGTTATGTCGGGGCACTCCATCCCTCTAATATCGTCACTCAATCTATTAGGCGTTAATTTGGGAGTAAATATGTCCTGGCATGAACCTGTTGCAGGCATAGCAAGGAGAGCTTCTCAAAAGTTGGGAATATTGTTTCGAACCAGAAAGCTTTACACTCCACAACAACTGTTAATTCTTTACAAAGCTCAAATTCGACCAACTATGGAATACTGCTCCCATGTTTGGAGCTCCGCTCCCAAACATACACTGCATTTGTTGGATTATATCCAGAGAAGAGCTATTCGTCTGATTGGACACCCGGAACTGACCGACGGCCTTGATTCGCTGGAACATCGAAGAACGGTTGGCGACTTGAGCCTATTCTACAAGTACTTTCATGGAAAGTGTTCGAAGGATGTGGCCCGTTTAATTCCTCCCAGAGCGGTGCATATTAGAAGTACACGTCGTGCTAATACTTCACATCCGTATGAGGTTCAGCTTGTTACTCCTCGTACAACGCTTTTTCAAGCAGTCTTTTATATGGAGAACATCATACCTTTGGAATAGTTTGCCCAGGACTGTGTTTCCCATCGAGTACAATCTACAGCCATTCAAGAACAACGTGAATCGCTTTCTCCGCACACGTGTCGCTCCTGTAGCGCTTTAGGGACTTCCCTGTAGCACGTGTGCTAGACCCATAAAAAATATATATATATATATATATATATATATATATATATATATATATATATATATACATATATATATATATATATATATATATATATATATATATATATATATATATATATATATATTTTTTTTTTTTTTTATTGCCAAATATGTACAAAATCGTTTAAAAAACAATGTAGAGGAACAAATATTAAAAAACGAAATACAGATAAAATTTTAGTTTGGAATAATATTATCCCAAACAACTGAGAAAGAAAAGGGTATCATTCACAATATATAGTCTCCAACAATTTTTAAAATATCCCAAATAAGAAGATACAGAAAATAATAAAAACAACGATGACTGACTGAGAACTTGGCCAAGAAATGTTTCCACCTCCATCTTAATAGGAAGTTTGTACTTCTTTTTACTGAAGTTTTTTCGAATTTTTAACTAGGAAGGTCACAAGTCTAAACGTAAGCATAATTTTTTAGTTCCTACTTTACTCTTCATTATAAATAATTATTTTTTATTTTCCCTGTAAACCATCAAATATTTTAAACTTTTGATGCTTGATTATGGATTTCCATGTGATGCAGAACTTTTCATCAAGAATTTTTTTTTTTGTAATATGTAAGATAAACTTTTTTTCCATTTGTATAAGACTTTTTGTGACACATTGTATATGTATATATATATATATATATATATATATATATATATATATATATATTATATATATTTATTGCCAAATATGTACAAAATCGTTTAAAAAACAAAGTAGAGGAACAAATATTAAAAAACAAAATACAGATAAAATTTTAGTTTGGAATAATATTATCCCAAACAAGTGAGAAAGAAAAGGGTATCATTCACAATATATAGTCTCCAATAATTTTTAAAATATCCCAAATAAGAAGATACAGAAAATAATAAAAACATCTTAATAGGAAGTTTGTACTTACTTTTGGTTGCATAATACATTTTTTGTAACTTTCTGAAATATCCTGCATATGCTCATTTACAGATAACTTTTTTAATTGTGCAATTCTTCTAGACCGATATTTATTTTGAGGTATAAAATACTTACGTTAATATTCGTAAATCTATAACTCTACTGGCGTGTAAAGTAGCCAGTAAAAAGAACGTTGCTAGGATATAACTAACATAGTAACCATTTTTTTCATCTTTAAGAAATTCCACTAGGGCATCAGCTGACCATTCGCCCTCTAAAAAAATAATAAACCATAATTTAACATATACCTTTCATTATGATTTATTTATTCAGACGATATGTGCTCTGTTTCAAACACAAAAATTTTCGAACTTATACAAGAATACGTATATTGGTCTAATAAACAGTCAAAAAAATACGCTACTTGCTAGAATATCCATTATATCTGTGCCTATTACTAGTAATTTTCCCACTAGATTGATTACAACCTTCTTAGGACTTCTAATTGGTAATTTCGAATGAGCTCTTCTGTCAGGCCGACGGTTATTGAATTGAACTCGGACAAGAAATACAACTTATTGCATGGCAAAAAATCCATTTTTTCATTAAGACTCTCAACTAGGCAGTAAAGAATTGTCCTACTGAAAGATAGCCACAATTTCGCCTTTGAGATTCGATAATGCGAAGATGTGTTCTTGTGATAAAAATAACTGCAGAATTTCAGCATATTAGTTACATGCATTATTTCTAAGCCAAACTACTTTTTTTTGTCAGCTCATCTTTGTTATCAAGGTTGGTAATCATCAGGGTTGTGCATATTCTCGAGGCTGCCAACTTTAGTATTGGTAGATTAACAAGCTTAGTTCCGGTTATCGCATTTAAGCCGTATACAGCCAACATGTGACTGCCAAGTGCATGACGAAACACCTCAGAAAATCGTTGGGTTTGGTTTTTCCATTGAGACTCTAAACTAGGCTTGTAAAGATATGTTGTGTGTTGAAAATTACTGTAAAATTACAGGATATTATTGACATTCACTATTCTGAAGCGAAAGTATGTTTTTCTTCAAGCGTCATTTTCGTTATCAAGGTGGGCAAATATCCGAGCTATGTGTATTCTCGAGGCTGTCAATCTTAGTACTGGCAGGTCCTTTAGGTTAGTTGCTAATAAAATTGTATAGTCGGCAATGCATGTTTCTCCTATAAGTGTTCGTCTCATGATATATATGAGTATAAGTTAAAAAGTGTCGGTGATAACGTAATGGTTTAATTTAATTTAGCAGCCGCTTTTGGCTTTAGGTACCTAATTTTCTTTCCTTTAACAATGGAATCGGAGCGTTGAAAGTTTTATTGTAATTAATGATGCACGGATAGGGGTCTTTCACCTTTCTGTTAACATGTTCAGCACATATAATGCTTTTCGTGTGCCTACGTCATTTTGATATCCTATTTGCCTATATTTCCCCGAATAGTGGCAACCGCTGACATGAGTCACTCATTAGTCGTAATTCCTGATCTATAAACAGAATATCAATGTGTTCCTCTAATAAGTTTAAGATCTTCAGAAGGTAAACTAATCCGGTTCCAGAGAACCGGATTAGTTACCTTCTGATATATATATATATATATATATATATATATATATATATATATTATATATATATATATATATATATATATATACATATATGTATATATCAAGGATTTTCTACATTTTTTCTTTTTCCATCCGTTTCTATCTTCCCAGTCTCCATCTGTTAGACTCCTGTCCTCCATTGTTTCGTCCACATCGCCTCTCCACGATCGTCTGGGTCTTCCTCTTTTTCTTCTCCTTATAGGGCTCCACTCCGTTATTTTCTTTATCCACCTATTATCTTCGCTCCGTCTTATGCGCCCATACCATTTTAATCGTTTTTCTTCAATGGTGTTTATTGCGTTCTCTCTGATGTTCATTCTGCTTCTTATTTCTTCATTTGTTATTCTCTCCATACGTGTCACTCTACAACATCTTCTCCAATACTCCATCTCTACCGCGTTAATTTTAGATGTATTGCTTTTGTTGATCGTCCATGTTTCTGACCCGTATGTCATTATGCTTTGTATTATTGATTTGTATATGCTGGTTTTGTTTCTCTTTGTAATGTGCTTGTCCCACAGGATCGAATTTAATTGTTTTATGCATGTCCGCATTTGTCCTAATCTAGCTTTAATCTCTTCTTCTGAGGTTGCGTTTCTTGAAATGATGGTTCCTAAATATTTAAATCTATCGGTTCCTTTGATTATTGTTTAGTTATCAACTTCTAGATTCTCCACGTTTCCCTCCTTTGTTGTTAGATATTCCGTTTTATCAAAGTTTATTGCTAATCCTGCTTTAGTGTATTCTTCTTTTCAGTTTTCTTACCATATAACTGAGGTCTTCCTCATCTTGCGCTATGATTACTTGGTCGTCTGCGAAACTTAGAGTATATAAGTAATCTTCTCGTATTGGGACTCCCATTCCACTACATTTTTGCTTCCATTCCTTTAATGTTTGTTCGAGGTATATTTTGAATAGTGTGGGGGATGTAGAGCATCCTTGTAATAGGCCCTTTGATGTTTGGAGTCTCTTCCCTATTTTATGTCCTATTTTTATGTTCACTGTGTTGTTTTCGTAGAGAGCTTATACTGTGTATATTAGTTCTTTGTCAATGCCTATTTCTTTCATTGCGTTCCACAATCTTTGTCTTGGTACTGAGTCATAGGCCTTTCTTATGTCTATGAAGGCTAAATGAACTTCTCTATTCTTTGCCAGTTTTTTTTCCATTGTTTGTTTTATAGTGTATATGTGGTCTATACATGATTTTCCGGCCGAAAAGCCTGCTTGGTCTTCTCCAATTTTTCCTTTCATATTTTCCTCTATGGTATTTTTAATAATTTTTCCATACAAACGTCCCATACTCGATATTATGCTTAGGACTCTATAGTTTGTGCATTTTTCTGCGGTCTCCCTTTTTAAATATAGATACTATATAGGCTTTTGACCATTCCTCTGGTATTTTTTCTCCATTTATCGGTCTGTGGAACATGTTTCTCAGCATTCGATCTAATTTATTAGACCCGTACATAATCATTTCATTTACCACACCCCCAGGTCCTGCAGATTTATTATTTTTGAGTGTTTTTATTGTCTTCTTTTCTTCTTCATAGCTTAGTTCTATCTCTTTTTTTCCTTATTCTGTTCTTCTTCAGGGTTCTGTTGCTGGAATTCTTGTCTGTCTTCTGCTAGCAGCTTCTTATAATATTCTTCCCACTCGCTTTCTGGGATATACTCTCTATTGTTGGTTCTTAATGCTTTAATTATTCTCCTTGACTCTGTGCTTCTAGTTCCTCCTATATACTGTTCTACATGTTCGCACGAATTTTCCCATCTCTCGTTCTTTTCTTTGTTTATCATCCTCCTCGTTTCTGCATTTTTCTCTTTATATTTCTGTAGATCTTCTTCTGATTTTGTATTCAGCCATTTTTTCGTTTAGTCCTTTTTTCTCCTTTATAGATTCTTTGGTTTTTTCACAGATTCTAATTTTATGTTTCTTATTCTCGTTGTCTTCTTTACCTAATGGTTCTAGGGCCGCCTGTTTGATGCATTCTTTTATGTGGTCATACATCTGTTGGAGGTTGTCGTAGTTAAATTCATTTAATTTTTGATCTAATCGTCGTCTGTATAGGTCTCTTATCGTTTCGTCTTGCAATAAGTGTATTTTGTATTTTATTTCTTTGCCTGCCTTTTCTGTTATCTCATTAGTATTTCTGTTTTCTTTATCTATTGTTCCTTTTTGTTTTATTGTCTTGTACTACGGTGCTTTTATATTTGCTATTAATAGTCTATGGTCTGTTTCACATTCTGCCCCTCTCTTTACTCTTACGTCTTTTATTTTGATAGTGGTATCGTTTTTAATTATAATGTAGTCTATTATTGATTTTAAGTTTCATGTTTCTTGCATCCAAGTATATTTGTGGATGTCTTTGTGTTTGTAGAATCCGTTTGTTATTTTGAGGCCATTTAATTCACACAGCTCTATTAGTCTCTCTCCGCTGTCGTTAGTAATGTCTTCTCCGAATGGTCCTACGGTATTGTCCTTTGTTTTCCTTCCTGTTCTCCCATTCAGATCTCCCATTATTATTAATTCTTGGTTTTTCTTTACTTTTTGTATTTCTATTTCTAGTGTTTCCATGAAGTAGTCTTTTTTCTCTTCTGTTGGGCCGTATACTCCTAATATTTACCATGTCTTTTCCTAGCATTGTTATATTTAGTTTTATGATTCTTTCAGATGTTATTTTCTTTTTCCACTTCTTTTTTACTAATATTCCAACTCCGGCCTTTGCTCTTTCTTTCTTCTTTACTCCACTCCAACAATGCATCACTTCATCTATTTCTTCTATTCCACTTCCTTTTTTCTTCGTCTCGCTTATTACTAAAATGTCTTTGTTCATCTTCTTAAACACTTGTATGACTTCGATGTTCTTTGTCCTCCATCTCTGTATATTCCAGGTGCCGAGAGAAGCTATTCTGTTTCGAGATTTCTTCGTTTGGCTGGGTTTTAAGCTTGGAGGTAGAAGAATTGCCCCCCCCCCGTATCCAGAGATCTGCCATATGTTAAATTTTTCATAGCCTGAATGATCTCTTATTTGGTTCCATCCATTCCGCTTGTATTTTGTTGATTTTCTAGTACACCTCGTTTTCTGTCCACTTCAAAAAGCTCCTTTACATATTTTTTTCAAGCTCGTAATTTGGCAATTAATATTGAAAGTAATGTTCGTTTTCATATTCTTGTCCTTGTGTTACTTGTATACACCCAAATAATTATGTTTTGCTTGCAATTCTTCTATTTCATCATATTTGTTTTTATAATATTCCTCCTTAGTTTATTTTATTTGTCACTGAAGTTCTCCAGGTGTTGGTATGGTATATGTTGTTTTTGTTCTTCACAGTTCATTGTTCATTCGTTATTTGTAGAATTTCCTAACTCATTCTTTCCTGTCTGAGTTTTATTTAGTAAGAGCTGCTTTTCAAACTTCTATTAATGCGTTAAGTTCCTTATTACTTTATGCAAATTTTCTGAAAATTCTGACTTACTACTTGTTATCTCTCTATTTGTTTGGAGTTGATAGCAGAATTCTCTCATTGTAGATGCAAATACATGCACCCAGAATAAACGAGATTTCTTATGCATTCTACTGGATTTTGCTACCTGTTTTGAATTATTTTTAAGGGTTCACCCTATTTCAGGCAGAAAACCTCTGCTATACAATCGAGTCATAAAATGTAAATGAAGTAGCATAACTGTCCGAGCGTAACCTGCTTTTAGTGTTTAATAAATAAAATTATCTTAAAAATAAAGTTATAGAAATATAAGATTTATTACCAAAAATTTTTTAATCTATAGATCTATGTATATATACAAATTCACAATTCACGTTACATAAGTACTTTAATTACAATCAAAAACAATCATCATCTTCAAAATCTAAAGACTCGACTTCTCTTAAATTGATAATTAAGGGTTCTATTTCCACAGTTTCTTCGATGTATACGTCAAGTTTTCACATTTTATTTTCTTCTTCTATAACTCTTAATGTTTTTGTCAATCCAGAATTTTTTCACTGTGTGTCCCTCGTTAACCCAAGTCTCATCTAAATAAAAAATATTTCTTTCTTCGGCTCGAAATTTTCTGATTGCTCGTAGATATTCTCTTCTCCGACAAATTATTTCTGTTTTATCGATAAGAACAGATTTTCTATTGTGTTTTTCCAAGGAAAATTCAGGTTATGTAGGGAGGAATCCATAATTTCCATTTTTTTAAAATCTGGTAAGTCCTGGTATTCTCTGATTTCTTGCAAAACTTTATATAGTGTAGGTATTTCTTTCTTAATAAAAAAAATGGTGTACTTTTCTTCTTATTGCATTTTTAAAGTCTTCATCGACCTCTAAGGGCTCCTTTTCTTTGTGATTCTGAGGTTCGTTGCAAGGACCGCGTTTTTCTCTCTTTTAGAAATCTATAAATATGGTAGTTGCTGATCCAACTCCCGTCATGTTGGCACAGGTTTCCACAATTTCACGGACTTGGCTTGTTCGCTGTTCATGCACTAGGGCATCGTAGACATTAAGTATCATTGTTTTTTCTCTCAGGGAAAATGCAGATTTACAGACTCCGTGAAGTACGACCGAGGCAAAACTGACAGTTGCACCTATCTACCGATAAGTACTTTGGTTAATTATATTCCAACTGCTAAAATCCTAAATAATTTTATTGTACCTATTATCATTAAGCTTATAAGACTGTAGATTTCTAGTTCTTAAGAACTGTTAATTGTACTCGTTTAAGGCTTTATCATACAAATAAATTGTAAAGTTTAGAAGGCATGTAATAAAACATTTTTTAGGAAAAGGTCGCACTGTTGAATAGAGATAGAAAATAAAGGTGATTAAAACTAAAAATGCAATTAATTGGAAGAGAAATTTCGATCGCTTATGATTTATGACATTTTAATATTTATAACATATGTTGTGTGCTATCAACTCCAAATAAACAGACTATATATAAAAATTAACTTTTTCTATCTATTTAGGAATAATATACTCGAATGAAAAGTGATTGTAACACAGTTTTAAAATCGTATTTTAAATTTTAGGCTTATATACAAAGTAGTTAAACCTCACCTGCTAACCAGTCTTCTATAACTTTACCTAAAGATTGTAAAAGATCTAACAAGTATTTTTCTAACGGAAACCAAAAATCAATAATAAGGACTTGCAATATAAAATCTGCTACAAAAAACTAAAAAAATAAAGAAACAGTAAGTGGAATGCAATATTACTTTCCTTGCTAAAGGTAAAAATATTATATTCGTGAAAAATGACCTGTCTATCTGTCGATCTGTTGGCACGATAACTCTCAAATAAAATAATATATTAGTTTCAAACTTGGTACATATAATGGAATGATACCTACAGTTTTTGGGCACTATTTACTCAGGGAAAGGGTGTCAAAGAGGTCAAAATGTCGATACATTTTATAAAGTTTTAATGGTAATATGGTAATTTTTCCTCGTTTTATTGCTGAGATAATAAACAAATTTTATGTGTGTAAAACATATTAAAGGAGTGGGGGAGAAAATTAGAGGGTTTGTTTGAGATATATCATGAAAAGAAGGCGAAACGGTTACATAAACTATAATCTAATTGGAGAAATTTTGGATAGAGCACTGTTCGACTGTGATGTGTTGTATCTGAAAAGAAAGCATGTATTTAGATTCGTTCAAGACAACATCGCTGCTACTACTACTCCTACTAATCCGCATTTCAAGATCGTAGATATAGATACTCCCAATATGTGGGATATGCCATAATTCAAACCTCAAAAACCTGCATGTTTCGATCATCATATATCCTACTACAACGACAACAAGGTTCAGTGTAGTACCACAAATTGTTTTGCAATACTGACATGGCTCAAGATATTCATCCGATAATGTGATCATCGCTGTCATCCTCTTGCTGCATCAGCAGCCAAGATACTGTCAATCTTTCTTCTTCTTCTTATTCGTTGAAACAATGGGAAGGCAATATATTTAATAATAAACTTAGATTTAAGAAATTTGTAATTGTAAATATGGGGGTCGGTAAATATTGTATACTAAGTTGGGAATGTGGAATCTTTGGCACAATGATACTATTCAGTATATATCACCACTACACCAAACAAATTATTTCCAATATAACAATCAATTTTATGTTCAGAAAGAAGGAACAGCTATGGGCAATTGCTTATCACCTTTCATAGCCAATTTATTCATGAATAAGTTTGAAATTAAAGCCAGTCAAGAATTCGAATATTTCCCAAGGGTATGGTATAGGTATGTGGATGATATTTTCGCGATTTTTGATACAAAGAAAGCAAATATTGATGATTTTGTTTCTAAATTAAATAGCCGGTATAATTCCATTAAATTCACTTACGAAATTGAGAACAAGGGACAATTGCCTTTTCTAGATATTTTAATTATTAAAAATAATAATAGATTAGAATTTGATATCTATAGGAAGGACACAGTAACAGATAGATATATTCCTAATGATTCATTTCATTGTAAACAACATAAATTAGCCTCATTACATTTTTTAGTTCATCGTTTGGTCACTTTCCCTCTGAATAGAGTAAACTTTAATAAAGAAAGCAATCGTATTAAAAATATAACTAGAGTTAATGGTTATGACGATGACTTCGTAAATAAGCTAATAAATAGACATAAGTTTATGTTTAATGTTCAGAATTCCACCGTTTTTACACGCGAAGAAAATAACACCAAGTATGTCTCCATACCATATAATCCGAAATATAGCAAGGGACTCAATAAGGTATTTAATAAGGTAGGCCTCACCTTAGTCTATAAGTCATCAGACAATCTGAGGAATATCTTAGGAAATCCCAAAGATAAGATTCCTAATTGTGAGAAAAGTGGAATTTATGAAATTAGTTGTAATGATTGTGACAAAAAGTATGTTGGGTAAACTAAAAGGTCAATTAAAACAAGATTTAAAGAACACTTAGCACACTTAAAATACAATAGAACAAAAAGTCTAGCATTGCCGAACATGCTCTTGAAGCTGATCATACTGTAACATTAGATAATCTAAGATTAATGAAAAATGTATCTGATAGGAGATTGTTGAACGCATACGAAAGTATGGAAATCATAAAATGTAAAAGTAGTTTAAATAAAGACAGAGGGCCTATTCCTTATAGTCCTCTCTACTGGTTACTTGACCGGAACTGATGGCCTTGCCTATGTCATTAGTTCCGCTTGAGTAATTCAAGGGTTAGGCTAAGTATAAATAGGGTAGATTTGTAGTTTAGCTTTAGTCAATCATCGTTCCTGATGAAGCTAACATGGTTAGCGAAACGCGCGTCGAGTGCAAAAATAAAGTGTTTGGTGTAGTGGTGATATATACTGAATAGTAAATATTGTATAGTTTCTGTTCTGTGATTTTTTTCAGTCTTTCTAGTTGATATAATAAACAAATTTTAGGTATATATACGTATAATGCTTTTGGATTTCTTTTGTATCAATTGAATAAGTGATGCTGAAGTTTCACTGATCATCATACCGGCTTCTTCATAGCTTGTTCTCAGAAGGGACTTTTTCGGAATATAGCGCGCAAGGTTCGTGCTATATTCCAAACACGTCACTTCTCGGAACAACCTCTGAAGAAGCCGGCAGGATGATCGGCGAAACGTCAGTATCACTTATTGAATTGACACAGGAGAAATCCAAAATAATTATATCTACAGGTTCTGTAATCTGGGGATGTTTCCTATCAAAATTAAATTTTAAGCGTATAATTTATAGTAAAATAAAAAAAAGGGAGCGTTAGAGGGATTATTTCGTGTGTATCGTGCTATATATAGTTTTTAGGGTTTTGAAGTCGAGGAATTTGAAAAGTTATTTTTTCCTTACGTGAAATTTTAACATGGGATGGAGATTGGGGTCGTTAAATATTGAATAGTTTCAGTACTATTAGGAGAATTTTTTCAGATTGATTGGTTTTTAACTATATTATTTATAGTAAAACTAGCTGTGCCCACTGCTCCACTTTTATCGTCACTGCTTATTCCTTATGAATGAAACATTCTATGCCACACTATATACCATAAAAACAAAAACGAAATACAACCGACTGAACAAGTTCCAAAAGTGATAAACCAAGGATACCAGATATTACCGTGAATGAAATAAATATGGCAATTAAGGATATGAAGACCAACAAATCACCTGGTGATGATGGTGTGATTATCGAGGCTATAAAAAGTGGAGGACTTCGTCTTCGCAGATTCATTTGTAAATTGTTCAATGCATGCTTAGAAAGAGGAGCAACACTTTCTCAATGGGACCGAGCAATAATACATAAAAAGGGTGATATCACGGACTTAGCCAACTACCGACCTATAAGTTTGCTCTCCCATGTATACGAGGCTGGTTTGAAAAGTCCGTGCAAAAATAAAAACTACTTATGTGTTTGGGGGTAACCCTTTTTTATTTTTCGACATAGTCTCCTTTTAGGCTTATACACTTCGTCCAACGATGTTCTAGTTTGTTGATCCCTTCCGAATAATAGGATTTGTCCAAGTCTACAAAATATCCATTAGTGTCTGCAATCACCTCCTCGTTTGAATAAAATCTTTGTCCCGCCAGCCATTTCTTCAAATTGGGGAACAAATAGTAGTCCGAGGGAGCCAAGTCTGGAGAATAGGGGGGATGTGAAACGAGTTGGAATCCTATTTCCACTAATTTTGCGACCACAACTGCTGAGGTGTGTGCTGGTGCGTTGTCGTGATGGAAAAGGACTTTCTTGTGGGCCAATCGCGGGCGTTTTTCTTGCAGCTCGGTTTTCAAACGGTCCAATAACGATGAATAATATTCACCTGTAATAGTTTTACCCTTTTCCAGATAGTCGATGAGGATTATCCCTTGCGAATCCCAAAAGACAGTCGCCATAACCTTTCCGGCCGAAGGAACGGTCTTCGCCTTTTTTGGTGTAGATTCCCCCTTGGTAACCCATTGTTTAGATTGTTGTTTGGTCTCAGGAGTATAGTAATGTATCCATGTTTCGTCCACAGTGACGAAACGACGCTTAAAGTCCTCCGGATTCTTCTGGAACAGCTGCAAACCATCCTTGCAACACTTCACAAGATTCCGTTTTTGGTCAAGCGTGAGCAATCGCGGCACCCATCTTGCGGATAGCTTTCTCATGTCCAAATGTTTATGCAAAATATTATGTACCCGTTCAGTCGAGATGCCCACAGCACTAGCAATCTCACGCACCTTAACTCTTCTGTCATCCATCACCATATCATGGATTTGATCAATGATTTCTGGAGTCGTAACCTCTACAGACCGTCCAGAACGTTCAGCGTCACTTGTGCCCATATGGCCAGTCCGAAAATTTTGAAACCACTTATAAACTGTTCTAATCGAAGGTGCAGAGTCACCATAATGTTTATCAAGCTTCTCTTTAGTCTCCTGAGGCGTTTTGCCTTTCACAAAGTAATGTTTAATCACCACACGAAATTCTTTTTCGTCCATTTCTTGAAAATCACTCGACTTCCTTGATTCACACGAATGCCAAACACAAAGAAATAGACCAATATGGCTGAAACTTGGTGTGCGTTCATTCAAGAGATGCTACTAACTAAACATGACCTCGATACGCGCCGGTGGTGCCATCTCTCGGACTTTGCACGGACTTTTCAAACCAGCCTCGTATGAGTTGTTTATGCGTATCATTACTAACATGTTAACATCTAAACTAGATCTTTATCATTTCCGAGAACAAGCAGACTTTAAAACCGGGTATTGCACCAATGACCATTTGCAAGTTATCAAGACGCTCATTGAGAAAAGTGTAGAATATAATAAGTCTCTTATTCTAATTTTCGTGGATTACGAAAAGGCGTTCGATACAATAAACCAACACAAAATGCTGACAGCTTTGGCCGATTATAGAATAAACCACAGATATATAACAATCATCAAACATGTATACGAAAACGCAAGAGCATGCGAAAGACTTTATGAAAACACTAGGGATTTTAATATTGAAAGAGGAGTACGCCAAGGTAATATCATCTCACCGAAACTTTTCATTACTCTGCTGGAATACATGTTCAAGCAAATCGAATTCGGTGATAAAAGTATCAACATAGATGGCGAAAAACTTCACCTTAGATTCGTAAACGACATCGTACTAACAGTGAACCGGGTCGATGTTGCCAAAAGTATGCTTGACGATCTCTGCAAAACGTCCAGCAGAGTGGGCTTAAACATAAACAAATTAAAAACATGACAAATTTGGTGCTAAGTGAGAAGCTGTCCGTTGATGGTGAGAGGACTGAACAAGTTAGCACCTATAAATACCCGGGGCACGAAATTCGCATTGGGAGAGATAACCAGACCTGTGAGATAAACAGAAGAATAGGGTTGACTTGGGCAACTTTCGGCAAGCTTAGCCATGTCTTCAAATCCGAAATCCTCATTAATTTAAAGAGAAAAGTATTTGAGCAATGCATTTTGCCGTCACTAACATACGGTGCGGAAACTCTGACCCTGACAAAAGCTGCCATAAGCAAAATCCAAGTAATGTAGCGAAGAATGGAAAGAGCAATGCTTGTTCTATCCCTAACAGACAGGTTGATAAATGTAGCCTTGCGTAAGACTATCGGATGCGCTAGAGAGAATACCCTGTTTGAAATGGAATTGGGCGAGCCATGTGGCCAGAAGAACAGATAACCGTTGGACTAAAAGAATTATTGAGTGGAGACCCAGACAGGATGCATTTAGAAGCAGAAGACGCCCCCCGACACGATGGTCCGATGATATTAAGAGGATAGTTCCAGGCTGGATGACTGCTGCTAGGGATCGTATACAATGGCAAAAATTAAGGAAGGCCTATGTCCAGCAATGGACGCGATTGGCTGGTTGATGATGATGATATCGTGGTAGTAGGTTAGGGTGGTTGCTCCGTATGTATTGTGTTATATGTAGTTTTTAGGGTCCCTGGAGTAGAGGAATCTGAAAATTAATTTCATTACTTTCAATTTTAATAGGGTTGAAAGAAGAGGGGGTTATTAATTATCGTATAGTTTTGAATAATATTATGAGAATTTTTTCAGTCTTTGGTTGAGATAAAGGGCTTGGATTTGGGCTCTTTATTGATATCTCACTATAAAGCAGCTTCTGTGTAAAATAATGAGTTGTAGTGGTTAGATTAAACTATTATTTACTGTGAAAAAGTTAGATTCAGTGTTTATTTTAGAGCTGGGTGTTTGCAAGGAAAGTACTGAGTAAATAATTTTACTAATTTTTTTACATTACAATTTCCCAAATAAACATTTTTAGTTAATCTCCATAATATTGATCCATGCGAAAACAGCGCGAGGTAAACTGTGTGTGACCTAATTTGAGGTGATACAACTCTTGCTGTAAGCTATTTGGGCTCTAGAGGAAGGCTGTTACTGTTAGAGATCACTGTGAAAAGGTCTTCAGATTAGTGTACCCAATATCGTTTTGAATTAAAAAAATTAATAAAAAAAATTAAATGGAAGTTCAAAAACACGTTAATACAGAAGCAATTATCTTTTGATCACTAACTTTGTTACTAAGCAACAATATAAACATGAATTCATCGTAAACGTATGCCTGTGAAAAAGTAACTTTTATAAAATAAAAATTTATGCATCCTTGTTTCGTATTTATGGACTAATGAAAATATTATTTACTAGAAGGCGTACCTCAATTAACCATTGCATTTTACCTATCTTTCTTAAATTTCTTGGATACAATCTTATACTCCATAAAAGTAAAAAACAAGTGAATATGAACATGTACAATGCCATTAGAGGTCCATTGCCCATTTTCATGGGTTCCCCAAATATTTGAATGGCCGCACCATTAAGAATTGCTGCCAGAAGGCAGGGCAAAAACATGCCCATGATAAATTTTGATTTTTTTCAATGGGACTTTGAAGATTTGATGATTTTTCTACATAGAATTTGAAGAGACTATATCAATTATTTCTAAATGGAACTGAAAATTTTGATTTCCACAGAATTACATGTTTTGATCGAATTTGTCAGTAAAATATGACAGCTGCTGGTTAACTAACACATATTCAAATATTATACCTTTTCAAGGACGGACTAAAATTACACACCTAAAATAAGAAAGGAACATACAGGGTGGAATAATGATTCCACAGCATTTATTAATCCGTGTATTAAAAAAATGTTTAAATAAAAGTTATGGGGTGTTATACGGCGCATATACTGATGTTGACAATAAAATGTTTTGTCAGTTCGAAGAAATTATGCCATCTTCAATTTTTTTAAATGGAAATCTCTGTTTATTATTTTATTTTTGAGTCCTACCAAAAATTCTAGATATTATTTGTCTAGCATACCATATGTCTAAATTGAACTGTTTTGGAATTATTGATATTTGAAATTAAGGCGATCGAATTAATTATTTTTTTAAGCTAGCTTGTGTTAAACATTTACTGTTAGGTAACGACTTAACGCGTGAAAATATGATTTATTGATGAAAACGTTTATTGCTGCATTTTGTCAAACTGCAATTTGAGTGTAATATCATAATGGTACATTTAACAGAAACTGAAAGAATCACTTTGTTAATGATGGTTGGTTACGGACGCCGTAGGAGAACACAAGAGAAGATGTGTATGATCTTTTTAACGCAGAATATTCGAATCGAGAACCTATTACCCAGTCCGTAGTTAGCAAAAACATTAAAATGATTTAGACAATCAGGTCATGTTAAGGATGGTTTTAAACCTGGACCTCCAAAAGTTAAAACATGCGACGATAAAAAGTTAGATGTTTTATTGGAAATTATAGCAAACCCCCATATAGCCACTTGTCAGCTTTGCCTAGACCACAACATAAGTAAAGGTACCTTAAGTCGTATACTGAACGAAAAAAAATTGTATCCATACAAACCCATTCTATCGCAAGAATTATCTGAAGATGACTACGATAGACGCGTTGAATTTTGCGAGGTCATGATGGAACGAATCAATAATGATCCTAATATAATATTGTTTTTTCCGACGAGGCCACATTTTGTCTTAACGGAAAATTTAACAGGCATAACTGCCGGTACTGGTCTACTGAAAATCCCCACTGGATAATCGACAGTCATTCTCAAAGACCACAAAGGTAAACGTGTGGGCAGGGATTTGTGGATGTCATATCATTGGTCCTTTTTTTATCGATGGAAATCTTACAGGACAGTGATATTTACAGTTACTCCAAGAGCAAGTTTTTTCAACTTGTGCGGGTCTTTTTCCCGATGAAAATAATTTGATCCTAACAGGAATCTGTGGTATCAATAGGACGGAGCACCTCCTCACTATGAAATCAATGTTCGTAGATATTTGGATGTGATTTTTCCTAATCGATGGATAGGCAGAAGAGTTAGAATGACCTGCAAAGAGTCCCGACCTTACGCCACTCAATTTTTTTTATCGGGTCCTTTGAAAACCAAAGTTTACCGAAGTCGACTTGAAACTGTAGAAGATTTACAACAAAGGATTCAATATGAAGTAGCACAGATCACACCGGATTCTCTGCAAAACTCTGTTCAGGCTGTTTATGACAGATTGGGTCCTTGCTTGCTTTTTTTATTTTAAATTTCAAATGACAATAATTCCAAAACAGTTCAATTTAGACATATGGTTTGTTAGACAAATAATATCTAGAATTTTTAGTAGGACTTAAAAATAAAATAATATACAGGGTTCTCCATTTAAAAAAAAATAAAGATGGCGTAATTTCTTGAAACTGATATTTCAAAACATTTTATTGTCAACGTCAGCATGTGCGCCGTATAACACCCTATAACTTTTATTTAAACATTTTTTTTTGATACACTGATTAATAAATGCTGTGGAATCATTATTTCATACATATGGAGCACCCTGTATAAAAACAATAGTTGAGTATGACAACCAAGCATACATTGTACACTCTCCTCTTTTGTGATCGAGTAGGTAACAATAGATAATAATGTAAAAACTCTAGTAGTTTTGATAAAATGAAGATTAAAGTAATTAAGATAAAGAAAAATATAAGTGATATATTAAATTTTAGTCTAATTTTAGTAACACTCAGTAAAACTTCTCTATCTGTAACACTATATACCTAAAGGAGCACTTTGTAGCTATGGCGACGCACGGATCACTTAACCCAATTCTCAGACAAATTACATTTCCTTTAAATCTTTATTTTATAGTAGCACCATAGAGTAATTTGATTTCCTTTACCACGAGAAATAAAAATTAATAACTTTTCCGATTAGCTCTTACTTTTTAATGGCC
This sequence comes from Pachyrhynchus sulphureomaculatus, assembly GCA_019049505.1. Classification (NCBI taxonomy): domain Eukaryota; kingdom Metazoa; phylum Arthropoda; class Insecta; order Coleoptera; family Curculionidae; genus Pachyrhynchus; species Pachyrhynchus sulphureomaculatus. Next base: position 32,408,637 of record CM032447.1, read on the forward strand.
CTAAATATAAATGAGTTTTTTATGTTTATGGAGGAACATATGATCCTCTAAGTAGTAGGTTTACGTAAAATGACAATTTTTGGGGACGCCGACAATCTCTAGACAATAAACTCTTTAATCTGTCGAAATTTAATGTTAAAAATACTACATGGAGTGAAAAATCCTGAAACTTTTAAAGAAGAAACAATGTTTTGCCAAAAATAGAATTATTCTTTAACATAGTTTTCTTTAAGAGATTTTTTTTTCTTTTGGATACCTTTCATATAGTACAGGGTGAGTCAACGATAGAGTAAAGTTCATTATTTCATTTGTTTTGGGAATGACGAAAAAACGTTAAATTTAATAGTTTTAGGGAATGTTAAGGTGCACAGTTAAATTGTTTTTGAGTATACAGGCTACTTCAAAAAAGTGTGGCCGATATAACATATGTTTTTTTAAATGGAACATCCTATTTTCTAATTTATTTTTAAATTCTGCGTAAAATTTTATAACTTTTTTATTAATAATGTTATATACCTAAACCAAGTAGTTTTTCTAATATTTCAATTTTTTAAAAAAAATACTAGTTTTCAGTTTTGTAAAAAATTGCCAGTAGCGCCAATGTTTTGAAGGTGGAATACTCATAATTGGTATGAGCGTTCTGTAGAGATGAAAAAAAAAAAGAAATATGTAAAGAAATTTGAGTTAGATGCCACAGGGTGTACAAAATAATTTCAACTATTTTAAACTGAAAAATCTCAAATTTTTTAAATGGCACACCCTGTAGCTATGGCTATATTATTATTTTTTTTGATAGATTTTACAAAACCCTCCAACTTTTATTAAGTATGCCATATACCTATTTCTAATAGTTTTCGATTTATTTTGAATTTTTCAATTTTTACCCTTGTTTTTAATACACTTACGCTATTGTGAAAACATAAACAAATAGTTAGTAATAATTTTAATAGAGTTTAACTTATCTAATGATTAATTATTATGAGGTAATAAATGTTAAAACATATGCCCGTCTACTTGAATACACATGTTTAGTCGTTTTACTATATTTTCCTTCACTTTCCTTAGCATGAAGGGCTTTATTGTCCTGCACGCATCCCGTATCCTATTTTCCATATCTACTGGTGTTGTAGGGTGATTTACATAAACACGATCTTTAATATAACCCCACAAAAAGAAGTTTAAAGGTGTTAAGTCACATGATCGAGGGGGCCACTGAATGAATCCATCCCTACCGATCCATTTTTGTGGGTAACGATCGTTTAAAAATTCTCGAACTTCCCGGTGTTCCCTTTCAAAGTTATCAGCTTCTTCAAGAAGCTGGGATAATTCATTTTGCAAAAAGTTTAGATATCTAGGCCCGTTAAGCGGTTCGCGAAAAAAATATAGACCAATAATTCGAAAATTTAATATTCCACACCATACATTAAGCGACCAATGGTTTTGGTTTAGAACTTCTCGGACCCAAAATGGATTAACTGTTGAATAATAATGCATGTTATGGCTGTTAACTGCTTTATTACTGAGAAAAGTAGCTTCATTAGAAAACATTATTTTGGATAAAAAATTTGGATCGGCCTCTATTGCTTCATGGTGCTACAAAGGTTACTCGTCGTTCAAAGTCACGGTCTTGAAGTTCTTGGTGTAGTTCCATATGAAAGGGATGATATTTGTATTTTCTCGTGGTGCGATTAGCCGTAGATTGGGATGTGTCAGATAAGTCAGCTAGTTGACGGCTGCTGATCTTGGGATTACCTTCAACATGAAGTAAAATCTCCATTTCTTTTTCCTCATTGGTAGCATTCTGGTTTACTACTTTCCGTTTCGTATACTCAAAGCTACCACTACAATCAAACCGTTCCATTAAGCAATGAACAGATTTTCTAGATGGTATACGTCTATTAGGGCACTTCGCTCTGTAAAGCCTTACTGCCAAAAGACAATTTTTTTTCGCCTCGTCCAGTATATAAACCATATTAATTAATTCATTTTTAGGAAAATCCATAACTATTACCTTTATATGTCACTTACTACAACAAATTAAACTAATTTTACTTGCTTAACAGACATGTCAAAATTTGACAATGCCTACATTTTTTTTTATCTTGGCAACTATGCCATTATATGTTATCATTTTTATCCTTGTTTTTAATGCACTTACGGTATTAAAAACAAGGGCAAAAATTGAAAAATTCAAAATAAATCGAAAACTATTAGCAACAGGTAGATGACATACTTAATAAAAGTTGGAGGATTTTGTAAAATCTATCAGAAAAAATAATAATATATAGAGTGTGCCATTTAAAAAATTTGAGATTTTTCAATTTATTTTGAACACTCTGTAGAATTTAACTCAAATTTATTTTTATATATCCTTTTTTTTATTTCTATAGAATGCTTGTACCAATTATGAGTATTCCACCTTCAGAAACAGTGGCGCTACTGGCAATTTTTTACAAAACGGAAAACTAGTATTTTTTAAAAAAATTGAAATTTTAGAAAAACTAGTAGGTTTAAGTATATAACATTATTAATAAAAAAGTTATAAAATTTTACACAGAGTTTAAAAATATATTAGAAAATAGGTTAGTCCATTTAAAAAAACTTATATCGGCCACACTTTTTTGAAGTACCCTGTATACTCAAGAATAATTTTAAACTGTGCACCTTAACATTCCCTAAAACTATTATATTTAACATTTTTTCGTCATTCCCGAAACAAATGACTTTACTCTATCGTTGACTCACCCTGTACAATTTGTCTTGGTCTCTAAAATAAGCCTCAGTATCCCATTCGACTCCTTCATTTGAGCCAAATCTCTTTCCCTGGAGCAACCAGGGCTCGAGAGAGGTAATAACAACCGGGGGCCAGATCTTGTGAATACGGCGAATGAGGAAGCAATTCGTAGTCCCTGGTCCAATTTCACCATCGATTTTATGGAATTGTGAGCTGGTGCTCACAACACTTTTTCTTCGCTAAATGCAGCCTTTTCCTTTATTTTCACCATTCAAACGGTCCACTAAAACAACGTACTAGTCTCCGGTGATTGTTCGCATCTTGTCAAGATAGTTGATCAGTATTATTCCATGCTTATCCCAAAAAATACTTGCTAAAACCTTTCCAGCTCATGTTTGTATTTTTGGACGCTTAGGTCGGCTTTCATGCGATTCCAGGTGTTACGAATCGACACAAAAACTTCTTTGGATTACACCGAAACAGTGCGAAACAGCTGTCTGAATCTTCGAGACGTTGCTGTTTTTGGTTAGTCGTGAGAGTGTACGGCACCCATTCGACACATAACTTTTATATGCAAAATATGCCTCACGCATTGTCAGCTATCTCTCTCGCTTTCACTTTGCAGTTATTCAGAACAATACGGTGGATTTTTTGTGCCACACCACAGGCTGCCTCATTTGGACGTGGTGCATCATTGGTGCTGGTATCACGGCATTTAAGTTTACTAAACCATCGACATCTAGTTGCTTTCGACGGAGCAGATGTGCCATAATACTTCTGAAGCCATTTTGGCTGTATTTTTTCCTATCAAAAAGTAATGTTTAATCAACATGCGAAATTCTTTTTGTTCATCGTTTTGTAAAAATCAAAAGCAACGTCACTCAGACACCTGTAACTCACAAACTAATAGACAAAATGCCATTCAAATTTTATACGAATCTTCTGAGAGTTAACGCTGACTGAAAATGATATAGTTTTTTGTTTGTGCTGCCATTTCTCGAAAAGTGTCAGGACTTTTCACCCCATATAAGTAGATTTTCCATATTATAGGTTGAGTAGTAACTATACTAATAATATAGTTTTCAGTTTGTTCCTGAATACTGTGGCATAACACAGAATTTTAGATGTATACTTGACTGATTTTTATCATTAGAAATACTTATGGAAATAAAAATTAATATAATAATATGACTGTATTTTCCAGTTACCAGTGGTGACAACATTGAGTGTTATTTAATTGTAAGTACTTCTGTTTTTGACGTCAATCACTTACATAAGCGATAAACCAGCTCTCAAAACATTTATTAAATTAATGATTTATGAAAATCGACTTTTTTTAAAATCGTTTGTAATTTATATTGATTGGAGTTTTCGATTTGCGTTGTTTAGTAGTCTGTCGGTACTATAACTTCCGAATGAAACTATATGTGGATTCCAAATCTGCTATACTTAATAGTGAAGTAGGAAAGGAATCTATAGGTTTTTGAAGCGATATCGTCTCAGGGAAACAGGGCGAGAGAAATGGGAGTCGATACATTTTGAATAGTTTCATAGTTCATCGTAATAAAAGAGTTTTTACTGGTTTTTAAGCAAAGCTACTTTTGGTCAAACATATAAGTGGTTTAAAGGGTTGAGGGGAATTAGCGGAGTTGTTTCGTAAATATCGCGTTGTACGTCCTTTTCAGAGTTCTTGGAGTTATTCTTTAGTATAAGCAAGTTAAATTCAGTGCTAGTATTAGAACAGCGTACCTGCGAGGAAGTAGCGGGTAAACCACTTTACCATTTTCTTATTATAATGTGTCTTTCTTCAATAATGATAAAGATTAGAGTTTCTTTTCATAATACTACACAAATTTCTATATATTTTGATGGGACTAAACTTTTGGCTAAAGAAGGCCCATTCTGTTGCTTCCAATAAATTGCCTGTTTTAGTGTGGTTTTGTTCTTACAATCTACTCATGGTTCATATCCTCCTCTATCCGTCATCCTACGTAAGGACGTGATGATATCATCGTATTTGTGCTATTATTTTGGCCCATGTTTCTCGGTCTTAGGCTTAATGTGATACTTCCGGGAATGTGAGGCCAGTTGTTTTAATATGGTTCGACCACCGTGTGGAAGACCTTCCTCTCGGTCTTTTGCCCTCGACATTACCTTCCACAATCAACCTATCTACTGTGTCCCTCCGTCTTGCTATATGACCAAAGTATCTCAGTATGTTTCTATTGACTATAGTAGTCAGTCTTGTTTTGATGTTGAGTTCATGTAGGATGGAAACATTTGTGCGATGCGCTGTCCAGGGTATCCGGATCATCCTTCTGTGTACCCACATTTCAAATGCGTTGATTCGTTTCTTGTCTTTTTTTTTAATGGTCCAGGTTGCGGCTGCGCATGTAGCAATTGGGAATATTAGTGTGTAGTTGAGTCGTAATTTGGTATTCTGCGTCAAGTCACTGTCTTTCCGTATTTTTGTTAGCATGGTTCTGAACATAGCAAGACGTCTGCGTACTTCATTCTCACATCCGCTGTTGTTTGCTATTACTGAGCCGAGATAAGTAATTAAAGTGACTGACTGTTTCATACCCTGCAATGTTTCTAACGTAAGACTGATTGTTTCGGACTCTGTCAATGATCATCACTATCGTCTTGGTTTTATTCAACTGTAGCCCGTATTTGTTGCTGACGATGTTAAGTCTATCCATGATGTACAGGAGCTCTTCTTTCGAGGCCGTCAAGACTACGGTGTCGTCAGCATATCGTAGATTATTTATTTTAGAACCACCTATAGTTATGGCGCCCTGCCATTCGTCAAACACCTCTCTCATGATGTGTTCACTATATATATTGACCAATATAGATGATACGATGCATTCCTGATAAATCTCTGCTTCAAGTCTGAAGTCTTGCGAGAAAGTATTATTCACCTGGATGGTGGCTGTATTTTGTCCGTATACATTTTGAAGAAGCCAAATTAAGTGATAGGGTGTCACCATCTGTGCTAAAACTTCCCAGGTAGCGCTCTACTTTACAGTGTCAAATGCCTTCGAGTAATCCACAAAGCAAAGGTATGTCGCTAAATTGAATCCTCCGAATTTTGCGCGACTTGACGAAGGTTGAGGATCTGTTCCCAGATGCCTCTTCCAGGCATGAAGCCCTACTGTACTCTTGAGATTTGAGGAAATAAGAATGATTTTAATCGCTCATTGATGATAATCAGGAGGACATATTAGTGAGATCGTTCGATAATTTCCACATTCCATAGGAGAACCTTTTTATATATTGAAACAAAGATAGATTTGCTCCAGCCTTCCAAATTTTTTGACATACCATATTGTGTGCATCAGGTCTATTCCGTTGTCATCTAATTCATTTTGCGCTTCTGCTGTTATGCTATCTATGCTACTAGCCCTCCCAGTTTTTAATTTTCTGGGCGCGGAAGTGACTTCAATTTTAAGTATATCGGGTTCTTTTTCAAATGATATCGGATTGGTAGTATTATCCCTATCCCTGCTACTATATACTGATTGACAATAAGATTTCCATGCCTTCAGGGATGCTGATGATTCGTCCTTGTGTGTCCTTTATGATCTCGGCTTGTGGCTTGAATTCTACGTTAGTATACAGCTCTTGAGATTCGTGGCGATTCGCGTGTTGTTGTAATTCCGAGCATATGTCATTATTGTGTTTATTTTTGTCTCTCCTGCTATGGTTCATATAGTAACAGAATAAAGAACAAAAATAAAAATATTGCATGCACATAATTGAATTGGTAATTTAGTTACCTTCTTAAGTATCTTAGGTTTAGATAGGGAACTTGATATTTGAGTAAAAAGACCTTGGCCGATTATTCCATATATTGAATAATATGAATACAATTATCAATTGTCAGTAATTATTAGTCAACGATTACTAAAGTTAAAGAACTGTCATTTTTCGTTTAGCAGGTAATTTGAATTTTCGAAAGTTTAAGCTCTAAAAGTAATTCTGTTAAAATATCGAAAATATTTATTAGGAAAAAGTATTTGGAATTGCATTGTTGTATGTGCAAAATTTTAGATCGATTGGACAAAAATCGTATTTTGTCAGTTTTTGACCAATAAAAATATGATCGCAACGGGACTTTAATTTTTTGAATTTGAAATACATTGGTTAGGTTGATAGAAAAATTTTAAAAATTATTTGTTGATTTCGAGCAATGTTTTACTTCTTTCACAACCAATAATTAAAGAAATGATGATTTTCATAAAATCGCAACTGTCTCATGGACAATTATCGAATATTTTTACCCTATAGCGTACAGTTTGAGGTTTTATTTTTTAAGGACACTGGCGTCACTATTTTATTATAAAATAAGACAAGAAAACTAGTTAATTGATATTTAGTAAACCTAATAAAGTCATTGACTATAAAGCAATTCAAAAAATAAAAATTTTCTATGTATATATATATATATATATATATATATATATATATATATATACATATATATATATATATATATATATATATATATATATATATATATATATATATTTATATATATATATATATATATATATATATATATATATATATATATATATATATATATATATATATATATAATCGTATATCCCTTCTACCATATGGTGTAGGACAGTTATACATTCTCCTTTTTTTCCCTCTCAATCTCGACATATAAATTTCTTCCATCTGTCTCTATTCTTTGCCATGTTCACTACTTCTTTCCAGGATTTTCCTTTCTCCTTAAGTATACTTCCAATACTTCCATTCCAGGTTTGTCTAGGTCTTCCTCGCTTCTGTTTTCCCTGTATTCGGGCTTTATACACTTGTTTTACCTGTCTATCATCCTTCATTCTCTGCACACATCCCAGCTGTCTTTGTTGTATACATTCCATAATTGCTTGTACTATCAGTCTTCTCCTTATTTCTATATTCCTTATTCTGTCCTTCCGTGTAACTCCTTGTACTGCTCTCAGGTATTTCATTTCGACGGCTTGTATCTTGTTTTTCTGCCTGTCTGTTAGGGTCCATGATTCACATCCATATGTCAGGATTGTCCTAAAAATTGTCTTGAACACTTTTATTTTTGTTTGTTTCCTCACCTCTTTCTTCCTAATGAATTTATTATTTATTGCATAGTAAAGTTTGTTCGTTTTTTCGATTCTTTCATCAATTTCTTTGTCTTGTTTTCCAGTTTCATCCATTATCACTCCCAGATACTTATATTGTTCTACTTGTTGTATTTTAATCCTTTCTATGTAAATGTTTGTTTGTTGGTTTTCCATTGTTATTACTTTTATTTTATCTATATTAATTTTCATACCTTCTTCCTTAAACGCTTTATTCCAAATATCGAGGTTTCCCTGTTGTCTCTCATTTTCCGCCACCTGCACAATATTATCAGCAAAAGCCGCTTCAGATTCTTCTAATCTTTTCAGCTTCCAGTATCCTATTGTCATTCTTTTCACTTTTATTTCGCATTTCTTGATTGTTTCATCCATGTATACAGTGAACAATGTTGGGCTCAAGCTTCCTCCTTGCCTCAAACCTTCCTGTGTTGTAAATCCCTCCGTCTTTATGTTGTTTTTTATTACATACCGCACATTGTTGCTGTATATTCCCTTTATTATTCTTATTGTCTTTTTGTTTATTCCTTTGTTTTCTAGGTTTTCCACACTTTATTTCTCGGTGCACTGTGAAATGCTTTTTTTAAGTTTATGAAAGCAAGGTATAGACTCTTATTTTATTTGGATCTTTTTTTCGATAATCTGTTTCAGTGTAAATATGTGGTCTCGTGTACTTCTTGCTTTTCTTGTAATGATATTTTTGTTGGTTAAAAACTGATAAAATACGTTTTTGGTAAAATCTATCTAAAATTTTGCATTACCATAAAATGAAATTCCAAACACTTTTTAGTGTTCCGAGCGGAACACTTATAAGATCACTTCGGTGTCCGTCTGTCTGTCTGTCACAGCCGATTTTCCCCGAATCTATTTGACACAGAAAGTTGAAATTTGGCACTAATATAGTAATTGATGGCCTCATCAGAGCCGTGTAGTTTTGAAAGTTAAATTTTGACTTAAAGGGTTAGTTTAGGGGGGTGAAATCGGAGGTGAAATTTTTTTTTTTACCAGGTCATCGAGTGAGGTGTTAAACGAAAGCTTGTAAAAAGATGAGTTCAAACATATAAATAATGTAATACTTGCGCACAATTCTCTTTGTATTATTTTCATAAAAGTGCGAAAAATCGCTGTTCCCCCACCTTATCTCGAAAAGCACTGATCAAAAAATTTTGAAAAAATTCTGAAATATTCTCTACTAGGTGTAAATTGAACAAAAATTATCACGAGTCCATTACCTATCATAATTTATCTGGTGTATAAAAAACAAAAATTTCAAGGTCATCAGTTTTCACTGAGAACTATATCGAAAACTCATATGGGATATGTTTTGTGGAGTCACTGATCATTTTATACCTCCGTAACGAATATTTTTATTTTAAAAGTAATCAACTTACGGAACATTTATTGCGCAAGTCCAACTTGCACTTGACCGGTTATTTTTTCTAATATTTTTAATATTTTAACAAACAGAGTGATTTTTGGACTTTAAACTTAAGAAAATTCAAAGCTCCCGCCAAACAACACAAAATAATTGGCACTGCAAAATCATTTTTTGGGTTTCAAATGATGCAGAATTCACCTATAATATCTTTTTAGTGTTCCATACGGAACACTTATAAGATGACTTTGGTGTCTGTCTGTCTGTCACACTCGATTGTCTCCGAAACTATTTGACATAGAAAGTTGAAATTTGGTAATAATATAGGAATTGATGGCCTCATCAGAGAAATGTAGTTTTGAGAGTTAAATTTTGACTTAAGGGGTTAGATTTGGGGGGTGAAATCGGAAGTGAAAATAAAAAATTTCTAGGTCGTCGAGTGTGGTGTCAAATGAAAGCTTGTGAAAATACGAGTAAAATATATATATATATATATATATATATATATATATATATATATATATATATATATATATATAATGTAATACTTGCACGCACTCTTGTTTGTATTATTTTTAAAAAAATCGCGAAAAATCGCCTTATCTCGAAAAGTACTTATCAAAAAATTTTGAAAAAAATTCTGGAATATTCTCCACGGGGTGTAGATTGAACGAAAATTATCACGAGTGCATACGCTTTAATAATATATCTGGTATATAAAAAGAAACCAAAAATTTCAAGGTCATCAGATTTCAGTAAAGATTGGAAACAAACTTTGTTGAAAACTCATTTGGGGTGTGTTTTGTGAAGTCACTGATCATTTTATACCTCTGTAACAAAATTTTTTATCTTAAAAGCAATCAACGTACGGAACACTAATTGCGCAAGTTCAACTTGCACTTGACCGGTTTTTTTCGTCTAAATTTAATACTAAAGAAGGATCCCATAAGTAGCAGATATTCATCAAGAATATCAGTATTGTTGCTTTCTGTTGTTAGTTCCATACAAAGACAGTCAATTTGTCTTGACTACCCAAGAGGTTTTTTATAATCGTTAAAATAATTATTTATTTATACAAATATTTTTATTTCTACAAAAAAACAATTTTGAATTATTTTATTAAAGTTACAGCCTATACTTAGGGCAGCACTAAATAAAAAATCAAGATTGAACATTATCCTCGGATCGCTGTATAAGAAATAAGATTATTTGAAATTCCAATTTTCTACCGAAAGAAAAAGAGAAATATGCTAGCGCTACAGCAGAGGTTGATAAAATACTACTTTGGGAAAAAGGTTTAGAATTGCGATTTATGCCATAAAAATGACTGAAAGATAAGTTTTTGATCTTAATTATTATTCGTAAAATGTGTTTTCTGATTTATTTCTCAAATTGCTGTGATTTTAATAAATTGAGGAGACTCAGTAGGACAAGTCCATATTAACTTCTTATCTAATCAATGTTTTAAAAGTCCAAGAGCAGAAGTATTTTAAGCTTGTGGGCTGACATTTCAGTTAATTCTTTAAACTCCGAATTATATCCGTTTTACTCTAAGTATCTAATAAAACAAAAGTTAATCAGGGGTAGAAAAATAACGATGTAAAGTAGTATGAAGTTAGAACTGCGGTCGATCAAGATTGATAAATTTTATTGGGTTTACTTCATTTATACCTATTTCCTTTGAAATTAACCATAATGTCTTAAATTTTTAAAATAAACAATACTAGTTTGAGTCGATGTGTTATGGTTTTAGGGATATTCTATTTAAATTTAATTAACCTAACTGCAATATAATAATACCACTGTGATCAAAAAATAGTAAGACTTTTGAAATAAAACGCAAACGGGTTATTTATTTTTCCAAATTTATTTCGTCTCCTTCAATTCTGGAATGGCCTTTAAAGCCTTTTTCGATTCGGTTTTAATCTCCTCAATCGACTCAAAACGATGTCCTCGAAGCGGGTTTTTGAGTTTAGGGAACAGCCAGAAGTCCGACGGAGCTAAATCAGGCGAATAGGCGATTGCGGAATGATATGAATTGAATTTTTGATGACAAAGTTGCGAAGAACCAATACTGTGTGGGCGCATTATCGTGATGAAAAAACCAAGAGTTATCGGCCCATAATTCCGGCCTCTTGAGACGACGGCGACGGACACGACGACTCCTGGGAAGACCTTCATCAACATTTCAAGAAAACTGATGAGTTGGAAACTACAGGCCTGAAGCCTACAGTACGTGGAAGAAGAAGAAGAAGAAGAAGAGACGACGACGACGTTTTGATAGTCAGAAATCATGGTTTCACAGACATTAACACGACGCTCTTTATCGAAAAAATTGAATGTTTTTGGCACTAAATGAGAGGAGAGGCGTTTGAGGCCCAAGTTCTCTTTTAAAATCGATTGAATTGACCCAAATAATAAGTTGGTGATGTCAACAAGGTCTCTAATTGTCACTCGACGATTTTTGAGCACTAAATCCTTGATTTGCTTGACGTGGTTCTCATCGGTAGATGTTGCAGGGCGACCAGAACGTTCATCGTCCTCCACACGTTCTTTGGCTTCTTTAAACAATTTATACCAATCAAAAACACTTGCTCTGAATAGAGCATCATCACAAAATGACTTTTTTATCACTTCGAATGTTTGGGAAACCGAAAAAAATTATTTTTAAAATAAAATTTAGTGCAACTTCTTTGCTGAATTTTTTCATTCATGTTAAAAATCGAAAAAACGCACTTTTGTTGTTGAACGAATGCACGCGAATCTTATTAACTACTGACGCTATGGTCGTAAAATTTGACCCGGATGGCAGTTAAGGTCCTACCAATCTAACGAAAAAAAATTAATCCGATTTGAAAATGCCCGGGCGATTTAAATTTAAAAGTCTTACTATTTTTTTGATCACAGTAGCATATATTATTAAATTATAAGTTCTCATTAAGAAAAATTTGGTACTAAAATGTCCAAAGGTTTCTTTTTTACTATGATTTATCATAATATTATCTAATTTTAGTGGCCTTCTGGCTCTGTCCCTATAAAGTTTCAAAATTCGTCTTATAAAATGTCATGATAATACCTAAATGAACTTCCAGAATGTTTAAAGGGTGGTATAAATTTGTAGCTTCGTGCAATACTAAACAGACGAACACTGGTAATTGTAATTGCCACAGTACAAAGTTAACTCGCGATATATTAATGGACATTATGCTGTTTCACAACCACACCACTACACCATTACGCAAACTTGATATTTTATTATTTTAATTCGTTTTCAAGTCATAACTTGCATAGCGTGGTATGTATCCTTGTCGTAGAAAACGATGATTGAAGTTTTAGTTTATAAAAATCAGTTCTTGAAAAGTGTTACAGGAGTACTAATGTGACGTGTCTTTCTAGCATGAACCACTCTGGAGCGAATCAAGCGAGCTATATCAGTCGTATGAAATATAATGTACTGAAAATATGTCTATAATAGATTTAAGTCACCGATCTTCTTCGATGTTCCTAAGGTTCCAAGGTTTCTGGTGAGAAAAAACAGGCGGGCTATAATTATAATTTTTGATCTTTTTCAACACATCCTGAATGTAAAGAAAAAGAAGCTAGAAGACACTGGAGAGCCCTCATAGTAGCAGTGTTGATATTGAAGGTGTCGGAGAGAATCCGAGAACTGTCGCCTTGAAGATGTTACGAAATTTTTATATTATAATATTGCTGAATTTATTAAAAAATAAAGTTAAAGAATGTAAAAAACGGTTGCTCTTTCTATGGTCAAAACTAGGCACGGTATAATATTTATTACACAATGCAGCCTAAGGTATTGCATTTTAATTTTTTTTAACCTTCTGAATAAAAATTCCCACCCGTATTGTTTACAACGCCGTAATGATGAAATAATTTTAAAAATTTCTTTATGTTTGCGATAGTGTAACATATATTTAACTGTAATGTAGAATGAAGACGGTAAGCTATTTTGTAATGTCTAATTCTTGAATATTCTTGCTTGTAACTAAGATGGGGGCATTTCAGTAAATGGACGGCATATTTGCAACCTGAGGCACGCTGATAACATTGTAGCATGATATCATGCAACACTTTATTTTGCACTCGACGCACGTTTCGCTAACCATGTTAATTTCATCAGGAGCGATGATTGACTAAAGTTAAACTACACATCTACCCTATTTATACTTAGCCTAACACCTGAGTTACTCAGGCGGAACTAATGACATAGGCTAGGCCATCAGTTCCGGTCAAGTAACCAGTAGAGGGGACTATAAGAAATAGGCCCTCTGTCTTTACTTAAACTACTTTTACAATTTATAATTTCCATACTTTCGTATGCGTTCAACAATCTCTTATCAGATATATTTTTAATTAATCTCAGATGATCTAATGTTACAGTATGATCAGTTTCAAGGACATGTTCGGCAATGCTAAACTTTTCTGTTCTACTATATTTTAAATGTGCTAAATGTTCTTTAAATCGTATTTTAATTGAAATTTTAGTTTCCCCAACATACTTTTTGTCGCAATCATGACTAACCTGAACTAATTTCATATATTCCATTTTTCTCACAATTAGGAATCTTATCTTTAGGATTTCCTAAGATATTCCTCAAATTGTCTGATGACTTAGAGCCTAAGGTGAGGCCTACCTTATTAAATACCTTATTGAGTCCCCTGCTATATTTCAGATTATATGGTATGGAGACATACTTGGTCTTATTTTCTTCGGGTGTAAGAGAGGTGGAATTGTGAACCTGAACTTATGTCTATTTATTAACTCGTTTACTAAATCATCGTCATAACCATTATATTTGTAATACGATTCCTTTCATTATTAAAGTTTACTCTATTCAGAGGAAAAGTGACCAAACCATGAACTAAAAAATGTAATGCGGCTAATTTGTGTTGTTTACAATAAAATGAATCATTAGGAATGTATCTATCTGTTACTGTGTCTTTTCTACAGATGATACAAAACTAACTTGAAGTAACCTATTATTATTTTTAATAATTTAAATATCTAGAAAAGTTGTCCTTTGTTCTCAATTTGGTAAGTGACTTTAATGGAATCATATCGGCTATTTAATTTGGAAACAAAATCATCTATATTTGCTTTCTTTGTATCAAAAACGCGAAAACGTCAACCACATACCTATACCATACCCTTGGGAAGTACTCAAATTCTTGACTGGCTTCAGTTTTAAACTTACTCATGAATAAATTGGCTATGAAGGGTTATAAGCAATTACCCATAGCTGTTCCTTCTTTCTGAACATAAAATTGACTGTTATATTGAAAATAATTTTGTTCCATTTAAAGTTTAGATAATGTTAAGATTTCACCTTCATTTAGAACTAGATCTTTTATTTTATTAATGAATTTTAAAGAATTCTTCACTGCGAAAGTATTTAAAGGTAAATTCTCAAGTTCTTTCGATAACAATTTGGATATCAAATATGTGGGTGATCCAACCGATGGGTCGCATTGCTTTTCCAGGTTTGTGAATTTTTCGTAAGCAATACAACTTTGTTATAGTCGGATTACTCATATTTAATTTAAATTTTAGCAAATCGGTTTTTACATTTCTTTGAAGAATTTTTAATCTCTGTTATCATTTTCGGTAATGGATTTCTTATTACCTTTTCATAAGGACCAGATTCAATAAGATTATCTACACGTTCAAAGTACTGCAAAGTTTGTTTAAGATGCTAATTTCATTTCGTGTAAAGGATTGAGATGAATGATTTTCTGAGGACTATTCTTCTTGGGTAAGATCTTTTTTAATTTTTTACTTAGAATAGAGAATTTCTTCTTATATTTAATATCAATAACTAAAAACATTTTCCTCTGGAACTCGCTCCATACTTCATATTCAATATTGTTTAATCCTGAAGTAAATTTTTTTTAATATACTGTATGATTGTACTTCTAACATACTACGTTTTGTGTATAAATTGTAAATTTCTAAGTCAAGCCATTTTTGTTTAGCAAAGAATAAAACTCTTTCTGCAATGTTTGATTTTGATAAATTAATCTTAATAAAATTAGGAAAAACTTTAAATTTCTTGCAAGACTTTAAAAATCAAATATCTGCACCTATTAATCTAATCTTACTACGGTACTTATGATAAAGGTTTAATTCCGTTGACCGTGAAGCCATCTCAACTACGTTGGGAATGTGGAATCTTTGGCACAATGATACTACTCAGTATATATTACCACTACACCAAACATTTTATTTTTGCACTCGACGCGTAGTTTGGAGCATCGCACGGTGATAAACTTTTTCACTAAAGAGGGAAAAGGGAAAGTTATTCATGAAAAAAATGTGGTCTAGATGTACAGCAATGACGGTCGATTTTATTTTTAAGTCAGATTTTAAACAAAACAGTTTTGCTGTTACCTAAATTCAATTCAGGATTATTGCAGGCAGAAAAACAGATTGACCTAAGAACTAAAGAAACCGTCAGGCTTGTTTCCAAGATTTTGCACGAGAATTAGTGATAAAAATATTTCTACGTGATGAACTGCCGAACTTCTTACACCAGCGCAAAAATTGACTAAGGAAGAAATCTCTCAAGAATATTTACTGCTTGAGAGAACCTTTAGAGGTATATGTCTTTATATATATATATATATATATATATATATATATATATATATATATATATATAAAGAAGGAAAGTTTGTATGTTTGTTCGAGGTAATCTCTAAAAGTACCAATCCGATTGAAAACAATCTTTTACGGGTATGTAGCCTGGACTTTTGAGATAAACATAGGGTATATTTTGTGAGGGTGTGACAAAAGATAGTTGACACGGTGGGGAAAGAAAGGGTCACGAGTGAGCGATCCTGCCTGAGGAAGGCGGCGTCACGCGCCGGGTGACCGACTGACGAGCCGATGGGCTCCCGCGGTGTTGGGTTTACATTCAATTTTGTCGATCTACATCCTACGTCTTTCTCTTTTGAGTTGACTCTTCGTTTGGAAAGTTTACGTGATACGAACTAGATGCAAGTTATTATAAATAATTACTGTTTCATTTCTTATTCCTTAATGTTATGTTTTTGAAGATGAAAAGGTTTGTTGTTATAGATTTTGTTATTCGTAATTTTAAGATTCTTTCATTTTCTATGTGGGCACCTTGTATGCACTTTGTTGGTGTCAATAGGTACTAAATAACAATAAAACCATTTTTTTACATTTTTTATTGTTAGTAGTGTATTTTCGTTCAATAAGTACCTAATAGTATGATATTCATTTAGGCAGCGAGTATTATTTTAGTAATTTTCCTTAATTTAGGTATACCTAGTGTTTCACTGGCACTTTTAGTAAGCGTGTTCTGAAATATCTACTAAAAATTGTGCGTAATTATTGCATTTCCTTTCACAATTATTACGTAATTAATTTCAGTTTAAGGTATCATACACCTTAAACTTAAAAAGCAATTGCTTAATTTTTATTAAGTAGTTTTTTTTTTTACATTTAGAAAACTGTGCATGTGTGGCCGCTATTAAAGATTAAGTAGTATCTAAAGACAATATTATGCCTAAAAGAAACTCGCAACGTTTTAGAAATACGTCGGAGGTGAGGGTGGTTAGAATACGTCGAATTGAAGAGTCTAGCGCAGAAAGCTCACGTTGGCTTGACAGACAAAATATATGAAAAATGGCGTCTATTCTTATAGACAAAGAGAGCGACCCGAAATTTTGACCTGCTAACTAACCGTCTTTCTAGTTGTTCATTCTATCGGGCGAGTCGAATAAAAGCCTTTAACGTTGATTTTGCGGCCCCCGTTCCCTGGAATGCCCCGGTAAGGCCCAAAAAGGACTGTCTTTTAACTACTTGAATCAAGTACCATAACATTTGTTTTGACACTAAAAAAGTCGAGCGCCCTAGAGCCCAAAAAAGGGTAGACGCTGCCGAAACCGGATCCAGTTTTAGAGCCCAAAAAACGTCGATCCAAGAATGACTCTCATTTAATCATATAATATAAATAAAATTAGCTTTAGCTAGGGAGGGAACCTGCAAAAGGCACCAATACCGGACGACGTAACGACTTTTTAGTGTCAACAAATGTAACCAGTAGATGGGACTATAAGGAATAGGCCCTTTGTATTTATTTAAACTACTTTTGCATTTTATAGTTTCCATACTTTCGTATGCGTTCAACAATTTCCTATCAGATACATTTTTAATTAATCTCAGATTATCTAATGTTACAGTATGATCAGTTTCAAGGGCATGTTTGGCAATGCTAAACTTTTCTGTTCTACTGTATTTTAAATGTGCTAAATATTCTTTAAATCGTGTTTTAATTGACTTTTTAGTTTCCCCAACATAATTTTTGTCGCAATCATTACTAACCTGAACTAACCTGAACTAATTTCATATATTCCACTTTTCTCACAATTAGGAATCTTATCTCTGGGATTTCCTAAGATATTCCTCAGACTGTCTGATGACTTATAGACTAAGGTGAGGCCTACCTTATTAAATACTTAATAAGTCGAGCGCCCTAAAGGGTACACGCTGCCGAGACCGGACCCAGTTTTAGAGCTCAAAAAAAGTCGATCCATAAATGGACTCTCATTTAACCATATAAAATCAATAAATTTAGTTTGCTCTTGATAAAATAAGAGGGAACCTGCAAAAGGCACACGCCACTAATACCGGAGGACGTAACGACTTTTTAGTGTTAACAAATGTTATGGTACTTGATTCAAGTGGTTAAACGACAGTCCATTTTTGGATGTAGCATTTGAGCTAAATTAACGTTAACGGCTTTTATTCGACTCGCTCGATAGAAAGAACTACTAGGACGGTTAGTCGACAGGTCAAAGTTTTTAAGGGTCGTCCTCTTGGTCTATTATGATTTCAACGGATCCACTGATTCATTTCAAGCGAGTGTAATTTTCGGTGAAAGTATCGTTTGCTCTTACAATAAACACTCCCAGGAATGTTTTTCTCATGGCCGCTTATAGGTGAGGTTATCAAGAGTCGAAACTCCAGAAAACCAATATATTTTGCTACCAGAATATAATAAAACATCAAACATAGTATACAGAGAAGCTCTAACCAATTAACCGTTGAAAAAAATAACGCTTCTACGCGAACGAAGTCGCGGGTGGTAACTAGTAGTTATTATATGTATATATATATATATATATATATATATATATATATATATATATATATATATATATATATATATATATATATATATATATAATCCTAAGTTTAACCACTGGGAAACGCCCTTATAAGGAGAAGAGATCTGCTTTTTATTTTTATATTATCGAGCTTTCGCTGCCTAATGGTAGCTTCTTCTGGATTCTAAAAATGCAAACCAGGTACAGAAAATAAACCAAAACGTTCGTTTTTTAAAATGTGATTAAATGAATTGTACGACTGTATGTGAAAATTACTTACAAAAATGTCAGCAGTTAGTTCATCTCTGGTGAAGACAATGAAATTTGCATTTTTGTTGGCCAGGTAGTATGAATGATTACACAAACATGATTAAAAGACATTTAGAGAGTTACACAAATATTAAAAATAAAACTTTGTCAATAAACATTAGTTAAAAACAATTTTTAGAAGACCGAAATATAACTGCAAGAAACACCATGATGTTGAAACCGTACTCCATTTTAAAATTTTTGACGTCGAGTTTAGTAACTATTTAGTGATATTTAAGTCCGATTTTTGTAAGTAATTTTCACATACAGTCGTACAATTCATTTAATCACATTTTAAAAAACGAACGTTTTGGTTTATTTTCTGTACCTGGTTTGCATTTTTAGAATCCAGAAGAAGCTACCATTAGGCAGCGAAAGCTCGATAATAAAAATAAAAAGCAGATACTAGAGCCTTTAGATCTTTGATTGCTCATCTCTTCTCCTTATAAGGGCGTTTCCCAGTGGTTAAACTTAGGATTGTTTGTTGCCAGTGCCCTGTTACTGTCCTTCCTCTTTCTTATTATATATATATATATATATATATATATATATATATATATATATATATATATATATATATATATATATATATATATAGGGGGGTCGATAAATTAGTTTTAATAGTAATAGAGTATTTTTTTTTGTTGAGATAATAAAGAAATATTTTGCATAAATATTTTTAGTAAAATATAAAACAAGTGAAAGGGGTTGTGGAGAAGATTAGAGGGGTTGTTCTGTGTATATAGCTTAAATAATAATCATTTTCAAATTCTTTGGAGTCGAGGAATTGAACCATTAATTTATTTTTTCATTATTCAGAAGGAAGTCAAAGAGATCAGATTAGATATTGTGTAGTTTCAATCGTATTCTGAGAATTTTTGCATGCTTTTTGACTGATATAATTGAGAAATTTTAAGCTTCAGGTTTCTTGGACTGTCAGAATATGAATTTTAAGTTATCTCACATTACTATCAATTTTAATAGGGGTAAGGGGAGAAAGAGATGGTAGAATCTTGCATAGTTTCAATGGAATTATGAGAATTTTTAGAAGTAGTGCCAAACGTGTAAAGAAGAGATCATTACATTTTTTTTCATTATTTTCATTTATAACGTGAAAAGCGGGTAGGAGTCATTTTACTGTTTCACTAGTATTATGCCAACTTTTCCCGATATTTGATTGGGATATTGGATATTTAGTATATTATATATAAATAATTTTTCTATACTAAACTATATACGAGGTGAAAGGGAGGGGGCTAAAAGGATAATCGCATGTATGACTATTTTATTGTTCTTGTTTTCATACATATTTTTAGTGTTCCGTATGGAACACTTATAAGATTACTTCGGTTTCCGTCTGTCTGTCTGCCTGTTACACCCGATTTTCTCCGAAACTATTTGACATAGAAAGTTGAAATTTGCCACTAATATAGAAATTGATGACCTCATCTGAGCCGTGTAGTTTTGAAAGTCAAATTTTGACTTACGGGGTTAGTTTTGGAGGGTTAAATCGGAAGTGAAATTTTTTTTTTTACCGGGTCATCGAGTGGGGTGTCAAATGAAAGCTTGTAAAAAGCTTGCGCACAATTTTCTTTGTATTATTTTTTAAAAAGTGCGAAAAATCGCTGTCCTCCCACCTTATCTCAAAAACTACTGATCAAAAAATTTTGAAAAAATTCTGGAATATTCTCTACAGGGTGCAGATTGAATAAAAATTATCACGAGTGCATTACCTTTAATAATTTATCTGGTATATAAAAAAAAACTAAAATTTAAAGGTCATTAGTTTTCACTAAAGATCGGAAAAAAAACTTTGTTGAAAACTTATTTCGGATGTGAAGTCACTGATCATTTTATACTTCCGTAATGAAAATTTTTATTTTAAAAGGAATCAACGTACGGAACACTAATTGGGCAAGTCCAACTTGCCCTTGACCGGTTATTTTAACACAGATAAATTATTGTATTTACTTTCCTTACTAACGGAAAATATTGTATTTTTGAAAAAAATTACCTTCCAAAATTTTTCTTCAGGTCTTAGGATTTTTAGAACACGAAAAATATTTTTTTTTTTAATGTTGGTTTCTTTCGGGAGTTGAGGCCGTGTTCTCCAGGTATTAACTTCCTGACGTTTCGTTGACACTGCGGTCAACATTTTCAATTCAATTCAATTCAATCGGTCGTGAAAGCCGAATGCAGGCAATTTTTTTTTAACTTTCAACTTCATAATAAATAATATTAAAGATTGGGAAAACAATTGTCACACATCTCAAAAAAGGTTTATTTCTATTTACATATCCAGAGGTTTTTTTCAGCATACCTGACAATTTTTTATCTGTATCGTCCACATTAGAATTTTATTCTTTAATGTAAGCACGTATTTCGGTGGCAAAGAGCATATATTTTGTTCGATGTGATTTAAAAAGAAACGCTTGTAGTTTTTAAATCATTAAATCAGTTTTTGGTTATGTAAACAAGGTAAATTTCTAATTTCTTTTTTAATATTTGACCATTAAGTGGGTTGTATTAAGTTATTTTTTAACGTGAGACAGTTAAATTTATTGTTTATTTTTAGAAATGCATGTTTGCAAGGTAAGTACTGGTAGGAAATTTTGCTTATAGAATATATGTTTTTTTTTATATACCAAATAAATTAAAAAAGGGTGCACAATTAGTGAAGAGGTTTATACGAAGAAGAGCAATCTCAAAGAGGAAAAAGAACTGGCCGTTAGAAGAATTTATGGTGAACCAAAACTTAGGTGTTGCAGTTTAAACTATTACCGAAAGCGGTGAGTTTACCAAGTTACAATATACACTCTATAGCCTTAATTAAGCGCGCTTCGCGACACGTTTCCAAAATTTGTTGAAAATGCTATGGCGTCAGTTTTTGGAAGCGTAAACAGAAAACTCGAGAAATGTTAGACTAAATGTATTGGTGTAGACGGTAGCTATGTAGAGAATTTATTTTTCTAAACTCTGCTGTTTTCTTCCTAAATAGGTAGATAATTTAAAAAAAAACGCCCTCGTAATAGCTATCTACCTATCTATCTAACAAACCTTCTTTCATCCAGTGTCGGACATTGGCCACCCCTTCCTTTTTCCATCCTTCTCGATTCTGCGTTTTTCTGATCCATCCTAAAACAGCTGATCTTTTCAAGTCATCTTTCCATCTTGTTTGGGGCCTTTCTCTGGATCTTTGTCCCAACCATGGCCTCCATTCTTGAATTCTTTTATTCCATCTCTCATCTGGTTGCCTTATTGTGTGACCTGCCCATCTTCATTTCAAACCTGCCACCTGTTCTCTTACGTCTATCACTTTGGTCTTTTGTCTTATACTCTCATTTCTAATTCTATCTTGTAATCTTATATTCAGCATCTAGCGTTCCATTGTTCTCTGTGTTTTACTCAGTTGGTTCATCATCTTCCTAGTCAGTGTTCATATCTGGGCCACGCAGGTGAGAACCGGTAGAGTGCATTGATCGAATACCATCTTTCTTAGTTTCAGAGGAATTCTTTTGTTGGTTAGTATTTTCCTTTGTTTGCCAAATGTTGCCCATGCTAGTCTGATTTTTCTCTGTACTTCTGCTGTTTGATTTGCTTTTCCACATTTTTTATTATTTTATGGAAGTATTCCTCTACGTATTCAAGTGTTTTGCCCTCTCTTCTCAAGCCTCGTGGACTATCTTTGTTTGTCATAGCTTTTGTCTTATCTTTATTCAGCAGTAGTACTACCTTCTCTGATTTGTTTCGTAGTTCAGTAATCATGTCCTGTATGTCATAGAAGTTATTTGATATTAACACTACATGATCAGCATAACGCAGATAATTTAACTTTTGTTCATTTATACTGATCCTCTTTTTTTCCATTTCGAGTTTCTTAAAAACCTCTTCTAATGCTGCTATAAATAGTTTTGGGTTCATGGAATCTCCCTGTTTTATTCCGCGTTTGATAGGTATTGGCTTTGTTTTACTATCTGTTTCCACTATCAATTTCTTATGAGCTGAGTATACCTAAAAAGACTTTTGATAATCTATAAATACCAGGTACAACTTTAAGTTATATTCTGTTGCTTTGTCTATTACAGTTCTGACAGCTAAGAGATGATCACAAGTACTAAAACTGCCAGCATGTTCTACCGATTGGTTTAATTCCAGCTTGTTTTCCAATCTATTAATTATAATTTTGGTAAACAATTTGTATATTTATGAAAGCAATGATACTGGGCGCTAATTGTCTAACTTAGTCTTATCATCTTTCTTAAAAAGTAAATTCGTTGAAGCTGTGTTCCAATTTTCTGGTCTCTCTTCTTGTAGACATTTATTAAATAAGAGTTTCAGCACCTGTACCACCAAGTCCCCTCCGTCTTTCATTAATTCTGTTAATACTCCGTCAGGTCCTGGTGTTTTATTGTTTTTCGTAGTTTTTAGTGTTGTTAATATTTCTTCATCTGTTATCTCTGGTATTTCTTCTGAGTTAACATTGATTATCTTTCTGTTTCAACGTTCTTTGAGATCATTTGGTGGGCAGTTTTTTTGTTCATACAAGTTCTAAGAGTATGTCTGAATCATGTGTGTTATTTTTTCTCGGTCTTTCACATCTTCTCCATATTCATCTTTTAAGTTGTGTATTTTTATTAATTCCTAGGCTTTGTCGGAGTGTTTTCATGATTTTGTTCTATTCTACAATTTTTTTCTGACTTTATCTGATGTCTTTTAAGGATTTTGTTGGTTTCTACAAACTAAATAGTATTTCTCTTTCCTCGTAATAGCTAGTCTGACTTATATTTATTCATTTCATAACCTTCTTCTGCTAATTACAAATCCATTAACTACTGGTCTAAACAAAGTAAACTACTACTACTATACCATTAAATAGTAATCACGCACTAATATTATATTTAATGTTAATTATTTCGTCGTCATTACTAGTTCAAATCATTTTTGTGACGTCACTACTTCTGCAAATCTTGTCGTAAAATCCCCGTACCCACAGAAGCCAGTATTTGATATGGGTTTTACCATCAGCGCACCTTACCAGTTAAATCGATGGTCCCCACTAGCCGCTACATTCGAAATCAAAATCACCAACTGCACTGTTACGAGAGGCACGGGTCTAAATATCCTGCCCGGCTTACGTTTTCCTGCCATAGTTATCCGTCCTGCGGACCGTTATAATCTCGCAGGATTCCCGAAAGGAATCACGATAAAATCTGAAAGTTTTATAGTTATTGCTGTGGGTGTGTTTCTAACGATTGTAGGCTCAATCTGTACGGAGCGTGTCTATATTTTACTTGTTGAGCGTTCAGTTTTTTCAATATTTTCGGGTTAAAACAATATTTTTTTAGAAAATATTTATTAGAATATCAGAGGTAAGTTTTTGTGAATTTTCTTTTACACTGTGATAAAGTTTTAGTGTAAGTTTATAAATATTTTTCAAATCGACAATTATATTTAATATTATTACTTTTTTACTTCCCTTGTTAAGGGAAAGTATTGTATTTACATTGCATTGGTACTGAATCTCAGTTTGACTTTTACAACTCATTGAGTAATTTCAGTGGCTTGGTTCTAAAAGGCCCAATGTCATAGCCAGCAGTTTTGAGCAAAGTGCGGTTAAAATTTTTCAGCTAAATTAAACACTCTTCGGTTTCTTGCCAAATCTATTTTCGAGATAATTTTTATTGCCTTTCATTATATATTCTATATTATTTAAAACAATATAACATGTTTTTCTTATTATCTCTGAGGAATTAAATTTTAAATGTAACATTGGCTCTTATTTAAATTTGATCGAATGGCTTTTTAACCTGACATTGGCCTTTTGAAATTTGATAAATAAACTCACTAATGACTTTGGACTTAATTTAAACTAGTTGACGCTGGCATCACACGACTTTCTTGCCAAATTTTTTCTTAATATTTTTAATTTTTTTTTTTTAAATGGTTGGTAATTCTTGAAAAACATGTTTCCTAAATATTGTACTTTTTAGGAGTACGTATACATTCACGATTGCTCATGTATCGAGAAAAAATATGCTTATTTAAAATTAAATTAAATTGACCAATAACTATCGATCGAAAAAAAAAAAAAAAAAAATATTGGTACCATAAATTCATTTTGTTCAAAAAGCGACATTGGCCCCTCTAGAACCGAGCCACTTATTTATATAATCATTTTTATATCTTAGTTTCAAATAATATTAATATTAAAATATGTTAAATTATTTTATAGCTTCCAAAGGATTAAACCAAAAAAAATGGATGGTTTGTAAATAATTATGGCCTGTGATATTTTGTTAAATGCATATTTTCTATTATGATTTTATACAGGATGGTTCAATATAGTTTTAAATAAGAAAGTGTCATAAGCTCAAGCTTCAGAATAACAACACATTCTTAATTAAGATGAAACAAAACCATATTGTGTCATGAAATAAGTTTAAAATTAATAATATAGTTAAATTATTATAAATATATCGGGTGTTCGACTTAAACAAATTTAAATTTATAATTAATTATTACTTGTCGCTATAAACTGTAATAGATCACGTTAAAAACTTGATATTATTAATATGTTTCGAAGATAATGCAATTTGCCATTTAGTGAACCAGCTTGTATATTATGTGTCACTTATTTGTGATTTTTTTTCTTTATTTGCGGTTGATAATTTAAGATTTTATTTTTACTTAGTAGTTGATAATTTCCTCAACATTGTGGTTAAGTGTATGGCTTATTTTTTATACTGTCTGTATGCCTAATCTGAAATTTTTTTTAATATTAACGGGAGTGTTATGTACCTAGCAAAGTTTAAAAAAAAATTGTCTATATCACTACCGTCTAGACTAATCGAAAAGTTGTTTCATTCTACCCATAAAAAATTTCTTTTGTTTGCGCCTCAACAATAACACTACAACGCCTTTGAACTCATCATCTGAGGAAAGCTTTCATCAAATGTTTAAACAAAAAGAAGTCACAGAGCGCTAAGTCAGGGCACTGCTTGAACTGGAATTACGATATATGTGAAGCAACCCCTCTAACCTCCTATCTCACCCCATTGACCCCTTATATATTTTAGAATAAATAATAAGCTTAAAATTGTCAAAAACCTGGAAAAATTCTCAAGATTCTATTGAAACTAAACAATATTTAACCACTTCCAACCCCAATCAAGCTTTGTAGATCTCAGTACGCTTATATCTTCCATCACTTTGAACGCTCGGACATCGGCTACTCAGACGAATATCCGCAGACAGCAGGAAGTCGTTCAACTTAACAAAGACCTAAGAAATTCTATCTTAGGGTGACAGTAACCAAGTGGAATTTAACGCTACAAAAACCTAGGTGGCAGTTTTTTCTAAAAAAGTTAACGTTGCTGAACCCGACATAGTTATGTCGGCACACTCCACTCAATTTGTTGGGCGTTAATTTGGGAGCAAATATGTCTTGGCATGAGCATGTTGCAAGCATAGTAAAGAGGGCTTCTCAAAAGCTGGGAATATTATTTTTAACCAAAAAGCTTTACACTCCACAACAACTGTTAATTCTGTACAAAGCTCAAATTCGGCCAACTATGGAATACTGCTTCCATGTTTGGGGCTCTGCTCCCAAACACACACTGCATTTGTTGGATTCTGTTCAGAGAAGAGCTGTTGGTCTGATTGGAGACCCGAAACTGGCCGGCGGCCTTGATTCGTTGGAACATCGAAGAACGGTTGGCGACTTAAGTCTATTTTACAAGTATTTCCATGGAAAGTGTTCGATGGATGTAGCCCGCTTAATTCCCCCCAGAGCGGTGCATGCTAGAAATACACGTCGCGCTAATGCTTCACATCCGTATTAGGTTCAGCTGGTTACTCTTCGTGCAACTCTTCTCAAGCAGTCTTTTATATGGAGAACCTCATACCTTTGGAATAACTTGCCCAGGACTGTGTTTCCCACCGAGTACAATTTACAGTGATTCAAGACCAACGTGAATCGCTTTTTCTGCACACGTGTCGCTCCTGTAGCGCTTTAGGGATTTCCTTGCAGCACGTGTGCTAGACCCAATAAAAAAACTCTTTCACCCTCTCCTTGAATTAAATTTGAAAATAATAAAAAAATAACCTAACTTTTGAATTCCTCGATCTCAGAAACCTTGAAATGGACATATAACACTATATATAAGAAGCAACCCCTGTAATCTCCTCCCCCACTCCTTTTGACTCTTTTATGTTTTATTATAAATAGTTATACAAAATGTTTGTTTATTATTTGAAAAAAAAACCCAGGGAAAATTACCATATTACTCTTAAATCCATACAAAATTTATCGAAACCCACCCCTTTCACCTCTTTTGTCTTAAACGATATTGCTCAAAAACCTTCATCCCCTCATTAGGTATTGTTATTATCGTTCAAACTGCATTGAGAAAATTTTAATATTTTGTTTCGTGTCATCTTCTTCAATCGTTTTAAATAATAAGCGGTGTGCAAGTTGGGCTTGCGCAATTAGTGTTACGTATGATAATCGCTTTTAAAATAAAAATTTTTGTCACGGAGATATAAAACGAACAGTGATTCTCAAAACACACCCCAGTGAGTTTTTAACACAGTTTTTTTCCAGTCTTTACTGAAAACTGATAACCTTGAAATCTGTGTTTTTTTTTTATATACCAGATAAATTATTAAAGGTAATGCAGGTAATGATCAGTACTTTTAGAGATAAGGGGGGGACAGCGATTTTTAAAAAATAATACAGAGAAAAGTGTGCGCAGGTATTGCATTATATATATTTTTGAACTCGTGTTTTTACAAGCTTTCATTTGACACCCAACTCAATGACCCGGTAAATTTTTTATTTTTCACTTCCACTTTCACCACCCAAAATTAACCCTTGAAGTCAAAACTTAACTTTCAAGCCTACACGCCTCTAATGAGGCCATCAATTCCTATATTAGTGTCAAATTTCAACTTTCTATGTCAAATAGTTTCTGAGAAAATCTGGTGTGACAAACAGACGGACAGACAGACGGACAGACAGACCGACGAACAGACAGACGGACGGACGGACGGACAGACAGACCGACAGACAGACGGACAGAAAGACGGACAGACAGACGGCCAGACAGACGGACAGACAGACGGACAGGTAGACGGACAGGCAGACGGAGAGACAGGCAGTTTGACAGATAGACCCTAAAGTGATTTTATAAGTATTATTCCGTACAGATTACTAAAAATGATTTGGAATCGGCCGAATTTTATGTTCATTTGATAAAAAATCTTTCTGTTTCTATTATCGATCTTCCTCTTTCATGAAACGAAATTAACATATAATGGTGTAACGTGGACCTTAGAATATACAGCCAGTCCAAAAAGTCTCCGTACACAACCTGCTTTACTGATACTATTTTTATGTTGTGTTTAACTAATTAATTGGATCTATGAGAAAACATCTTTAAATTAATATTTGAAACTTAACCAACGAGGATTAGTATTAAAAACAACTACGGAACATTTTATTTAGAAGTTACATCTTTGTTATAAAAATGTAAACAAAATTAATGTCAAAAAAGTCTCCATACACTTAACAATTACCAATAATAGTTTAACGGAGTTTAATGGAAAATAATAACTTCGTTTAAACTAATATTTATTATGGGACCGCCGTTGACCTTGATAATCTCCTGAAACTTTTTTGTCATGCTTGAGACCAGCTTTCTAGTAACTTCTGCTGGCATGTTCTCCCATTCGTTCAATATTCTGTTTTTTAATTCTTCTTTATTTGAAACATTATGTTTGCTAACGCAAATGCTGGATGGGTTTAACATCGGGTGATTGCGGAGCTGTATGAAGCTGCCATCGCATATTATGGATTATCTATTCTCGCACCAAATTTGCGGTATGTTTCGGATCATTGTCCTGTTGGAAAATGTATCTTTTTTCGAGTGCTAATTTTTGGACATTTTCTCTTACATTGTATCTCAATATGTTCAGATAAACATACTGATCCATGGTACCATTAATAAAATATAAATTCCCAACCCCTCCAGCGGACATGCATCCCCAAAGCAGAACACTACCACCCCCTTGTCTCACCGTGGAACAAATGTTTTTAATATTGAATGCGGTATTTTTCTTTCTCCAAACCTTAGTTCTGTCATCAGACCCAAAAAGATTAATTTTAGTTTCATCACTAAAGGTTACGGATTTTCAAAATTCTGGAGGTTTAGTAACGTGTTCCCTAGCGAAAGCTTCTTCCTGGCTGCACGCCCCTTATAGCCTGCCCTGTGTAAACAATTTCTCACTGTTTGTGAACAAACATTTTTCGGAAATAGTTCCCGTACTTCTTCTTTTAATTTTGGTGCACTTTTCTTGTGATTTATAGTTATTTGTCTAACAATACCAATCAACCCGTTGATTTATACTGCTTTACAATGTACTAAACGGTAGCATGCGACTTTTTAACAATTTTTCCTATAATTCTCTACGATTTTCCACAAATCAATCTTTCGAACTCGAAATGGAATTTCACAATTTCTCTCGCTCATTTTTAATACTACTTTGAAAACCTACTGCAAAATTACTAACAACAAGTGACAGATTAAAAAGTATGGCCGAAAATTATTTATGTGTTTTCAGTTTAGCGAGCAACAGATAGCTTGGTAATGATGCGGCTGAATATAACGTTTTTTTTCAATGCAGTTTTGAGTGTATGGAGACTTCTTTGACATTAGTTTTGTTTACATTTTTATAACAATGATGTAACTTCTAAATAAAATGTTCCGTAGTTGTTTTTTAGTACTAATCCTCGTTGGTTAAGTTTCAAATATTAACTTAATCATGTTTTCTCATAATTCCAATTAATATGTTGGGAATGTGAAATCTTTGGCACAATGACACTACTCAGTATATATCACCACTATACCAAACACTTTATTATTGCACTCGACGCGTGTTTCGCTAACCATGTTAGCTTCATCAGGAGCGATGACCAAACACTTTATTATTGCACTCGACGCGCGTTTCGCTAACCATGTTAGCTTCATCAGGAGCGATGATTGATCATCGCTCCTGATGAAGCTAACATGGTTAGCGAAACACGCGTCGAGTGCAATAATAAAGTGTTTGGTGTAGTGGTGATATATACTGAGTAGACCAATTAATTAGTTAAACATAACAGAAAAATAGTATAGAAAGCAGGTTGTGTATGGAGACTTTTTGGACTGACTGTATTAGCAAAATTTAAATTTTATAAATTCCAGCCCAATGTTTAAATCGGGATGTTATATTACTTTAAAAAGAATAGAAAAATAACTTTTTAACCTTTATACTTTTGAAGTATTTATTGCAATTATGATAAAAATTTATTTGTGATAATAATACTTTTATATCTTTATCTTATCATAAAAAGGAGATATAAAATATATTATTCCATTCAAATGGGCAAAAAATATATAAATATTGCATGAAATGTTTATTGTTGAGTTTTATTATCGCCGGCACATTTATTATTTTATTGGGTTTTTCTGCAATTCATTTTATCATCATCAGTATGTATATATACATATATATATATATATATATATATATATATATATATATATATATATATATATATAAATATATATATATATATATATGTATATATGTATATATGTATATATGTATATATGTATATATGTATATATGTATATATGTATATATGTATATATGTATATATGTATATATGTATATATGTATATATATCGATCCTAGACCGACTGATGAGCCATGATACGGCGAAACACCTCTCGGGATAGATTCGACAAATAAGAGAAGAGTGGGTAAACTGCTGAGATACGGACTTTCGTCCATTTTCAGTTGTTCTTACTCTAATATATATATATATATATATATATATATATATATATATATATATATATATATATATATATATATATATATACATATATATATATATATATATATATATATATATATATATATATATATATATATATATATATATACATATATATATACATATATATATATATATATATATATATATATATATATATATATATATATATATATATATTCGCTATATTTAAATCTTTGCATTTGCATGTAACAATTTGGCTTTGATCTCAATTTTTCATTTTAATTTTCAATTCTTTTATGTTGTTGGCAAAATGAAAGAAAGGAGACTAAACAAAAAGGAAGTAAAAAGGAATAATTAAAGTGCTCTTGTGTTTCAGAAATGGAGGCTAATCACTTTAGGGAGTTCGGGAAAGCTATGATTGACTACACGGCTGAATATCTCGAGAATATTAGAGATCGGTAAGTAGATTATTCTTTCTCCTTTTGAAAGGAGTCTCTAAAACAGATATATTTAATATTCCATTGACTGAATATGAAGGGGTTGCTTCAAATATATCATGCTATACGTTATTCAATGTTAAACAGGCCAATGATGACTTACGTCATTGGCCAATAAGTTAGGCTCAACATAGTGGCGTAGCTAGGGAAGGGCGGCTGGAGCGGCCCCCGCACCCGTTTGTAGGTGACACCCGCAATTAAAAAAAAAAACATAAAAACCTTATAAAATGAAATATTTTAAATTTTATGATACAATTTTTTTACTGACTTCTCATATCCTAGATTGGATGACATTCCACTCCTTTAGGATCAATAAATGTATAGGTTTATTGTTTTAAATAAATATCTCGCTTGAATATAATACTATATACAAACATGATGCAAATATGTTCACACATCATCAGCGCGAGTGCATACGCATTCATAGAGTTTTTTTTACCATAGATTGCCACTACTAGGCTTAAACTGAGTTCCTTTTCTACTAATATTTCTTTAATAAAGAGGAATTACAATTTTATCTTTTCTTTTGGAATGATGTAACACGTAGGTTGAAAAGTTTTTGGTTTGACACATAGGTGTCGCCTTTTCAAAAAATCCATGTGATTTTTAGGAAGTACCAACCTTCAAACGATACGTGTCAAAATTTTATGACATTTCGACGATTATTTTACAAGTTACAGTGGTTTTAGTGACGTTACTTTTGATATTTTCAAAACGATGGAAAAAAGCGAATTTCGTGTGTTGATTAAACACTGTTTTTTGATGGGAAAAAATACCTTTCAAGCAAAGCAATGGCTTGATAAGTGTAACGGGGACTCTGCTCCTGGAAATTCACTTATCATTTACTGGTATGCTGAATTTAAACGCGGTCGTACAGATACAAATGATGCTGAATGCTTTGAACGCCCAAATGAAGTGATTAGACCCAAAAACGCACCTGAATTAAATCGGTAGTCAGCTGAGTGGACAGCAGCCCGTGAAAACCGCCTGAAGTGATCAAAGACACAACAGTCGGCTGGGAAGGTTTTGGCCTTTGTATTTTGGGATGCGCATGGAATAATTTTCATCGACTATGCTAAGAAGAGAAAAACCATCAATATATATTATATACAATTATTGGCAGAAATCGCAAAGAAACGGCCCGAAATGAACAAGAAAAAAGTGCTCTTTCATCGAGATAATGCACCATGTCACAAGTCAATGATTACGATGGCAAAATTGCATGAATTGAAGTTCGAATTGCTTCCTCATCCACCGTATTGTCCAGATTTGCCCCCTAGCGACTATTATCTATTCGCAGACCTCAAAAAAATGCTCGCGGGAAAGAAATTTGGCTCTAATGAAGAAGTTATCGCCGAAACTGAGGCCTATTTTGAAGGCAAAGACAAATCCGCGCTGACTGATTGTATAGCTCCTAAAGGAGACTATATTGATGAATAAAGTCGAATTTTACAAAAAAAAAAAATGTGTGAGTCATATTGTAGAAGAGCAATAGGTCTTGCTACGAAAAAAAAGGGAACTACGACATTCCAACAGAATAAAGAATTTGTCGTAAAAAACAAATGGCTGGCGAGGTAGCAACTGATGCAGAACTCATATTGAGAGCGAAAAATCGAAAGGATATGCTGGAATGTCCTCATCGATTCAATACTGAACTGCGAATTAGATCAAAGTCCATTTAAGATGTAGCTTGATTGTTCGAGGTTGAACAGAAAAATACTTTGCTTTCGGCGAACATGGAGGAGTTAAAAATAGCTGTATCTAAATTTACTGGCTTTTACGATGAGGTATCAGAAGCGGAACTTCTCCTGGAAATACCAAGGTTGAAAAAGCATTTAAAAGTAGCCGATGTTACAGTTTCAGTAACAAATGATTGTGTAGCTTTGGGCATTTTAAAATACTTTGAGGAATGGGATTTCGTAGAATCCCTTTCGAATCTTATGCTCCCACTAAAATTATTTTTGACATTTGCGTATCCGTTGCTTCGTGTGGGAGGAGCTTTAGTATGTTAAAATTAATCAAAAACTATTTACGGCCAATGACGGGCAATACGGGGCTCAACAATCTTACCATTTTGACGATCGAACATGAAGCAACCCAAATATTAATTTTGAAGAGTGATTTCTGAGTTTGCAGCCTTTGAAGCTTACTATGCTATCTTCTAAATATTTTTAATATTGCAATTTTATCAGTGTTCAGTACGGAACACTTTGTAACATTCATTTTGTCTTAGATTTTAAGATCATGTTACGACACTGTTTTTCTTCCTGTAATTTATATTTTATTACATGTTTATATTTATTGCAATGATTTCAACTGTTGAGCAGTGTAGCTTCAAACAGTGATTTAAATTTTTGAACAGTGTGGCTCGGCCGTGTATAACGTGTTACTGACCTGACTTGGTTTGCGTTGATTTTACATCCCGGAAGTAAGCCATTTTAAAGATTTCACTTTGAAGAAGGGGAAAGGATATATAAAAAGCCGGATGGAATTTTTATGGGCTTTTTCCGCCAGAATGCCGTAGTGGCTTTTTTTCCACCAGTAGGCCGACTGACGTTTTTTCTCCAGCAGGCCAGAGTGGTTTTTTCTCAGTAACGTTTTTTATCATCAAGTGGGTGTCGTTTCTAGCTCTCAAGTTTAAGGCCTTTTTCCGTTCCTTAAATATCCTGCTCATCCTCAGGCATTTCGGGTCAAAAGGTGTTTAGCTACCCAAATGAGACTAGGATGGTAGTGGCTGAAACGATATTTTTATGAGAATCTCACCAGAAGAGGCCAAATAGCTTATGGAAAACCAACGAGGAGAAACCAATCAGTAAGTCAGTAGTACACCAGTTTAAATATCTCACTTCCTGTCTACAAGTGTGTTTTCAGCGACTATTCAACACGTGTAATCCGCCGAGTTAATTTCACAAACTTTTAATATCGTTTTGTTTCACTGAACTACCCGCTTTATCTTTCAGGACGCAACGGTTGTACTATATTAAAATTTCTTTCAATAACTACATAACTCTTCAGTATATTTTTTCATTTTTTTTTAACTAAGTTAAATTCTTTTTATTCTAAAATGAACAACCAAGTTTTAAACAACCATAGAGTCTATTTCCAAAAATTACCTCGATCTCCATGTACTTTACCAGAAAAAAAACGAGCTAGCTGATATCTTAATTCTGTCCTCTATTAGTACTAATATCCACTTAATCCATTCTCAAAATTAAGATATACATAAGGGGCAAATATCGGCCTCTATTTAATAAATAAAATATTTAATAAAAATAAAGAAAGTTGGGGCTATTCAAAATAGCGCTCCAACGTGAGGCTATAAAAATGGCCCCGCTTTTAGAGGCTATAACTTATACGATCCCTTCGGTGTCTGTCCGTCCGTCCGTCCATCACATCCGATTTTCCCCGAAAATATTTGACATATGAAATTTGGTACCAATATAGTAATTGATGGCCTCATCAGAAACATGTAGTTTTAAAAGTTAAATTTTAACTTAAGACAGGGGTCGACAACCTTTTAACTAAGGGGTGCCAGTTTTCATCCATACAACATTTTGCGTGCCGACATAGGTACTTACTACAACTAAAATTGACAACAATTAACTTAAAATATTGCTTTTAGAAGGTTTAATTACAAAAAAATTTTAACATTTAACAAATAATTTTATTATACTAGTCCTAGGACCTAGTGTGAACCCTGTGCTTGAAGTTCTTTAGAGAGTTTTCTTATATTCGGTTCATGTCTGGTTATTTTCAGTGTCACACATGCTTCCGAGTTGCCTGTTGTCAGCCTGCTTCTGTACGGGTTTAAAATCACTTTCATATGAGAAAAAAGTTGTTCACAGATATAGGATGATCCGAAAGCTGTAAGCATGGTAAACGCTACTTTCTTAAGACAAATAAATTTCTCTGGTAAACTCATCCAACAACTGAGTATCTCGTTTGAATGGTTCTGGCAGTCACCTTCTAATACC
The DNA here is from genome assembly GCA_019049505.1 of Pachyrhynchus sulphureomaculatus. Lineage (NCBI taxonomy): Eukaryota > Metazoa > Arthropoda > Insecta > Coleoptera > Curculionidae > Pachyrhynchus > Pachyrhynchus sulphureomaculatus. The sequence goes on from CM032447.1 coordinate 32,443,656, forward strand.
CTTCTTAATTCTACAAATTTCGTGTTCCATAACTCGGAGCTTTTAAATTCAATGTATTAAAGATCAAAATCATTAACGTCCATCCATGAGAAAAGAGATATGTCAAAGCAACTGCTGGAAAAATCCATTAAATCTGGTTTGATTAAAAAAGCGAACATAGGACCTTGTTCATCAAAATCCTGACCCCTCTCGATAAACTCCTCTTTTAAATTAGTCATATATTTAAAAATTTCGTCTATTAGTGCACCATCGTCGATACTGGATATATAAGTTTGTAAATTTGGAAAATATTTATATGTTTGTAGTAATATAATAATCTATTTTTAATTTGATTGATTTCCAGGATTCGTATAAATCCAGAACTGTTTTGCCTGAACCTTGTAACTTTAAGTTGAGTTCACTGAGATGGTTTGTAATATCAGTAAGAAACATTAACATACAGCTCCAGTTCTTATCTTCTAGTTCAGGATAAGCATCCACTTGATTTTTTTCCAACAAGAACGATTTAATTTTGCCCAGACATTGCACAAATCTAGAGAGTACTTTACCACGGCTGAGCCAGCGCACATTATTGTGCAATGGTATATCTGAATATGCACTTTCTAATTCCTGCAGAAACGCCTTAAATTGTCTATGGATCAGTGAAGAAGGACCGACAATGTAGTTAACTATTTTAACCACCCTATCCATCATGGATTTTAAACTTTCAGCGGAGATTTTAGCGCACAAACTCTCTTGGTGAATTATGCAATGAAAATTCAAAACTGATCGACTCATGCGTTCAATAAGAAGGGAAATAAATCCTTTATGTGTCCTAATCATAGCAGGAGCGCCATCTGCGTAAAAATTTTATTTAAATCAATGTTCCGCTTTTCAAAATGTTTAACAAATTCTGAAAATATATCCTCTCCTCTTGTAGTTCCCTGCAATGGGAGCAGACAAATCAGTTCTTCACACACACTGCCATCATCGAAGTATCGCGCAACGATTGCCAGACGGGCAATGTCATTAATATCGACCCTTTCATCCAATGCTACACTAAATACAAAACTCCGTTTGATAGCGTCTCTCTGCTGTTTTTGGACATTCGGTAATTCATCTCTCGATGGTCCGCGCTGATGCCGGTATATCCCTAATCCTGGCCAATATTGTATCCTTATTGGGCAAGTCGTCGAATAAAATCTCGCCAGTACTCAAAAACGTTTGCTTCATAAATTCTCCGTCAGTGAACGGCCTAACCTTTTGTGCCAACGATTGTGCAATTTTGAAACTGCATTCAGTTACCTGATTTTTTCCTTGGAAAACTTTGCTAAAGAATGTTGACTGTTTCTCGTATTGTTTACTTGCTCTTTGTATTGCCTCCCTTTTATCAGCGTTATCTTTAAATGACGATCCATGTTTTATCTGGAAATGTCGTTGAACACTAGATGTCCGGAAAACTACGCTTTCCCGATATAGGACACAAATGGCCCTATCGTTTTGCTGAACAAAACCGTAATCTGTTGTCCATGAAGTTTGAAATGATCGAACGTCTACCTTCTGTTTCTTCGCGGCCATAACGCAACGTAATTTTAATTTTTTAAACTTTTCGACGACTATTGACTGGAACGGATGTTACTTCTATACTAAATGATCCAAACGTGTAGCCGCTTGCTATATACAGAAAAATAATGTTTCCAGAAAATTCCAATAATTACGATTATTAAATTTCTTACAACAAAAATTATTATCTACAACGCGCCCATTGAAATCAAAGGGCCGCCTAGAAGTTAAATCTAACAAAAACTAAAGTTCGGCAATATAAAATGAGTTGCGGCGCGTGTCGGAACGATTGAAGTCAAGTCAAACAAAAACCGCCTTATAGCGGCTCTTTTGACCTGAATTGAGGACGTTTATTTGTGTTTTTGCCTAGGCTTATATTTTGAGGCTTGCCGTCTTTAATACTTGCCGAAATTAAAGTCAAACCAATGCATTCAGTAAAATTATAAATTACAAAATATATATTTTGTAGTTTTTGGTAATAATACCTATTGACCTATATAATATAGCGTTTTTGTTTGTATCGTTAAAGTAATACTGTCTTCGATTATTTACTTAATTTCGAAACATGTCACAGATTACAGAATTAATGTGTAAACTTTGAATAGGTACGCGTGCCATTCAAAATTGCTTGGCGTGCCAGAGATGGCACGCGTGCCATAGGTTGCCGACCCCTGACTTAAGGGGTTAGTTTTGGGAGGTGAAATAGGAAGTGAAAAAAATATTTTTTTACTAAGTCATCGAGTAGGGTGTCAAATAAAAACACGAGTTAAAAAATATAGATAATGTAATACTTGCGCGAACTTCTTTTTGTATTTTTTTTTAAGAAATCGTGAAAAATCGCTGTCCCCCCCTTATCTCGAAAATACTTGATCAAAAAATTTTGAAAAAATTCTGGAATATTCTCCACAAGGTGTAGATTGAACGAAAATTATCATGAGTGCATTACCTTTAATAATTTATCTGGTGTATAAAAAAAAAAATTCAAGGTCATCAGTTTTCAGTAAAGATCGGAAAAAAAAACTTTGTTGAAAACTCATTTGGGGTGGATTTTGTGAAGTCACTGATCATTTTATACCTCCGTAACAAAAATTTTTATTTTAAAAGCAATCAACGTACGGAACAGTAATTGCGCAAGTTCAGCTTGCACTTGACCCGACTTCTTTTATAAGTCGTTGTTTAAATAAACAATAAATGTTTATTTAAACATGTGTTACGAAAATTATACTTTACATTTATCGGAATTTTTTATTTTACTTAACGTTGAATTTGACAGTTTTGGTGGGGTGACACCATTGATATCCGCACAAGGTTGCCACTCATACTAGTTATGCCACTAGCCCAACAGGTTGGTCCCAACAAATCAGACATATGCCTGTTTTTACAAGATACCAGGACAGTAGAACTATAAAAAAACCTTTGGAGCAGCAGGTTGTTATTTAAATTGTTATGCGATCAATATTTGGCAACGTATACAAATTAAAAATTTTCATACATCATTCTACTTATTTAGCAAATAAATTGTAAAGGTTTTTTTTTTCTACTGTGCTTATCTTGTTGAATCGAACATTTTAACACGTAGGTTGAAAAGTTTTTGGTCTAGCTACTTAAAACACATTTTTTTTGCAAAATTCGACTTTATTCATCAATATAGTCTCCTACAAGAGCGATACAATCAGTCCAACGCTTTTCTAACATTTCTATACCTTCCTTGTAAAAGGATTTATCCTTATCTTCAAAATAGGTCTCAATTTCGACGATAACTTCTTCATTGGAGCCAAATCTCTTTCCTGCGAGCATCTTTTTGAGGTCTGCGAATAGATAATAGTTGCTGGGGCCAAATCTGGAGAATACGGTGGATGAGGAAGCAATTTGAACTTCAATTCATGCAATTTTGCCATCGTAACCATTAACTTATGACACGGTGCGTTGTCTTGATGAAAAAGCACTTTTTTCTCGTTCATTTAGAACCGTTTCTTTACGATTTCTGCCTTTAAACGCACCAATAACTTTATATAATATTCGCTATTGATGGTTTTTCCCTACTCAGCCTAGTTGATGAAAATTAGTCCATGCACATCCCAAAATAAGGAGCCAAAACCTTTCCATCCGACTGTTGTTTCTTTAGTCACTTCGGACGGCTTTCACCGGTTCCTGTTCACTCAGCTGAGTGCCAATTTGACTTCGGTGTGTAGTAGTGGATCCATGATTCATCCATTGTCACATATCGCATGAAAAAATTATTGCGCTTAAATAGGTCTAAACAGCGCTCAGAATCATCAACACGTTGTTGTTTTTGGTCCACTGTGAGTAAACGCGGTACCCATTTCGAACAGAGCTTCCTCATGCTTAATTGTTCATGTAAAATATGACTAACACGTTCTTTTGATATCCTTAGGGTGTCAGCTATCTCACGCAATTTCACTTTACGGGCATCCAAAACAATTTTGTTGATTTTTTTTATGTTTTCCGGTGTAACCACCTCAGTTGGGCGTCCAGAGCATTCAGCATCATTTGTATTTGTACGACCGCGTTTAAATTCAATATACTAGTAAATGATGAGTAATTTTCCAGGGGCAGGGTCCCCGTAACACTTATCAAGCCATTACCTTGCTTGAAGAGTATTTTTTTCCTTTAAAAAACAGTGTTTAATCAACACACGAAATTCGATTTTTTGAAAATATCAAAAGTAGCGTCACTAAAACCACTGTAACTTGTAAACTAATCATCGAAATGTCATGAAATTTTGACACGTATCGTTTCAAGGCTGGCACCTCCTAAAAATCACATAGATTTTTTGAAAAGGGCGACATCTATGTATTCAGACCAAAAAGTTTTCAGCCGACGTGTTAGGTCTGATCTGTTAGATCCGATTCATCGCGCTCAGTAAATTGGGCCCAACTTGTTGGAAAATATATTGGGACATCAAATGATCCGTTTTGAACATATTTCTCTATTAAAAGACATAATTTCGTGCTGCACTCAGCACTAATATTTAATAATCCAATGCCAAAATAAAAAGATGTAGATAATCTCTGTTCAGAATTATTAAACAATATATTTAATTCACCCTAAAATTAATTCACTTGGATATAGATCAGTATTACTATTATTTAACTTTATGTAGGTCAAGGCCCACAAATCTATTATAGCCTTTGATTTATTTTACTTTTACTCTTATTAAGATTTATGTCCAACGACATATTACAAATAGGAATAACTCAACAAAAGCCAACGTTGTGTTAAATGAATAATTTCAACTACACCCATGAAATGTATTTAATAGTATTTATACTAATTATATATAAAGTGTTACAAAATAAATTTCGCTGTTGAATATTGCTTACTCCATATAGACGATTTTACTTCTCAGAGTTTTGAATCTTAGATTAGATCCTTCTTATTTATGTATTTTTTTATCTATAATCAAGTTTGCTTGGGACACTCCACGATAAACTGTGCTGAATATCTGTGTCTCAGAATGTATCTAAAGCAATAATTTTATCTTGTTATCTGCGATCTTGTTACTTCCCTTGCTAGGTCACAAAAAACAACCTATCGAATAAGATATCAATTTCAAATTTGGCACACACATAATATTTGAAGTAGGTCAGAAACTTATAGTTTTTAAGCATTACGAGTATTGCTTTAAGAGAGGTATAGTGCCAATAGTTTTGTGAGTATTGTCTTCTTTCTGGTTGAGATAATTAACAAATATTAAACAAAATTACCAACAGTCAAACATATAGAGCATTAAACGGCTAGATTATGAGATTTCTTCCTATATATAGTCCGATCAATGATTCTTTGCATGCATGTCATAAATGTCTGAATATAGTGTAAATATCCGTCTATATTATTCTTCTTATCAACATGTTAAGTATATTTAAAGATTTAATACGTAGGCCTTCTGTCATCTGAAGTTATTTACGACATTCGCTCTATTATCTGTCTCTGTTATTTGTACATATGCAAGAAAGACAGCGAACAACCTGGAATTTGGGTATAGCTTTATGTTTTAGAAGCCAGTATCGCCGAGTTTATAGGCAATAAAAATATAATAGCAACCTGAAAAATAAAAATAGGTGATATTAGACGTTGGATTTATGCAGAGAGGTAAATGTCTTTCACAAGTAAGAACTAAGGTGTTTTAACCATCATACACATTTAACATATCCGTAGTTTTCGTTAATTACCAAACCGGATGAAAAATTTTAAATTTTATTTTGACTTTTGAAATTGCCATTTAAAACTCAGATCTCCGACACTGAATTGAAGCTGATTGAATCGTCTAAATATTCTTGACGTCGCGTTCATCAGACTATATATTATGCATCTGAAAATCATATTATTTTTTTTAATACAAATAGAGTCCAAAGGGAATGTTAGTTTTTAGTTGTAAATATCGCCAAATGTAAATAGAAATTTACATATTAATTAAACATCAACGCCGTCTTATGCAAAAATAATATTGTTTACTTTCTTCTCTATTAGCTAAAGCTATACATGATAATGTTCCTTCATTAGATTAGACTTTTAATAATACTGCGAAAGCTGATGAAACATTGAATATTTTAAATTTTAGAAATCTGACGACACTTACATTCAACCAAATCGTAACTCATGGTTTTTATTCGCCTATTCTTGAGTTCACTGTTAATGTTGGTCCTCGTAGAGATGTGCACCTGCGGAACTTTAACATATCATATATATACCTATATATAAATATATATATATATATATATATATATATATATATATATATATATATATATACGAGTATATATATATATATATATAATCTTCTTCTTCTTCAGGTGCCATCTCCACTGCGAAGTTTGGTAATCATTGCTATTCGAATTTTTGAAGCTGCCGCTCTAAATAGTTGAGTAGATGTACACCCAAACCACTCTCTCAAGTTGTTATGCCAAGAGATACGCTGTTGTCTAACATTTCTTCTTCCTTTCCCTGCTTGATCAGCTGCAATAAGTGATATTTTTGTCCTCTCATCACATGAACCTGATATTCCATTTTTCACTGTTTAATGGTAATTAGAATTTCTCAATCTTTGTTCATTCTTTGCAACACTTCAACATTCGATTCTATCGACTCAAAATATTCTGAATATCCTTCCATGTACCCACATTTCGAATGCCTTCAGTTTTCTGATGTTATTTCTGTTTAGCGTCCACGCTTCTACCCCGTAGAGCAGAACCGAGAAAACGTAGCATCTAACTAATCTCATTTTTGGTTTATATCGTGGCCTAATAAGAAGTTTTTCATCTTCATAAACGTAGCCCGTGCTTTCTACTGAAATGTCGTTATTGTTATTAACAGTTGTTCCCAAATAATCATATTTATGTACTCGTTGAATGGGATCATTAAGAATGAGTCTTCCATTTACTCTGTGTTATTATTATAAGTTCGGTTTTCTTTACATTAAGTGTCAATCCTTTTTCTTCATTGTCTTTATCCACCCTGTCTAAAATACTTTGCATATCTTCCAGATTTACCGCCGTTAGGACTATGTCATCTGTGAAAAAATTGTTGACTGATTTGCCATTTTTGAGATTTGTCTATGCTTGTCGGATGTTTAAATTTTTTTATAATTGCCAATAATTAAACCGTAATTAAGCACTGTAATTAATGATTTAAAATTTTTCTCAAATGGATTTGAGGGGTTTATACTGATCATTATTTTTGTATATTTTTAGACGAGTTGTTCCTACAGTAGAACCCGGCTATCTGAGACCTCTAATTCCTGACTCTGCTCCTGAACAACCTGAAAAATGGGAAGACGTATTGAAAGATATAGAAAGAGTTATTATGCCAGGAGTAAGTTAAAAAATGCATATTATTATTATTACTATTATCATAAATAATGAAGTGTGTATTAAATTATTCAAATATTAAATGGTCCCACTTTTTTGTTATAGCAACCTAGAAATTGCTGTCTTTCTCATTATTTTTAGTTAGTTAAGCGAAACAATCCTTTTTCTAATAGTTACTCATATTATAAATATTTTTTGTGCAAACTCTTCTACAATTAGGTAAGAGCGTTTTAGTTCAATGCCATTTTTTCCTTTTTAAAACCCAAAACGCAAAAATGTATGAATAATTTGACCCAGATATTAATGCAAGTAAAACAGAAAAGGTTATTGGTCAATACGCCTTATAAGTTATATAGATAGTGGACAATTTACGTTGACATTGAAAAAAATGTTTTAATTAATAAGCAAAAAGTAATAAGTTGTAGTTAAATTAAAAATTTCGTAAAAAATGGGGGCGTATTTTGTTAAGAGTAAACTAAATTTAGAAAAATTAAATTATTATTATACTGAAGTAATAAATTTGGTACCTTAATATACACAGGAAGAGAATTGTATGAGTACATCTTAACTGACATGTGTTGTTAAAGCGACACTGGGGAGAGTTTAGACTTATTTTTTCTGGTGTTATATGAATCTATTTGTTTTTAGTGTTCCGTACGGAACACTTATAAGATTACTTCGGTATCTGTCCGTCTGTCCATCCGTCCGTCCGTCTGTCTGTCACACCAGATTTTCTCCGAAACTATTTGACATAGAAAGTTGAAATTACTAATATAAGAATTGATGGCCTCATCAGAGCCGTGTGGTTTTAAAAGTTAAATTTTAGCTTAACTTTTGGGGGATGAAATCGGGTCATCGGGTGGGTGTCAAAGCTTGTAAAAGCACGAGTTCAATAATATATATATAATGTAATACTTGCGCACACTTTTCATTGTATTATTTTTAAAAAATTGCAAAGAAATTGCTATCCCCACTTATCTCAAAAAGGTACTCATCAAAAAATTTGGAAAATTGAAATTGAAATTCAAAATTATCTTTATTTTAAAAGTATGCCAGTATACAATAGAATAGTGTCCACAACTAAGACTAAAACTACCTAAAAGGATTAAACATTATCAAAGTATCTATAGAATTCTTCAATATTAACACATGGGCTGAAAAGTCCCGGGCCTAACAAAGAAAACACGGTTTTTTTGGTTCAAAATTAGCTTTATTCATCAACGTAATCTCCATCAAGAGCAACGCAATCATTCCAGCGCCGCTCTAACATTTCAATACCACTTTTGTAGAACGATTTATCTTTTGCCTCAAAATAGGCCTCAGTTTCAGCGATAACCTCTTCATTCGTGCGAAATTTCTTACCGGCGAGCATTTTTTTCAGGTCTGCGAACAGCCAGTAGTCGCTGGGAGCCAAATCTGGCGAATACGGTGGATGTGGGAGCAATTCGAAGTTCAATTCATGTAGTTTTGCCATTGTTTTGATTGACTTGTGACACGGTGCGTTGTCTTGATGAAACAAAATTTTTTTCTTTGCCATATGCGGTCGTTTCTTTGCAATTTCGGCCTTCAAACGCTCCAATAACGCTATATAATATTCACTGTTGATGGTATTTCCTTTCTCAAGATAGTCGATGAATATTACACCTCGCACATCCCAAAATATCGAGGCCATAACCTTTCCAGCCGATTGTTGTGCTTTCGGGCGCTTTGGACGAGGTTCACCAGTTGCTGTCCACTCAGATGACGATCGTTTTGATTCCGGAGTGAAGTGATGGATCCATGTTTCATCCATTGTCACATATCGACGCAAAAATTCCGGTTTGTTACGTTTAAACATGGCCAAACACTGCTCAGAATCATCAACACGTTCTTGTTTTTGATCAACAGTGAGGAAACGCGGCACCCACTTTGAACAGAGCTTTCTCATAGTCAAATGCTCATGCAATATAAAGCCAACACGTTCTTTTGATATCTTTACGATGTCAGCTAACTCACGCAACTTCACTTTTCGATCATTCAAAACGATTTTATGGATTTTTTTGATGTTTTCTGGTGTTATCGCCTCATTTGGACGTCCACTGCGTTCTGCATCATCGGTGTCTCTACGACCACGTTTGAAGTCAGCAAACCAACGTTTTATTGTTGTTTCTGATGGAGCGGAGTCCCCATAACACTTTTCAAGCCATTGCTTCGTTTGAACGGTATTTTTTCCCATCAAGAAGCAGTGTAAAATTAAAACACGAAATTGTTTTTGATCCATTGTTTTGAAAATAACAAAAGTAGCGTCACTCTTAGCACAATAACTCACAAACTAATGAATAGAATATCATGAAATTTTAACAGCTGTCTTTTGAAGGTTAGTATTAACTGAAAAAAAGGTGACTGCAATAAAACTAGCGCCATCTATGTGTTAGGCCCGGGACTTTTCAGCCCATGTGTTATATGGCTCTATTTTCAGTATTTTGAGATTTGTAATTAATTTAATATCATTTGGTAAAGTGTTATACAACTTTATACATTGATAATGTGCACCCTTCTCTGTCATAGTCAATCGGTGTCTTGGGTAAGTATAGTTCATTGTTCTTGTGGTATATACAGTTTGTGACTCATATCTTTCAAATAAAGACCTGTTTTTAAACAGGAATAGCATACATTCCTGTATGTAAACAGCAGTAGCAGTAAGTAGTTTATTTTCTGTAAACTTTCCTCTACATGATTCTCTATGGTTTAAATTGAGTATAATTCGTAAAGCTCTTTTTTGACAAACAAAAACCCTACTAGCATCTCTACAATTTCCATACATGAAAATTCCATACCTTATATGGGACTCAAAGTTTGCGCGATACAGTATTTCCTTGACGTCAAAAAGAATATACCTCCCCACTCTAAGACTATAACATATTCTGTTTAATTTACTCACAACATGGTTGACATGATATTCCCAAGATAAAGTACTATCCAAAAACATGCCCAAAAACTTAATTTCAGCATCTAAACTAATATCTTTACCATTTAAGTTTAAACTAGTTGGTTGCTTTAGTCGTTACCTGCTTGTTTTAAATATCATAATGTTCGTTTTTGTGTTATTCATGACTATCCTATTCTTTATCAACCATTCCTCCACTCCTAGCATAAAAATCTCAGCATCTTCTTCAAGTCTTTATTACTTCACAAAATGTTCGTATCATCTGCATAATTAGTAATTTTACATTTATTATTTAACGAAAGTAATTCAGTTATGTTTTTTACATATAAGATAAACAGTATAGGGCCCATCACATTACCTTGTGGAAAGCCTAACATTATCTTCTTTTTTTGAGATGATACCCTGTCACTTCCCTTACCTATCACCACTCTTTGTTCCCTATAAAAAATTCTAGAATATTCTCCACAGGGTGTAGATTGAATGAAAATTATCACGAGTGCATTATCTTTAATAATTTATCTGAAATATAAAAAAAATTTCATGGTCATCAGTTTTCAGTAAAGATCGGAAAGAAACTTTGTTATGTGTTTTGTGGAGTCACTGTCAGTCAATCAACGTACGGAACACTAATTGCGCAAATTCAACTTGCACTTGACCGGTTATTTAACACTTAGATTTTGTGTGTTACTTTTTACAGAAATTGTATATTTTGGGATGTATGTAGCGATAACCGTAGTAGTAGTTTCAACTAGTTAAATCGAGGTTTAACATACGTGTATCTTGTCGAGAGCAACGAGTTATTTTTTGGGAATATAACACTGAGATTATTGGTGAAGTGTTTGCCCAGTATACTATGCCTTAGCGCAGTTTCTAGTATACAAAACCATAATAAAAGGACACAAAACTGTCGCGACCAACAACAGACCGCAAATGCCGAAATAAAAATCATAAAGTATTTAACTTATCTTAGATAACCTATAATTTAGATAAATACCTAGCTATTTAGTGTCATTAATTTGTTGTATACTTTTGCTGCCCAGGGAAGATAACTTCTGTTAATTATTTTGTTTTTGGAGCGAAGTGATTTCAAGAGATTTAAGGAAAGATCATTGCAGGTGTACAAAACTTCATGATTTTTAGTATAAGATGAAATTATTTTCTAACTGCTAACAAATTTTATTCCTTCTTTAATTTGGACTATTTGGTGACGCCCATTCGTTTTAGTTTATTAACTAAAATGTCAAAATTCACTTATCGAATGCTCGACTGTAGTCGAAAAAGAGGCCCACGGTTTTCTGTTTGATATGAAGTAATTTGAGTATGTTTTGAGTTGTTTCATAAAGTGCGGTCTCTGTATTTTTCAGAAAGCCATGTTGACAGGATGACAGGATTTTATTTAGAGTTAAGTCGCTAAAGAAAAACTTTTTCAAAGAGTTTGTCTAGTTGATTTTATACTGCAATGGTCCTATAATTTGTCATGGTATTTATTTCCACTTTCTTTTTTAAAATTTATGTTTTAGAGTGTTTAGTAAGTTTGGGAATTTACCTATCGTTAATGATAAATTTATGAAATGTAATGTGATGCGTCGATGTTTAGTCGGTTTAAAATAAAAGCCGAAAGCTCATCTACACTCCGAGACTGTTTCGCGTTCAATTATCGACAAAAAAAACATGCAAAAAGATATTCAGACACTGTATAACTGCTACACTAAAAGATATCTGCAATAATTAAGAGGAGACTACTTTAACACTGTATGTGTAGGATACTTCAATTAGCAATCATTATTAAGACTTCAACAACTATTAAGGTCTTAAGGTATTCATGGAACTGGATTATTTGCGTAACTTTTTTTCAAAAACTACCAAATATTAGGAAGAGGGTGAAGTAAAATTTTTGATACAGTTTGGCTCTTGATTGAAAAAACATTGCATATATAAATAAAATGTTGATAGGCTTGAGTAATAATAATAAATGCCAGATTATAAACTGATTATTTATTACCACATATCTCTACACCGTTACAGGTAACTCACTGGCATTCACCGAGATTTCACGCCTATTTTCCTACTGCCAACTCTTATCCTGCGATTGTTGCTGATATTCTTAGTGGAGCTATAGCCTGTATAGGATTTTCGTGGGTAAGTTAGAAGTTTTTTTTATTAAAGATTCGGAAAAAAGTAATAATGCTTTAAAAATCTAACTCACAGACAAGTTGGGAGTAAATCGTATATTTTTACATTCCGTATACGGTAGTACAGACAAAATAGCCATATTACTATAAAGATCTTACTTCGTACAATTTTCACCAAAAGACACAATTTCTTCATAAATTGAAAGTTTTATGTGGTTTGGTGTGTATGGGAGAAAGTGAATGAACAGTATCCAAATGAATGAAAGAAGGCAGAAAATGTATCAAAAGGAAATAAATTATACTAGCTGTAGCTGAACATTAACACTCCACAGGTTACCTGATCAACGTAGTAGAAATAGTTCTTGTGGACAGGCTCACTGCCTAGCAAATAGACAATCATTTTTCGCCAAAAACAACCTAACCCTCATGATTATCGCGAAACTTTCCGGCCCTAACCATAAAAGTCAGGCTGTCACCCCACACAAGAGTGCCTGCATCCTCTTTTGTGAACATATCCATTCCGAAAATCTCATATCTGTGTCTTCCCAGCGCCTCACATACGCAGACAAAGTGGAGCGGCGTCTATTCGTCCTCTAGACAGACATGGTATATCGGGCCGTCTTTCACGCCCAGCAATGCTAGGTTCCTTCTCAACCTACAATGTTCCGTGAGAATCCCCACCAGAGGGTTTAGTACACTTCTAATTTTATTACTTGAGAAGCACTTTTTTAGGTCACGATAAAAATCCCTGGTCCGTTTGCACTCTGGGTTTCGGAACAATTTTTTTCTTCTTGGGTATTCCTAGAGCGTATTTGGATCCTCGGAGAGGAGTTATAACCACTAATCTGGTGAGTTAATCTGCTACCTTGTTGCCCTGTGCCCCACAGTAACTAAACCAAGTCAGCCAAGTCATACACTCTCACTTGATTAATGTAAGCAGACCAAAATTCTCACATCGATCTTCTGTGAAAGATTAGGGGATCCACCACGCAAATTGAAGTTATCTGGTTCACAGTCTAATGAACACTAGTCGGGTGTAAATATGGGGCTTGTGCTTGTGTGAAGAGTAAAAAAGATCCTTGAAGATGCCTTTTACAATCGTAGGGACAACATCGGACAATCATTCAAATTTTAGAGTATCTAATCCCCAGAATTATGATTTCTTACCTGACAGTATATGCAGGTTTTTTTTATGTTGAAGCATTAATTTTATCCGTTGTAGCAATATAAGAATTGGTTTGAAAACATCGTATTATTTAGTCTTTTCTATTACCTTCCTCCTTTGGCAGACTTACATCTTCCAAGCGAAAGTACATTTTAATGTAAAAAGAGTTTCAAAATTCAATGATCTATTCAATTAGGTATCATTACAGAAATTTTAATCAGGACCACATTTAAATTTTGAATATATCCTAAAAACTATTCCTTTTTAGTGTTCGGTACTGAACACTTATGGGATCACTTCGGTATTCGTCCGTCTGTATGTCGCACCCGATTTTCTCCGGAACTATCTTTTTTTTTATCGCTCACCTCCCCGCCTCAGTAGCGATTTTACCCTTTTTCCATATCCCAAGGATATCGGCCAGGATGTCGTATTTGACATAGAAAGTTTAAATTTGTCACAAATATAGGAATTGATGTCCCAATCAGTTTTGAAAGTTAAATTTCGATTTAAGGGTTTAGTTTTATGGGGTGAATATATATATATATATATATATATATATATATATATATATATATATATATATATATATATATATATATATATATATATATATATATATATATATATATATATATATATATATATATATATATATATAACACATGGGCTGAAAAGTCCCGGGCCTAACAAAGAAAACACGGTTTTTTTTGGTTCAAAATTAGCTTTATTCATCAACGTAATCTCCATCAAGAGCAACGCAATCATTCCAGCGCCGCTTTAACAATGGCCAAACACTGCTCAGAATCATCAACACGTTCTTGTTTTTGATAAACAGTGAGCAAACGCGGCACCCACTTTGAACAGAGCTTTCTCATAGTCAAATGCTCATGCAATATAAAGCCAACACGTTCTTTTGATATCTTTACGATGTCAGCTAACTCACGCAACTTCACTTTTCGATCATTCAAAACGATTTTATGGATTTTTTTGATGTTTTCTGGTGTTACCGCCTCATTTGGACGTCCACTGCGTTCTGCATCATCGGTGTCTCTACGACCACGTTTGAAGTCAGCAAACCAACGTTTTATTATTGTTTCTGATGGAGCGGAGTCCCCATAACACTTTTCAAGCCATTGCTTCGCTTGAACGGTATTTTTTTCCCATCAAGAAGCAGTGTAAAATTAAAACACGAAATTGTTTTTGATCCATTGTTTTGAAAATAACAAAAGTAGCGTCACTCTTAGCACAATAACTCACAAACTAATGAATAGAATATCATGAAATTTTAACAGCTGTCTTTTGAAGGTTAGTATTAACTGAAAAAAAGGTGACTGCAATAAAACTAGCGCCATCTATGTGTTAGGCCCGGGACTTTTCAGCCCATGTGTTATATATATATATATATATATATATATATATATATATATATATATATATATATTTATATATATATATATATATATATATATATATATACATATATATATATATATATATATATATATATATATTTATATATATATATATATATATATATATATATATATATATATATATATATATTTATTTATATATATGTATATATATATATATATATATATATATATATATATATATATATATATATATATATATATATATATATATATATATGTATATATATATATATATATATATATATATATATATATATATATATATATATATATATATATATATATATATATATAAACTTAACAATAACACTGGGATTGCTCTTTTTTAGGTTGAGAGAGCAAAGAAAAGTTGGTGTTGCATTATTTTTTCGACTGAATTTTATTTTTAAATTCTCAAGCTTTCGTTTGTGTTTACAAATTTCTTCAGGAGATCTGTAAGAGAGAAACCACCGATCATGAGGATTGAATTATGTAGATTATATCAGTTAATGAACTTCGTTACTGTTTTGAAAGTCTTTTTTTTACATACAAAATGTATCAGTAATTGCTTTCCAAGACCATCGGCAAAAAACGCAAAGCTCCAACATGGAAACACATTAAGACAATGAAAGGGCACTATTTAACATAATAAGATTTTTTTAGTTTTTAAGGTTATGGACAGTTTACAACATATCAGAAATGTACAAACCAAATTTACTAAATGACAGATAGAAGTACTAGAATGGTGGATACTTGGTACCACCTACATCAGTCTACCCAAATTTCACATCTTCATCTTCATCTCAAATAAAAATTGTCTTCTGTCAAATTAGATATCTATAATGGCACGTCTGAAAATATGTCTGTACAAAAATTAAATCTTGGATCATCTTGCTAAATTAAAAAAATCTTATTATGTTAAATAGTGCCCTTTCATTGTCTTAATGTGTTACCATGTTGGAGCTTTGCATTTTTTGCCGATGTTCTTGAAGAGCAATCACTGATACATTTTGTAAGTAAAAAAAGACTTTCATAACAGTAACGAAGTTCATTACCTGATATAATCTACATAATTCAATCCTCATGATCGGTGGTTTCTCTCTTACAGATCTCCTGAAGAAGTTTGTAAACATAAACGAAAGCTTGAGAATTTAAAAATAAAATTCAGTCGAAAAAATAATGCAACACCAACTTTTATTTGCACTCTCAACCTAAAAAAGAGCAATCCCAGTGTTATTGTTAAGTTTGTGGGTGTCAAATAGAAGTTAAAAATTGTCACAAATCGCAATCTCCCAACCCTATCCCTAAGTATTAATCAAAAAAAAGTCGAAAAAATTTGGAATTATTCTCCATAAGGTGTAGATTGAATGAAAATTAGTACTAGTGTATTATTTTGGATAATTCATCTACAGTGTATTTGTTTGGAGTTGATAGCAGAATTCTCTCATTGAAGATGCAAATACATGTTGGAGTGCTCCCAAAAAAAAAAGAGATTTCTTATGTATTTTACTGGATTTTTCTGCCTGTTTTGAATTATTTTTAAGGGTTCACCCTATTTTAGGCAGAAAACCTTTGTTATACAAGAAAGTAATAAAATGTAAATGAGAGTTCATCGGTAGCATAGCCCACCGAACGTAACCTTTTAGTGTTTACTAAATAAAATTATAGAAGTATTAGATTTATTACCCAAAATTTTGGAATCTATAGATCTATGTATATATACAAACTCACAATTCAGGATATATAAGTACTTTAATTACAATCAAAAACAGTCATCATCTTCAAAATCTGAAGACTCGACTTCTCTTAAATTGAGAATTAAGGGTTCTATTTCCACTGTTTCTTCGATGTATTCATCAAGTTTCCACATTTTATTTTCTTTTTCTATAACATGTCGAATGGCATTTTTCCAACTATCCTCTCTATTCCGGCTAGTAATAATTGCCTTACGTCTTGAAGTTTGAACGTGGTGCTTTCCCTTGCAACGAAACCTTTTATTTGTGCTCAAATTAGCTCTGTGGGATTCATTTCGCAATGATATGGAGGTAATCTAAGCACTGTGATATTCCGTTCCTTTGCCATCTCATCGACTGCGTATTTCTTGAACTGTGCCTTTTTTTGTTTCCAAATTTTGAGAAGTTCCGCTTTTAACATACTATCTATATGTTTGAGATTTTTGTCTCTTATCTATTGAAGAATATCCATTTTCTTCCTTGAATGTGTCGGGAGTTGTTCTAGTAATCGAGAATGATATGGGGAATTGTCTAATACTATAACTGATTCTGCTGATGCACATTCAATCATTTGTTAGAAGTACTCTTCAAAAACATAGGCCGTCGTCTCCTAATGCTAATCTTTAGTGGATTTTGATTCGATTTCCAGCAAGCTACTGCCGAGAAATTTGTTTTCACTACGAATATGTGCTATAATTAGCCTGTGACCTTTTCATGAAGGGCGTTGTAATCCAGTTGACCAACCTTCCATAAAAGCTTGTTTGGCACTCTTAATGTTTTTGTCAATCTAGAATTTTTTCACTGTGTTCTTCATTAACCCAAGTCTCATCTAAATAAAAAATATTTCTTTCTTCGGCTCAAAATTTTCTGATTGTTCGTAGATATTTTCTTCTTCAGCAAATTATTTCTGTTTTATCGATAAGGACAAATTTTCTAATGTGTTTTTCCCAACGAAAATTCAAGTTATGAAGGATTTTCCATAATTTCTATTTTTTAAAATTTGGTAAGTCCCGATCTTCTCTGATTTCTTACAAAGCTTTATGCAGTGTAGGTATTTCTTTCTTAATAAAAAAAACTGGTGTACTTTTCTTCTTATTGCATATTTAAAGTCTTCATCGGCCTTTAAGGGCTCCTTTCCATTGTGATTTTGAGGTTCGTTGCAAGGACAGCGTTTTCTTTCTTTTAGAAATTTATAAATAGTTGCTGATCCAACTCCCATCATGTTGGCACAGGTGTCAAGAATTTCACGGAGTTGGCTTGTTGGCTGTTAATGCACTAGGGCATTGTGGACGTTAAGTATCATTGGTTTTTCTCGCAGGGAAAGTGCAGATTTACAGACTCCGCGAAGTTTGACCCGGGCAAAACTGAAAGTTGAAGCCATCGCTGTTCTGATTTGAACTAAGCATATTATAGGTTTTTGCTTTATTTTTATACTTACACAGAATATTTTTATTGAATACTTAGGTATTTAGGTATCTACCTACCGATAAGTACCTTGGTTAATTATATTTCAATAATTGCTAAAATCTCAAAGAATTTTATTGTACCTATTACACAGGGCAACAAAAAAATATTTTTGTTTTGGTGCCTGGGATTTTAGAGCTGATTTTAACTATATTTGGGACGCTAAATCTATACATGCAATCCGTTTTTCTCTATCAGCTCTACTTTTTTAGATACATCAACTTATCTACCAATGTGGTTTTTATTCAGTATATTCATTTATGAGAGTTCTAAAATTATTATATATTCATTAATGTAGGTACAATGGTTTTATTGTCAGTCTGTAATTGAGTAAATTCCAGGTAAATCTATAAATAGTGGAACCATTGCCTATCAGGTACCTGAACTGACCCTTTTAATCACCTAACTCGGGTAAGTCTCGTCAGTTTGTGCGTTCTTACTAATGAGAGTAGATCGAATTCGGCGTGTTATTTTATGTTAAGAAAAGAGTGTTTTTGTGTTATTGAACAGAATTAAAATGAGTTCAGGTTCCCGTTCAAGAAGAAGTTGTGTAAATCAACCTGATGTGTTTTGCTATATATGCGGAGAATACATGTTTCAACAAAACGGACAAACTATTACTGACTTTGTAAAGCGAGCGTATCTTGGATACTTTGGAGTTAAGCTTGGTGATCAGGACAAAACGTGGGCCCCGCATCTCGTATGTAAAACTTGTACAGAGCATTTACGGCAGTGGACTACCGGGAAAAGAAAATGTCTAAAATTCGGCGTACCAATGGTTTGGAGAGAACCAAAAAACCACTTCAATGATTGTTATTTCTGTTTAGTAAATACTAATGGAATCAATCGAAATAACCGCAGTAAGTGGACTTATCCCAATTTAGACTCGGCAATACGCCCTATCCCGCACTCAGATGAAATACCGATTCCAACATTTCATCAGCTACAACATATCTCTGATGACGAATATTTTCCCTCTGATCGCTCTTCTGATGCTAATAAAAGTTCTGATGCTAATGAAACTAACAGTGACTATGAGGGGACGTCATCAGTTCCTCAACGCTTCAATCAAAATGAATTAAATGATCTCACCAGGGATCTCAATTTATCGAAAAAAGCTTCTGAAGTACTGGCTTCTAGGTTGAGCGACAAAAATTTACTGGAACAAGGAACCAAAATTACCTTTTACCGTACAAGAGAAAAAGATCTGCTACCATTCTTTTCTCAAGAAGACAATCTTGTATTTTGTCACGAAATTAGGGGACTCATGAAAGAAATTGGACTTTCTGAATATATTCCAGACGATTGGCGCCTATTTATTGACAGTTCAAAGCGAAGTTTAAAATGTGTCCTTCTACATAATGGGAATAAATATGGTTCAATACCACTAGCTCACTCAATGAAACTGAAAGAAGAATATAATACCATAGCTTTGGTCTTGCAGAAGATAAAGTATTACGAACATCAATGGATGATTTGTGTAGACTTAAAAATGGTAAACTTTCTTCTCGGGCAGCAAAGTGGTTACACGAAATATCCGTGTTTCTTGTGCCTCTGGGATAGTAGGGACAAAACACACCACTGGGTTAGAAAAGATTGGCCTCAGAGAGAAAACATGGACGTTGGGGAAAAGAATGTCATTAACGACGTTTTGGTTGAAAGAGAAAAAATCATACTTCCTCCGTTACATATAAAGTTGGGCTTAATGAAGCAATTTGTAAAGGCTCTTGATAAGAATGGGTCTTGTTTTGCATATATAGGGGTAAATATGCATCAGTTGAGCACAGAAAAACTCAAAGCAGGGATATTTGACGGCCCACAAATAAGACAATTAATTAAAGATCCTGCCTTCATAAATTCAATGAATCAAGTTGAACGAGAAGCTTGGACATCATTTGTTGCAGTTGTAGAAAAATTTTCTAGGCAAACATAAAGCTCAAAACTATGTTGAAATGGTTAACAAGATGCTTAATAGTTTCAAATCCTTAGGGTGCAATATGAGTATTAAAATACACTATTTACACAGCCACTTAGACCGTTTTCCAGAAAATTTAGGAGACATGAGTGAGGAACAAGGTGAAAGATTTTACCAAGATATTAAAGTTATGGAGGACCGCTACCAAGGAAGATGGGACATGCACATGATGGCAGATTACTGCTGGAGTTTAAAAAGGGACTGTTTAAAAAAACATTCAAGAATGTCGCGGAAAAGAAGCTTTCCAAGTGTTGAGTGACTATTTCATTTCTTCAATGTTTTTTTTTTTGTTTGTAAGTACGACATAATATTGTATTTTGTATAACTAAAATAAAAATTTCGTATCTACTTTTGTTTACTACACTTACGGATTTGAGTTACAATAATGTAACTTATATTTCTCTAAAATTGTATATCTTAAAAATTTGAGCTCCTAGGTACAAATGAATACGTTATTTGAATTCAGGACATCAAATTGATATAGAATCAGCTCAAAAAACCTCGACACCAAAACAGCTGTTCCCCTGTGTTATCATTACGCTTTATAACACTGTAGACTTCTAGTTATTTAGAATCGTTAATTGTAGTCGTTAAGGCCTTTATCATACAAATAAGATTTTTAGTTTCTTCATTTACTCATTAAAATAAACTTTGAAAAGCGTTGATTTAGCTTATCGTAAAGTTTAGAAGGCATGTAATAAAATATTTTCTAGAAAAAGGTCGCACTGTTGTATAGAGATAGAAAATAAAGGTGATTATAACTAAAAATGCAAATAATTGGTAGAGAAATTTCGGACATTTTAATGTTTATAACCCATGTTGTGTGCTATCAACTCCAAACAAACGGACTTTAGTATATAAAAACAGCCAGGAACAAACTTTGTTGAAAACTCATTTGGGGTGTATTTTCTGAAGTCACTGATCATTTTATACCACCGCAACAAAACCATACGGAACACACACACTTTTTGTTGAAACTGTTTCAAAATTCGGCAGTCTGATGATCAGTTGGCTAGCTATCGAATGTAATTAAATATCGATTTCGAATTTGGTACATAGCTACTTGAAGTAGGAATTGAATCTATCGTTTTTAAGCAATACCACAGGGAAAGAGAATGAAAGAGGTGGTCATTAAATAAATATTTTATACTTTTAATAGCATTATTAAAAAATGTGATTGGGACGAGTAATTATTTATAGATGAACATGAACACAACAGGGGTTAAAGGGGTGGAGAGGGAGTATATATCGTGTTATACATTTTATTCAAGGTTTTTGGAGAGGAAAAATCGGAAAAATATATTTGTTAGTTTTTAATTATTTCCAAATGTCACAGAAGGCCTTCCTTTGTTTAACTTTGTTTAAGAACATCCCCATCAGTACTTCTCGTTTGAAATACCGAGTTAAAATGCTTGGATTAAGTTTCTTCCTTTCAAATCAGTATTTATTTTAATATTGCCTGTTAGCATGGAAAGTATTAAGTAAATCATTTTACTGGGCTTTTGTCACGAAAGTTAACACGCTTTAAGCATAATTATTCCTTCTCAGGTATCATGGTATATAGGACGTATGACGGTATACGACGTTGGCTGCTTTGGTCAGATAAAAAGGCACAGATCTTATAGCAGACTGATATGATTTCCTACATTTCGTTCCCGATAGCAGTAGTCTAAACATACTTCGTGGACTTACAGACGAAATGCGTGAGAATCACAAAATTTTACATGTGACGTATCAGTACCATATATATACTTCTTTTCCTCCCTGGCGCTCTCCAAAACCTGTAGTAGATCTTACTCTAAACAAAACTAACAAATCTCTCTCACTAAAGTCAATTTTATATGCTCAGTCACTTGAAAGAATAAACAAGTACAAATCAGATTATTCAATCATTTTCACTGACGGTTCTAAGTCCCTACAAGGGACGGGCGCTGCTTTCATCCACAATCACACTATCAAATTATTCAAATTTTCATCCCACTTCTCGATCTTCTCCGCGGAGCTATACGCAATCAAAGAAAGTCTACGACTCGCAATAAATGCAGGGAAATTTAAAAAATTATTAATTGTCTCCTATGGAGATCAGGCACAAAAACAGAGCAAAGGAAGGACGAGAAACCAGAGGAGATGAACGTACTCAGATACAACCTGTCAGGTCTGGACCATCAGAGTGTAAAAGAACTATACCAGCGAAGATTAGACGAAAAACTTGGCCAAGTAACTTTCAACACTCCAGAGGAATGTTACCAATATGTGAAAGACTGTATCCACCAAGCAGCGTACGAAGCACTGGGAGAATGGAAACCTAAAGAAAAACTAGTACCTTATTGGTGGGACCAGGACATCGAAATAGAAATCGATTTAAAAAGAAAAGCCCACATGCAATACTTAAGTTCGAAGACCAACGCAGATAAAATAAGATACAAAGAAGCTCAAGCTAAGGTCCGTAAAAAGATAACACAAAAGAAAAATGTAGCTTGGGAGAAGAACTGTTCAAGAATAAATGCATACTTTGGAAGAAGGAAAAGCACTGAAACTTGGAGACTACTAAAGTCACTAAGACAGAATACCAAAAGAGAGATCATCTCACCAATAAGTCTGGAAGAATGGGACAAATATTTTAGCCAACTATTGACAGAAAATAGAACACAGTTTTTAGGTCAACAACCACAGGGCCCTAGTATCCAACTGACAGCATCCCCAATCAGAATAAAACTAGCCGAAGTAAAAAGTATTTGTCAGTCGTTAAAAAATGGAAAGTCTGCAGGCCCGGGAAACCTCCTGAACTCATAAAGTACGGCACAGAAAATCTATTTGAACATCTTACTCAAATCTTTCAAAAATGTATTAACGGAATGAAAACTCCAGAAGAATGGAAAGCATCTTATATGTCCACCATTCACAAAAAGGGTAGTAAAGATAACTGTGATAACTACCAAGGAATTGCGGTATCTAACACAATCTCAAGGATATATGGGAAACTGCTCACAAGGAAGATTGAAAGCGAATACAGCGACCTTGAAGCGGAAGAACAGGCTGGATTTAGAGCAGGAAGATCTACGGTCGATCATCTTTTCAGCATTACTCAGATTATAGAAAAAAAGACTGCATTTGACCAAGAAATACATATGTTGTTTGTTGATCTGAAGAAGGCATATGATGTAGTGTACCACAAAACAAGCTATGGGAAGCGCTGAAAAACACAAACATCAATATTAACTTAATTAAAGCTGTTAAACAAACGTACGAAAAAAACACTACAAAAATCAAAGTTAGAAATAAACTATCAAAAGGCTTCCAAGTTAACAAGGGACTTAAACAGGGCTGCTGCCTCTCACCAACACTTTTCAAAATCTACCTAGAACAAACTTTAAAAACATGGAAGCGAAAATGTAAAAATATGAGTATACCACTAAATGATCAAACGACCTTATATACTTTGTGCTTCGCAGATGATCAAATAGTACTGGCTCAAGATCATGAAGACTTACAATACATGACCAGAAAGTTAATTGAAGAATATAAACATTGGGGTCTTGAAGTAAACCTAACAAAGACGGAGTACATGTGTGTTGGCGGTATGCAACAAGATCTGGTACTCGAAGATCAGCAGCAAACCATAAAGCACTGCGATAAATACAAATATCTAGGTATGTCTCTCACACACAATGGTACAGCAGAGCAAACGATACAAGAAAGAAATACACAAGGACGAAGAGTTTGGGATAGATAGCGTACTATGGGATCAAAATATATCCAAGAAGAATAAACAAAATATCTACAATAGTGTTGTGAAAAGCATTATAACTTATAGCAGTGAAGTCTGGCCACTTGGACAGAGAACAGAAAAAATGCTGGAAGCAACTGAAATGGACTTTTGGAGACGCTCCGCCGGAAAATCAAGGATGGAAAAAATAAGAAATGACAGGATTAGAGAGATTATGGGCATTACACACTCAATAGTAGACGACATCAAAGTTGATCAGCTGAAATGGTATGGACACGTCCAAAGAATGAACAACAACAGATTACCGAAGCAAATTCTTAATTGGACACCCACTGGAAGGCGTAAGAGAGGAAGACCGGGAAAAGCTGGAGAGAAGGGATAGACTGCGAAGTGAGATTAAGACAACTGGAGGAGGACCTGTGGCAAGACAGAGACGAGTGGAGACTAGGAATCGGAAGACGTCGTAGAACGTTTTAACCTGATATATATGATGATGATTAATTGTCTCTGACTCAATGAGTGCCTTAAAATCCATAAAGAATGGGAATACTAAATTTGCTTTCCTAAATCAAATCTCCGATCTCTTATATATAGCCAATCACCGCAATATCCATGTAATCTTTCTCTGAATTCCTTCTCACACTGGGATAGTGGGCAACGACAAAGCAGATCTACATGCTAAAAAGAGAGAAGAGAGAGAGAAGGCAACCATCCTAACGATTACTTTAATCGCATCATAGGGATCTTTTTCAACTACAATGGGATTTGGAGGAATCTTCCAATAAGCTCTGGGACTTAAAACCTATGGTCTACCCCCCTTATCATTCACAATTACTCACAAAAAGACAAAACACAATCTGGAGACGACTAGCTATAGGCCATACATTCCTAACCCACTCCCACCTACTAAAAAAGGATGATGCTCTCATCTGCTCTATATGTCAGTCTACGCTTACAGTAAAGCATATTTTTGAATCCCCTCACTTCTCACAATCTAGAGAAAAGCATCACTTGCTTCTGAATATGAAACAAATCTTAAGTCCAGATCAAATACTATCCCATATAAATAATATCGAGGAATATTTAAAAGCAAATGAATACCATCATTTAATATAAGAAAAATCAATTTTGCAATCTACAACCTATCATCTTCTGGGTGCTAAATGACCTTAGTTGTCGATGCACCCTATCCCCATAACAGCCATCCATCCATATATAGAGTTCATGTAATGAATTCTATTTTACTACAATATTCTATCAACAAAAAAAAAATAAATAATTAAACTGCCGACCCAAATACGTCTTCGTAATTCATTCGAGAAATAATAAATTAACTGACTGAGTGCACGCTCGAGAAAATCCTTTCTACATCGGAAATGTGCCGTTGAAGGCAGGGAACAAGCTTTTCATTTTATTCCGACTCTGGATAAAGGGAAGAGCACTTGTTAGAGTGATTAAGCAGGATCAATAAATCATAATTTTAATTCGTGTTGGGCTTTTTGTTAGATTATTAGTTTTAATAGATTTTCTGATGATGTATAAGAGATGACTCTCTGTGGTATATATGAATCTACAAATTATTATAATTTGGGGCAAGCAAAATAAAAGTTTTTGAACACTACTTATTAGTAATAATTTGAACTAACACTCAAAAATCGGTAAAGTGATTTATGCAATTCGCAAATCCAAACATTACTACTAAAAATTTTAAATGATAAGTATTTTACGGTTAGTAATATACAACAATGCCTCTTTAGCTGAGGTAAGCCTAGCTTTGAAAGCATATATGCCCTCTGTCGGGGGCACCGACCGATAGAGCAATTGTTCAGCTAACAATTACTCGTTGGCAGCGCTTTATAGTGTTCGGTCTCAAGTATCCATATGACCCACTAAAATTGAACAGTCAATTTTTCAGTAGTTTTTGGCTATTCTTTCATCTGTCAATCCATCTCGGGACACGTTTCGCCGTATCACGGCTCTTCAGCCGAACAATTACCGTAGCAGAGGGCAGGTTCATTTTCAAAGCTAGGTTTACATTAGCTAGAGGTGCAAATTGTATCTTACTTATTACTTGCGCTAGTACTTTGATAAGCAGTTTAAGTTTTCTTTTTCCATCGATCTTAGCTCGGCAGAATGCGTCCCAAGATAGATTGGCGAATGAGAGAATAGTCAAAAACTTTTAGTGGTTTATATTGATTTTTTGGTGTGATCTTAATCACAGTAGAGTAGAAAGTTTTCAGAAATATTTATAACTGAAAAATGGCATTTATCTCTAAATAAAATTTCCGTTAAAATTGAGAATAATGAAGAAACAACATAATTTTCAGATTCAGATTTCTCCAATTCAAAAACTCTAAAGAAGAGGTAAAACACGACGGATTCGAGACAACCCTCCTTTTATCTCTTTCCCACCTCTTTAACCCTCCATATATTTGACTAGAAATAATTTTGCAAAAATTTTTCAATAGCCAACTAAAAACCAGGAAAAATCTCATAATACTATTGAAACTATATAATGTTAACAAACCCACCGACAGGCGACAGACAGACAGTCCAAGCGACCAACGCAAATTAAGAGTTATGTTTTTAGTGTTCCGTGAGGAACATGTATAAGATCACTTCGGTGTCTGTCCGTCTGTTACAACCAATTTTCTCCGAAACTATTTGTTATAGAAAGTTGAAATTTGGTAATAATATAGAAATGGATGGCCTCATCAGAATCATGTAGTTTTGAAAGTTAAATTTTGACTTAAGGGGTCAGTTTTGGGGGGTGAAATCGGAAGTGAAAAAAAAAATTTTTTACTAGGTAATCGAGTGTGGTGTCAAATGAAAGCTTGTGAAAACACGAGTAAAAATATATATATATATATATATATATATATATATATATATATATATATATATATATATATATATATATATATATATATATATATATATATATATATAATGTAATACTTGCGCGCACTTTTCTTTATATTATTTTTAAAAAATCGCGAAAAATCGCTGTCCACCCACCTTATTTCGAAAAGTACTAATCAAAAAATTTTGAAAAAATTCTGGAATATTCTCCACGGGGTGTAGATTGAACGAAAATTATCACGAGTGATAATTTTCGTTCCTGTGACCTGTAATAATTTATCTGGTATATAAAAAAAACAGAAATTTGAAGGTCATCAATTTTCAGTAAAGATTGGAAATAAACTTTGTTGAAAACTCATTTGGGGTGTGTTTTGTGAAGTCACTGGTCATTTTATACTTCCGTTACAACATTTTTTATTTTAAAAGCAATCAACGTACGGAACACTAATTGCACAAGTTCAACTTACACTTGACCGGCTATTTGTGATATGAAGACGCTGAAACATGAAGAAATACAAAATAGTACAGTAAAATTTGGTCACGAAATCATTACTTGCCTGAACGGGGAAGTCAAAATTGTTTTAAAATTAAAACCTCTTTTATATTTTAGATTGCAAGTCCTGCATGTACAGAATTAGAAGTAGTGATGTTAGATTGGTTAGGAAAAGCCCTAGGATTACCAAAGGAATTTTTATCATATTCTGGAGGAAGAGGTAGTTAGAAAAATACATAATAATGTTAAGATTTAAAGACCACTCTGTCCTTTGTAACAACTCCATTTAATAGAGATGTCTAAATTGGAACAAAGTCTAATTTAATAAGCAAATCTTTTAACTAAAACAAAATTAATTTACTGAATCTGAGATTGTATTTCATTTTCCTTTAGGTGGTGGTGTAATACAAGGAACTGCAAGTGAAGCAACACTAGTAGCTCTTTTAGGAGCTAAAGCCAGAGCTGTAGCAGCTTACAAAAAAGAGCATCCAGAACTAAAAGAATCTGAAATTGTTTCCAAATTGATTGGATATACTTCCAGTAAGTTATTATTTTATTAATTTAATATGTTGAGTAAGGTAAAAAAAGAAATTAAGTTTTTATGAATGACTCCAATTGATTTATTCAATATTAGCTAAATCGTTGAATGTATTGTGTCAAGTACGATGTTTTATGTATTTTAAATATTATTTTCATTTTGTATGGCAAGGATTTATCTTTTTCTGTTGTGCAGTAGATTTTCTTTAATTGGTTAAATTATTAAAAAGCACGTACTCTTACAAAAAAATAACAATTGAACTATTTTTGAAGACCCTTTAAAATTTGCGTTGTTCGGTTTTAATTGACTTAATCTTTCTAAAAACATGTCCCAAAGCTTACTAGAAATATGTAAAATATAGATAAAGATTTTTCTTTAATTCTGAACGAAAACAATACAATTTTTTTAATTATGTATAAAAAGTTGTTGACCGTACCATTCTGTAATTAAAAATAAATACGTTCTATTAGGCAATGGCTTACACAAAACTAACCTTTCACCACTTTAGTTGTTGATTTTAGGTCAAAGTCACAATTATTAAATCAGAAAGAATAAAGAAATAAACAAAAAGTATAAAAACAGTCAGGTGACGAAAAATACAATTGTTATGGAGACAAAATCTTTATTGGAAGAATATTTGCTGATATAAACTGAAAAAAATATTTTTTCCTCTCAAAATATCTCATTTTTATTGCTAATTAATAAGCTAAATGAAATGAAACAAATTACTTTATTATTTGTCATTTATTTTTTTCTACTCAGTATATATCACCACTACACCAAACACTTTATTTTTGCACTCGACGCGCGTTTCGCTAACCATGTTAGCTTCATCAGGTCAATCATCGCTCCTGGTGAAGCTAACATGGTTAGCGAAACGCGCGTCGAGTGCAAAATTAAAGTGTTTGGTGTAGTGGTGATATATACTGAGTAGTATCATTGTGCCAAAGATTCCACATTCCCATCTTAATTTATTTTTTATTTATCTGCTACTACATTTTCGTAGGTTTTCTACATTTTCAAGCGTGATACTACAAACTAAGGTGGTTTATTTATGATTTATAATAAATTGCCAGGTACAAATTGGAAATGCCCATCATTAAATTACAATGACCTTAAATTAATTTATTACAGAGGGTTAAATGTCATTATTGGTTTAAATTTAAAGAAATACTTTTCTATATTTTCTTAGAACTCTTTACAAAAATTCCTTCTTTAAAGATATATCTAAAAAACTTTTAAAATACGCCAAACAGGGTTGAATTCTGAACATCTGTTTGATTATTTAATAGGATTGTATCTTTATTTTTATTGTGCTTGTAGATCTCTATAGCTTCTAAAATATTTAATTTTCTTCCTTTTTGTGCTTTATATAATATTTGTAGATTATTTATGTCTGGAAAAATATGATTTGTTTGATGGAAGTGGTTAGCAAAGTTGGAGTTTTCTTTGCTTAATCTAAAAGGTGTTTGGTGTTCTTTAGATCTAGTATCGAAATTTTTCCCTGTTTGGCCTATATAACAGCTATTACATTCATTACATGATAGTTTATAAACTCCAGAGTCTTTGTATTTATGAGTTTTGTCTTTTACATTGAAAAAGAGGGAGGAAAGTTTTTGGGGTGATTTAAAAACGATATTTATGTTGTCTTTTGCGAGTATATATGCAATTTGATTAGAAATTGGTCCGAAATATGTCAATGAAGAAAAAGTTTGTTTTTCATCGTTTTTAACGTGTGGATAAATAACATATGTCTTAAATTTAGTGGTTTATGTTATCTATGGTTTTTTTTCGAAATCCGTTATTATGGGCAATATTCTTGATTATATCTAATTCTTTCTCTAAATTTTGTTTATTTAAAGGGACGGAGTATGCTCTGTGAATCATGGATCTATAGGCTGCGAGTTTATGTGAGTTGCGGTGGCATGAATTATTGGGAATAGTGGTGTCTGTAAAAGTGGGCTTTCTAAAAATATCGAATGAGAGTTTATTGTTATTTAGGAAGTTTATTTTATTATTCATTTCTGTTTCTAATGTGAACTTTATTCTCGGATGTATTCTATTCAAGGAATTTAGGGTGGATTGGAGGGATTCGTCGTCTTCTTTAAAACAGACCAATATGTGATCTACATGCCGACGCCATAAAATTATATCATTTGCCTGCTGCGACTCTAGAAAAGTGTTTTCAAAATCTGACATAAAAATTTCGGCCATCAAGAAGCTTAGTAAGGATCCCATGGCAAGGCCCTCTTTCTGCTTCAGAAATTGGTTGTTGAATTGAAAATAATTTTCTTCTATGCACAGCTCGAACAACATCATTATTTCTTGTTTTATAATAGGATTTGTATTAAGTTTCTCAAGTGAATTTTTAATGATTTTTAGACACTCCTTATTCGGGATGTTGGAAAACATGTTGGTTACATCGAATGATACAAGGATGGAATTGTGAGGGATATTAAAATTTTAAGTTGATTACACAGTTCTATGGAATTTTTGATCCTGTATTTGGGTTCAAACTTAGTGATAGTTTGAAAACCATGGTTTAAATAGAAAGAAAATCAAATATTTTAGAAGCTATAGAGATCTACAAGCACAATAAAAATACAGATACAATCCTATTAAATAATCAAACAGATGTTCAGAATTCAACCCTGTTTGGCGTATTTTAAAAGTTTTTTAGATATATCTTTAAAGAAGGAATTTTTGTAAAAAGTTCTAAGAAAATATTGAAAAGTATTTCCTCATATTTGAGGCAATAATGACATTTAACCCTCTGTAATAAATTAATTTAAGGTAATTGTAATTTACTGATGGGTAATTCTAAATTGTACCTGGAAATTTGTTATAAATCATAAATAAACCACCTTAGTTTGTAGTATCACGCTTGAAAATGTAGAAAACCTACGAAACTGCAGTAGCAGATAAATAAAAAAATAAATGACAAATAACAAAGTAATTCGTTTCATTTCATTTAGAAATTTAAAATGTACGGTCACAAAGTAACGGACACCTCAATTATACAATTAATTAAAAAGCTTTTGAAACATAATTCTTTTACTCCCCACCCTATTCCGACTTACTTTTCGAAATGTAGTTTATGTTATAATGAACCCTTGTCTTCGAAATTTTTTTATTATTAATTTATTAATATTAAACTCTAAAACATATATTTTTTTTAAATTTCAGCACAAAGTCATTCTTCGGTTGAACGTGCCGGACTTTTGGGCGGTGTAAAGTTACGTTCCCTTCAACCTGATGAAAATAATAGGTTAAGAGGGGAAACTGTAGAACAGGCTTTCAAGGAAGATCGTGAGGCAGGCTTCATCCCGTTTTATGTAAGAAAATAAATATTAAATACATTAAGAAATATATCCTTCCTTTCCATTTACTTGAAAAAGCAATTACATTCAGAACTCATTAGGTTATTTACATTAAGATTAAAATAATCTTAAAGACTGAAGAGCTCTATTAAAAGTTAATTTTACTTTTTTATTGAAATTATTTTAATCTTGGTGGAATGACATAATTCAGTTCTTTCATTTTTTAGTTCAATTCACTTGAATAACATTTATGGAGATTGCGATCGGTTCTAGGTGAAAAATCTTAATATTTACACTTTTGAAATAAAATACAGTATAACTGTTTCACTAAATTTATTACTCTGACATGTGTTTTGGTCTCGCCGCCATTTTCGAAGAGGTTTACAATAATAATGGGTTAATTACAGGTAACATGGCATTTATTATGGGGGTATTTCCAAATTGTACTTGGGTGTTCCTTATTTTTATATTATTTTTCATGACTTCTTTGGAATTAATCAGAAAATGAAACACGAACAATTTACCCACGAGTGTAAGTTTATCTCATTTATTATAAAAAGCCTTTTTACATCAATTCTCATAACAGAAGTAAAACTGATACTAAAATCCATTAGAAATAATAGTAATCTGTCTAATCCTAACAAAGATAATTTATTCAAAATTTTAGATATCTGTCTAGAACAAAATTGCATTAAATTTAACAGTAAAACGTATAAACTAAACAGTGACCCACCAATGGGAATACCTCTGAGTCCCCTTCTAGCGGAAGCATTTATGGCTAACTTTGAAAAAAAACCTTTTCTCAAATGAGAAATACAGAAATGTAACCAGACATGTCTACTTTTGGGCAAGATATTGACGATATTCTCTGCATTTGGAAAGGAACCAATAGACGATTGTCACAGTTCTTATTAACTTTAAATAAAATCAGTCTTAACATCCAATTCACAATAGAAATTGAAGTAGACAAATCACTTAGTTTTTTAGAATTAAACATTTCAAATGTAGAGAACAAAATAGAGTTTGATATTTTCCGTAAACCAACTACAGACACCATTATACATGCTAAATCAAATCAATCCTGGCAGATCAAAATGTCAACCTACCACAGTCTCATACACAGATTAACTAACATTTCACTAAGTACGGACAATTATCTAAAAGAACTGAACATAATCAAAAGAATAGCCAAAAACAACGGATATAATCCAGTTATTTTAGATAAAATGAAACAAAAAATATAAAAATATATTTAAACAATTTTACGCACTAGACGTAAAACATGAAAGCAGAAACTGATTTGCTATCAACTATGTCGATGGTATTAGTAACAAAATCAATAATAGCCTTAATAAAATATAAATAAACTGTACAAATGTTAATAAAAACAATATAGCCCGATATCTAGTTAATAACAAAGAAAGATCTAACAAATATGGAAAATCGGTTATATATGAACTTAACTGTGATGACTGTGACGCTGTCTATGTGGGATAAACGGGACTGAGCCTACAACAAAGATTAAAAGAACACAGGCACTCTATTTTAAATAAACAAAAATTAACAGGCTTTGCTGGACACTGCATAGACAGTAATCACCTTTTTAATAACGAAAGGGTGAAGTTGCTATACAATGCTCAAAAAGGAAAATATGTGGATTATTTAGAAATTCTTAGCATAAAAAAGCCATTAAAAATAATATAAAAATAACGAACACTCAAATAGAATTTAGAAAAACCCCCATTTTATACGCCGTGTTCAGATAGACTACCTGTAATTAACCCAATTTTATTACATCTTAATTTAAATGTAGTAATTAATCATCCAAATGTAATATCTTTTGGCACTTAAGTTTAGTATCAGAGTGATCTGAATAAATTCAGTAAAACAGTCATACTGTATTTTATTACAAAAGTATAAATTCACTTGAATGTAGCATTTTACTCCTTCTCGTTATTGGATCTTCTTTTATTGTTTTGATTAAGTCACTAAGTACGAGGTTGGTTTGAAAAGTCCGTGCAAAAATAAAAACTACTTATGTGTTTGGGGTAAACCTTTTTTATTTTTCGATATAGTCTCCTTTTAGGCTTATACACTTCGTCCAACGATGTTCTAGTTTGTTGATCCTTTCCGAATAATAGGATTTGTCCAAGTCTGCAAAATATCCATTAGTGTCTGCAATCACCTCCTCGTTTGAATAAAATCTTTGTCCCGCCAGCCATTTCTTCAAATTGGGGAACAAATAGTAGTCCGAGGGAGCCAAGTCTGGAGAATAGGGGGGATGTGAAACGAGTTGGAATCCTATTTCCATTAATTTTGCGACCACAACTGCTGAGGTGTGTGGTGGTGCGTTGTCGTGATGGAAAACGACTTTCTTGTGGGCCAATCGCGGGCGTTTTTCTTGCAGCTCGGTTTTCAAACGGTCCAATAACCATCAATAATATCCACCTGTAATAGTTTTACCCTTTTCCAGATAGTCGATGAGGATTATCCCTTGCGAATCCCAAAAGACAGTCGCCATAAACTTTCCGGCCGAAGGACGGTCTTCGCCTTTTTTGGTGCAGATTCCCCCTTGGTAACCCATTGTTTAGATTGTTGTTTGGTCTCAGGAGTATAGTAATGTATCCATGTTTCATCCACAGTGACGAAACGACGCTTAAAGTCCTCCGGATTCTCCTGGAACAGCTGCAAACCATCCTTGCAACACTTCACACGATTCCGTTTTTTGGTCAAGCGTGAGCAATCGCGGCACCCATCTTGCGGATAGCTTTCTCATGTCAAAATGTTTATGCAAAATATTATGTACCCGTTCAGTCGAGATGCCCACAGCACTAGCAATCTCACGCACCTTAACTCTTCTGTCATCCATCACCATATCATGGATTTGATCAATGATTTCTGGAGTCGTAACCTCCACAGGCCGTCCAGAACGTTCAGCGTCACTTGTGCCCATATGGCCAGTCGGAAAATTTTGAAACCACTTATAAACTGTTCTAATCGAAGGTGCAGAGTCACCATAATGTTTATCAAGCTTCTCTTTAGTCTCCTGAGGCGTTTTGCCTTTCATAAAGTAATGTTTAATCACCACACGAAATTCTTTTTCGTCCATTTCTTGAAAATCACTCGACTTCCTTGATTCACACGAATGCCAAACACAAAGAAATAGACCAATATGGCTGAAACTTGGTGTGCGTTCATTCAAGAGATGCTACTAACTAAACATGACCTCGATACGCGCCGGTGGTGCCATCTCTCGGACTTTGCACGGACTTTGCACGGACTTTTCAAACCAGCCTCGTATATTATATCTCAAATAATATCAAAATATTTGAGGTGTTACTATTTACTGCAAAATTAGAGAGAAAAAAAATGATATTCTCCAATAGGAATATAAACATGGTGTCTAAGGGATCTTAAAATTACTTATCATTTTATAAAAGTTAGAATTAATATAAGATACTAAAAATGAACACACACAAGTCAATACTTCAGCAGTTATCCACTGTTCTCTCATTTGTCAATCCATCTTGAGCCTCATTTCTCAGTGTCACGGCTCATACACGTCTCAGGATGGAATGACAAACAAGAGAATCAAATTCGAAATACTTATTCCTGTACTGGTGGTAAAACACGACAAATTGCATATTACATTCTGTTGATTTTTTAGTGTGTAGCAACCCTTGGAACCACTTCATCATGCACCTTTGACCATTTAGATGAAATAGGGCCAGTTTGCAATGAAAATAAAGTTTGGCTTCATGTAGATGCAGCATATGCAGGATCTGCATTTATTTGCCCAGAATACAGGTAAAAAAGTAACTTAAAAGAATTTACATTGTTAAAAATTGTGGCTAACTAGAATAATTCAGGCATCGGATTGCAGAACTGCCTCTACGCGTGACTCCTGTCTGTTGCCTTTACGCTAAAAAATTTGAATATTAATTAAATAATTGGCCAAAATGACCAATGTCGGCTTATTTTTCTCACATTTGCGAGTATCATATCAAAAATTTAGGTCAGTATGTTAATTTTTGCAACAATGATGTGGAAAAAAAAACTGAAATAAGCGCGCACGAGCTCTTAGCGCACACGCGCCTTTTTGTGCAGTTAATAGCAGTGAAAATTTGTTTTTTGAATGCATTCAGCTGCCAAAAAAACATTGTTTTCTTATTTGGTTATTCTGTTAAAAAATCTTTATTGTTTTTAGTGTTCCATACGGAACACTTATAAGATCACTTCGGTGTCTGTCCGTCTGTCTGTCCGTCTGTCTGTCCGTCTGTCCGTCTGTCACACCCGATTTTCTCCGAAACTATTTGTTATAGAAAGTTGAAATTTGGTAGTAATATAGGAATTGATGGCCTCATCAGAGCCATGTAGTTTTGAAAGTTAAATTTTGACTTAAGGGGTTAGTTTTGGGGGGTGAAAAAAAAATTTTTTTACTAGGTAATCGAGTGTGGTGTCAAATGAAAGCTTGTGAAAACACGAGTAAAAAATATATATATAATGTAATACTTGCGCGCACTTTTCCTTCTATTATTTTTAAAAAAATCGCGAAAATCGCTGTCCACCCGCCTTATCTCGGAAAGTACTTATCAAAAAATTTTGAAAAAATTCTGGAATATTCTCCACGGGGTGTAGATTGAACGAAAATTATCACGAGTGCATTACCTGTAATAATTTTTCTGGTATATAAAAAAACAGAAATTTCAAGGTCATCAATTTTCAGTAAAGATTGGAAATAAACTTTGTTGAAACTTATTTGGGGTGTGTTTTGTGAAGTCACTGATCATTTTATATCACCGTAACATAAATTTTGACTTACGGGATTCGTTTTGAGGGGTGAAATCGGAAGTGAAACAAAAATTTTTTTACTAGGTCATCGAGTGTGGTGTCAAATGAAAGCTTGTGAAAACACGAGTAAAAAAATATATATATATAAAGTATTACTTGCGCTCATTTTTCTTCGTGTTACTTTTAAAAAATCGTGAAAAATCGCTGTCCCCTACCTTATCTCGAAAAGTACTGATCAAAAAATTTTGAAAAAATCCTGGATTAATCTCCACGGGGTATAGATTGAACAAAAATTATCATTACCTTTAATAATTTATCTGATATAGAAAAAAAACAAAATTTCAAGGTCACCAGTTTTCAGTAAAGATTGGAAACAAACTCTGTTGAAAACTCATTTGGGGTGTGTTTTGTGAAGTCACTGATCATTTTATACCACCCTAACAAAATTTTTTATTTTAAAATCAATCAACGTACGGAACACTAATTGTGCAAGTTCAACTTGCACTTGACCGGTTATTTTTTCGTAATATAACACTGAAGTTGAGTGTACGAAAATATGCTCAATTAGTTAAGTGTTTTTTTGGAGTGATTTTTTGAGTGTTTTTATGTAAGGGTATGTAAATATAAAATTGTTCAAGTAAAAATTATAAAAAGGCGCTTTAAAATCGTTGTAACAATTTTTCGCCTCAAAATTCAAAAACCATTTGGTTTTACAATTTGGTTTTTAGAAGAGTTTAAAGGAACATATAATGATAAAGTATTATTTTTTATTTAAAAAACAAATGTTTACACAAAAATTAGATTTTTTCATGACTTCTCTCTCATTACAGGTCATTATCAACCCTAAAACATAGATTTGTACAGCTGTTTTAAAAAGAGAAAAAAGTTTTAAATCAAAACTTTTTAGTGTTCCGTACGGAACACTTATAAGATCACTTCGGTGTCTGTCCGTCTGTCCGTCTGTCTGTTCGTCTATCACACCCGATTTTCTCCGAAACTATTTGTCATAGAAAGTTGAAATTTGGTAGTAATATAGGAATTGATGGCCTCATCAGAGCCATGTAGTTTTGAAAGTTAAATTTTGACTTAAGGGTTAGTTTTGGGGGGGTGACATCGGAAGTGAAAAAAAAATTTTTTTACTAGGTAATTGAGTGTGGTGTCAAATGAAAGCTTGTGAAAACACGAGTAAAAAATATATATATAATGTAATACTTGCGCGCACTTTTCTTTGTATTATTTTTAAAAAATCGCGAAAAATCGCTGTCCACCCGCCTTATCTCGGAAAGTACTTATCAAAAAATTTTGAAAAAATTCTGGAATATTCTCCACGGGGTGTAGATTGAACGAAAATTATCACGAGTGCATTACCTGTAATAATTTATCTGGTATATAAAAAAACAGAAATTTCAAGGTCATCAGAAATTTCAAGGTCATCAATTTTCAGTAAAGATTAGAAATAAACTTTGTTGAAACTTATTTGGGGTGTGTTTTGTGAAGTCACTGATCATTTTATATCACCGTAACATAAATTTTGACTTAAGGGATTCGTTTTGAGGGGTGAAATCGGAAGTGAAAAAAAAATTTTTTTACTAGGTCATCGAGTGTGGTGTCAAATGAAAGCTTGTGAAAACACGAGTAAAAAATATATATATAAAGTAATACTTGCGCACATTTTTCTTCGTATTACTTTTAAAAAAATCGTGAAAAATCGCTGTCCCCTACCTTATCTCGAAAAGTACTGATCAAAAAATTTTGAAAAAACCCTGGATTATTCTCCACGGGGTATAGATTGAACGAAAATTATCATTACCTTTAATAATTTATCTAATATAGAAAAAAAACCAAAATTTTAAGGTCACCAGTTTTCAGTAAAGATTGGAAACAAACTCTGTTGAAAACTCATTTGGGGTGTGTTTTGTGAAGTCACTGATCATTTTATACCACCCTAACAAAAATTTTTATTTTAAAATCAATCAACGTACGGAACACTAATTGTGCAAGTTCAACTTGCACTTGACCGGTTATTTTTTTACATTGAAATAGTCTTGAGTCCAAATTTTTTGCTCTATACAGAGAAAGTTTTCATTCTAAACTTTTTTTTCCATTGTGTACAGATGAAATTGAATATCGAAGAAAGTTTTATAGACAAAAATTTTGTGCTTTCATAAATGGTAACCATTATTGTAAAAGTTGTGGAAACTCAGCGAAATAGCTCCCATTGACTATTTGGTTCTCCAATTTGGCTTTCTTAATAGTTTAACCAAACGGAAAAGGCAAATTGTAAAACCAAATGATTTTTGAATTTTGGCGTTAAAAATTGTAAAAGCGTCCCTCAAGTCTTTTTTCTGTTCTGGGCCGCTTGTACCCAATTTCCAGCCACTCTTTTCAAATCATCAATCCACCGAGTTGGTGGTCTACCTCTACTCCGATAGGCTTCGGATCTTGGTTGCCACTCTATGATTCTCTTTGTCCATCGCCCATCCCTAAACCTAGCAACATGCCCAGCCCAGTTCCGTTTAAGATGTAGAATGAATTTGACTGGGTCTTGTACCCCCGTTCTCTTCCTGATAATGTGATTTGGAATGTGATCTCTAAGAGTAATGCCTAACATTGACCTCCTAATCTTTCGTTGCATAACATATATTTTTTTGATGTTTTTCTTCGTCATTGTGAGAGTATTGGCTCCGTACGTAAGAACACATAGGAAGGTTAGATTTGAATACATAGGCCAGTTTGCCATATGCAGCCCTGGATAGACCTATTCGCAACTGAATTTCATGTGTTTGGTTATCTCGTCCTATGGTGATTTCATGTCCCAGGTATCTATATTGGTGCATTTGCTCTATCTCTACGTTATTCAGTTTTATAGTGTAGTTTAATTCAAGCTTTGTCATAAACTGGGTCTTGGATAGATTGATTTTTAGATCAACCTTTCCGGAAGTTTCCTGAAGCATGTGTAGCATAGTTTGTGCTTCTTGTATTTTGTCTGTTATTAAGACAATATCGTCGGCGAAACAGAGGTGATTTACCATTCTTTCTCAGTTTATTGATTTTAGAATACTTTCTAGAAGTATTACGAAAAGCTTGGTTGAGAGCGTATCAACCCGGCTCACTCTTCTTTCGATTCGAAATTTGCTGGTGGATTGATTAGTTTGTGTTTTAACATGAGCGGTGGCATTTTCATATATGTATTTAATTACATTGGAATATCGATGATCAATACGACACTCAGCAAGTGCTTCCAAAAGTCTCTGCTGATTTACAGAATCAAAGGCCTTTTCGAAGTCCACAAATATCAGTACAAGAGGCTTATTATATTCTATACATTCTTCAATGAGGATTTTAACTCTAAGCAGATGGTCGTTTGTTCCATACCCCGAGCGGAAACCTGCCTGTTCTTTTGAAAGGAAAAGCTAGACGTTTAATCAGTATTTTCGTGAATAATTTGTATACAGAATTTTTACTTTGAAAAAATCAGTATGCTGACTATGAAGTGATTTACACTGATGGTTCCAAATCCTCAACAGGCGTTGGTGCTGCCTTTGTGATTCATAACTATCAAAAAACTTTTAAATTACCTCCACACTCGTTTATCTTTTCTGCTGAACTTTTGGCCATAAAGGAATGCATGAGTTATGCGATTACCTCTCTTCTATATTCCAAATTTTTAATCGCTTCAGATTCTTATAGCTCCCTATTAGCCATCAAGCAAGCTAAACCAGAGGATGCATACATCAGACAAATCATGGATCTCCTATATGCTAGCAATAAAAGCAAATCTTTCATCCTATTTTGGATACCGGGTCACTCTGGCATAGCAGGCAATGATAAAGTTGACGCCCTAACCAAAAATGCCAGACTATCAGGCACCATAGTACAGGGTGAGAATCACCCTAGGGACTATATCAATTTCTTATCACATGAATTTAGAAAACTCTTTCAATTACAGTGGGATTTTGAGGACACTAGTAACAAGCTCTAGGAGCTAAAATCAGATGTTCATCCCCCTCTACATCATCTCTCACTGAACAGAAAGCAAAATACTACAGTTAGAAGATTAGCCATTGGACACACTTTTCAGACTCACTCTCATCTGCTTAACAAGGAATCCTCCCATCTGTTCCGTTTGTCTCTCCCTTCTCACAGTAAAGCATATCTTTAAAGCACATCACTTCTCTGATTTACGGAACAAACATAATATACCTCCTAATTGAAAATTGGCCATACTCACCTATAAATCCATTTACAAACAAATTGACGAATTTCTAAAAGACATCAACTTCAGAGTATAACCCCCAACATTCTCGGGCGCTAAATGACCTAGGTAGTTGATGCGCCCTACCCCCTTAAATAAATAATAATAATAATAATCTAAATGAAATGAAACGAATTACTTTGTTATTTGTTACTTATTTTTTATTTATCTGCTCTGTAGTTTCGTAGATTTTCTACTGCAGTAGCAGATAAATAAAAAATAAGTGACAAATAACAAAGTAATTCGTTTCATTTCATTTAGAAATTTTAAATGTACTGTCACAAAGTAACGGACACCTCAATTAAACAATTTTACTTAGAAAATTTATCTCTACACAGTTACACCATTTATTTGATTTTGTTACAACAAATTAACATTAATATTAGGTTATTTGATTTTTAAATGAAATAACCAAATAAGAAAATGAAATGTCTTTTTAGCAGCTGAAAGCATTCAAAAAACGAATTTTCACTACGATTAACTGCATTAAAACGCGTGCGTGCGTGAAAAGCACATGCGCGCTTGTTTATTTATCTATATCATTGCTGCAAAAATTCACATATTAACTTGAATTTTTGATATAATAGTCGCAAATGTATGGAAAATAAACCGACATTGTTCATTTTGGCCAATTTTTTAATTAATATTGAAATTTTTCAGCGTAAAGTTTATTCATTGTTAATAACAAATTAAACAATTTTATCAAACGACTATATTCATAAGAAGCGCACAAACGTGAAGAGTGTTTTTACGCAAAAATCAACTTGATTCGTTAATTACACAGGTCTGCAACAAAAATGCTGTCTGGATGTTTTCAACTGATTTCTATGTATTTAGGTGTTCTGAAAACTAAAAAAAATACTCAAAAAATTCCAGAACGTCAGGTTATTTTGCAAAACGCAAAATTTTATTATAAAAAAGGGTTTTTTTTTGGGCTAACTTGAAGTCATAAATAAATAGGTACAATTTTATTTTGATTACTGTTTTTAAATGTATACAGGCCATAACTATCATTACTTTCTAAATAAAGAACTCCCTGTGTGAGCTAAATTAACAAACATAAACGTTGTAACCAGAACGTGCGCGCTCCGATAGTGTAGAAAGTGGCGCGGTACAATTACGTGTTAACTCGTCATTGTTTTATAGATCTTGGTTCAATGTAGTGCAATGTCATCTGTGCGGAAGTGTGTGAATTCGGCTGACAGTTTCTGTTATATTTGTGGCGAATATATGGTATTAAAGCAACAACTTATTATTACGGACTTTGTAAAAAAAGTATACTTCACGTATTTTGGCTTAAAACTTGGAGATCAGGATAAAGTTTGGGCACCTCATAAAGTCTGCAAACGATGTGTTGAAGACCTTCGAAACTGGTTTAAGGGCAAGAAAAAAGCTTTCCGATATGCGATTTCTATGGTATGGCCCGAGCAAAAGAACCATAGTGATGATTGTTACTTTTGTTCGTGTAATGTGAAAGGGTATAATTCAAAATAGAAGCAGTCCATTTCATACCCCAATCTGCAATTAGCTATTCGTCCCATCCCTCATGGGACCGAAATACCAGTGCCCAAGGCCCCTGCTACCTACCGAAATTGTTTTCCCAGGGCGAGTTAAATGATTTGGTAAGAGACTTGAATCTTCCCAAAAACGCTGATGAGTTGCTTGGCTCAAGGCTCAAAAGCAGGAACTTACTTTTGCCGGGAGTGTCTTCCTCCTGGTTTAGATATCGTGAGAAGCAGTTCACTTCCTACTTTGCCCAAGAGGACGAGTTGGTTTATTGCACCAATATTGAAGGTTTGATGGGTACATTTAAGATCTCATACGACCCAGCACAGTGGCATATTTTCATAGATTCTTCAAAAAGAAGCCTTAAAGCAGTTCTGCTTCACAATGGCGGTTTCTATGCTTCTATTCCTGTCGGTCATTCCGTACACCTCAAGGAAACCTACAAGAACTTGGAATTGGTTCTTTGCAAATTAAAATATAAAGACTACGGTTGGCAAGTGTGCGG
This sequence comes from Pachyrhynchus sulphureomaculatus, assembly GCA_019049505.1. NCBI lineage: Eukaryota > Metazoa > Arthropoda > Insecta > Coleoptera > Curculionidae > Pachyrhynchus > Pachyrhynchus sulphureomaculatus. The sequence goes on from CM032447.1 coordinate 32,485,833, forward strand.
CGATTTAAAAATCTTGGGCATGTTGCTCGGACTACAATCTGGGTTTATCAAATTCCCTTGCTTTTTGTGTCTATGGGATAGTAGAGACCGAGCAAATCACTGGACCAAAAAGTGTTGGCGCCCGAGGTAGCTTAAAGTTGACGAAAATAACGTCCTGCATGAAACTTTGGTGCCTCCTCATAAAGTTCTTCTACCACCGCTTCACATAAAGCTGGGATTGATGAAGCAATTTGTAAAGTCACTTCCAAGAGATGGAAATTGCTTCAAATACTTAATATCAAAGTTTCCAGGCCACTCGGAGGCAAAGTTGAAGGAAGGTGTTTTCGTTGGACCAGATATTAGACGGCTTATGGCTGATCCACAATTCATCACAACCATGACGGATCCTCAAAGAGAAGGGTGGATTGCCTTTAAAGAGGTCATAGAGAAATTTTTAGGCAATAACAAAGACCCTAACTACAAACAAATCGTCAAAAGAATGTTAAAAGCATTTCAAGCTTTAGGTTGCCTAATGAGTTTAAAAGTACATTTTCTTCATTTCCACCTCGACTACTTTCCAGAAAATTTAGGAGATCTGAGTGAAGAGCAAGGTGAACGATTTCACCAAGATATTAAGGAGATGGAAAAAAGATACCAGGGAAGATGGAGCGTCTCAATGATGGCAGACTACTGTTGGCCGCTTCAAAGAGACTTTCCAGATGCTTCCTACAAGCGAAAATGTACCAAAAGGAGTCTCACTGGGAAAAAGAAATGTGTTTAGTGCTTACTAATGAATGTATTTTAGATAAAAAAATAAGTTTTGTTACGCAATTATAAATTAAAAAAAAATTTTTTAGTCTTTTATCTTTTATTTCAATATGATAACTTGTTTAATATAGATACCTACATTGTTAGAAAACGTGACGTTCTGTGACAAAATGAAAGTCATTTTCGGATTCAGTACACCCAAAAACATAAGAATTACGCAAAAAAAAAAAAAAACCAAAACAGCTCTCAATTTTTTTTTGCAGACTTGTGTTATTAATAGAACAACGACGAGTTGAAATTAATTTTGCCCGTCGATCGACGCGTTCACAACGTTCATCTCTCCTGCCTACTAAGGAAACAGGAGTCACGCGTAGAGGCAGTTCTGCAATCCGGTGCCTCAATTATAAAAAAAACTTTGTAAATATATAGTACAACAAAATTCTTAATTCGTTCTCTTTTAGATATTTAATGAAAGGCATTGAACGTGCTGATTCCTTCAACTTCAACCCTCACAAGTGGTTATTGGTTAATTTTGACTGCTCAGCAATGTGGCTGAAAGACCCATCGTGGCTTGTAGATGCATTCAATGTAGATCCTCTATATCTCAAACATGAACAACAAGGTAAGCTCTTCTCTAATTTCGTTTATATCTTTCTACTATATTCTAAATAATTATATGGGAATGGATGTTACGCATGTGAAAATTATTCAAATTCTAGGTGCTGCACCAGACTATCGCCACTGGCAAATTCCTCTAGGTCGACGTTTCAGAGCCTTAAAACTATGGTTCGTTCTCAGATTGTATGGCATAGAAAATCTTCAAGCCCACATACGTAAACACATTGCACTTGCGCATTATTTCGAAAAATTATTACACGGCGATAACAGATTTGAAATAACGGAGGAAGTAATTATGGGACTCGTTTGCTTCAGGCTTAAAGGTAGTAATGAATTGAATGAGGCGCTACTGAAGCGAATTAACGGTAGAGGTACGTAAAACAGATATATGAAGGAAATATAATAGTAAAGAGTATTCAAAATACGTTTATTTTCAGTAGTCATCAGTCATTTTACATAGAAAACGTATTGCTTCTAAGAATACATTGGTTTATTTTATATTTTTAATATATAATCTTCACCCTCACGTTTTTTCAAGTTTCTTACAGTTTATAAATAAAAAACCGGTCAAGTGCAAGTTGAACTTGCACAATTAGTGTTCCGTACCTTGATTGTTTTTAAAATAAAATTTTTTGTTAGGGTGGTATAAAATGATCAGTGACTTCATAAAAAACACACCCCAAATAAGTTTTCAACAAAGTTTGTTTCCAATCTTTACTGAAAACTGGTGACCTTGAATTTTTTTTTTTTTTTTTTATATACCAAATAAATTATTAAAGGTAACGCACTCGTGATAATTTTCGTTCAATCTATACCCCGTGGAGAATATTCCAGGATTTTTTCAAAATTTTTTGATCAGAATTTTTCGAGATAAGGTAGGGGACAGCTATTTTTTAAAAGTAATACGAAGAAAAGTGTGCGCAAGTATTACATTATATATATATATATATATATATATATATATATATATATATATATATACATATATATATATATATATATATATATATATATATATATATATATATATATATATATATATATATATATATATATATCCCTCAAAACGAACCTCTTAAGTCAAAATTTATGTTACGGTGGTATAAAATGATCAGTGACTTCACAAAACACACCCCAAATGAGTTTTTTCAACAAAGTTTGTTTCCAATCTTTACTGAAATCTGATGACCTTGAAATTTTTGTTTTTTTTATATACCATATAAATTATTAAAGGTAATGCACTCGTGATAATTTTCGTTCAATCTACACCCCGTGGAGAATATTCCAGAATTTTTTCGAAACTTTTTGATAAGTACTTTTCCAGATAAGGCCTGGGACAGCGATTTTTCGCGAATTTTTAAAATTATACAAAGAAAAGTGCGCGCAAGTATAATATTATATATATATATTTTTTACTCGTGTTTTCACAAGCTTTCATTTGACACCACACTCGATGACCTAGTAAAAAAATTTTTCTTTCACTTCCGACTTCACCCCCCAAAACTAACCTCTTAAGTCAAAATTTAATTCTCAAAACTACATGGCTCTGATGAGGCCATCAATTCCTATATTATTACCAAATTTCACCTTTCTATGTCAAATAGTTTCCGAGAAAATCGGGTGTGACAGACAGACAGACACCGAAGTGATCTTATAAGTGTTCCGTACGGAACACTAAAAACAGTAGATCTATCCTGTTAAAGCATACTTTATTTTTAGTGTTCTGTACGGAACACTTATAAGATCACTTCGGTGTCTGTCTGTCTGTTTGTCAGACCCGATTTTCTCCGGAACTATTTGTCATAGAAAGTTGAAATTTGGTAATAATATAGGAATTAATGGCCTCATCAAAGCCGTGTAGTTTTGAAAGACAAATTTTGACTTAAGGGGGTAGTTTTGGGGGGTGAAATCGGAAGTGAAAAAAAAATTCTTTTAGTAGGTCATCGAGTGTGGTGTCAAATGAAAGCTTGCGAAAACACGAGTAAAAAATATATATATAATGTAATACTTGCGCACACTTTTCTTTGTATTATTTTAAAAAAATCGCTGTCCCCCCACCCTATCTCGAAAAGTACTGATCAAAAAATTTTGAAAAAAATTCTGGAATATTCTCCAGGGGGTGTAGATTGAACGAAAATTATCACGAGTGCATGACCTTAAATAATTTATCTGGTATATAAAAAAAACAAAAATTTCAAGGTCATCAATTTTCAGTAAAGATTGGAAACAAACTTTGTTGAAAACTCATTTGGGGTGTGTTTTGTATAGTCACTGATCATTTTATACCACCGTAACAACATTTCTTATTTTAAAAGCAATCAACGTACGGAACATTAATTGTGCAAGTTCAACTTGCACTTGACCGGTTATTTTAACTTTGAAAGTCACTAATTCACACACATTCGATGATTTAGGAGGCATAACTCTAAAACTTCGAATAGTAAAATCTTTGTCGAAATATTTATGTCATATCTATTAGATAAACACAAAAATATGTCTGTAAATACTTTAATTGAGCCATCAGTTTTTCCTAAATATAAATATATAAAAACAACAATTGTTTTGAAACAAATATATTAAGAAAATTGGTTACAAGATTTACTTTCCTTGGAAGCGTACTGTTCTAAAATAACCACTAAATTTGACTATTTCACACTAAAAAATACTGAAATTTATTGAAATGAAATATTAATTTTAAAAAGTAGAAATTTACTTTGATTATATAGCCAAAAAAAATATTTAATGATTAAAAAACCGGTCAAGTGCAAGTTGAACTTGCGCAATTACTGTTCCGTACGTTGATTGCTTTTAAAATAAAAAATTTTGTTACAGAGGTATCAAATGAGTTTTCAACAAAGTTTCTTTCCAATCTTTACTGAAATCTGATGACCTTGAAATTTTTGTTTTTTTTTTATATACCAGATAAATTATTAAAGGTAATGCACTCGTGATAATTTTCGTTCAATCTACACCCCGTGGAAAATATTCCAGAATTTTTTCGAAATTTTTTGATAAGTACTTTACGAGATAAGGCGGGGGACAGCGATTTTTCGCGAATTTTTAAAAATAATACAAAGAAAAGTGCGCGCAAGTATAACATTATATATATATATATTTTTTACTCGTGTTTTCACAAGCTTTCATTTGATACCACACTCGATGACCTAATAAAAAATTTTTTTTTTCACTTCCGACTTCACCCCACAAAACTAACCCCTTAAGTCAAAATTTAACTCTGAAAACTACATGGCTCTGATGAGGCCATCAATTCCTATATTATTACCAAATTTCACCTTTCTATGTCAAATAGTTTCGGAGAAAATCCGGTGTGACAGACAGACAGACAGACAGACACCGAAGTGATCTTATAAGTATTCCGCACGGAACACTAAAAACTACAATTCTCTTTGGTATAAATAAAAAATTCTCAGGTATATTAAAAAAACCTTCTTGATCTGTAAATAAAAATAAACCTTTTTTATGATGTATGGCTGAATTATTATTTATTATCAAACTGCAAGTTAAAAAAATATGTTGCCGTTATCTAAAAACCCTAAGACCTGCAGAAAGGAAAAATATAAATGTTTGTTCACGAATACAATATTTCCTGTTAGCAGGGAAAGTAAGTACAATATTTTACCTGCAGTTTCGTAAGTGCATTTCCACCAACTTACCTTTTTGTATTTCTAAAACTTGTTCTATATTCAATTCAACATTTTCTTAGGTTACTGTATAATCAGATCTCAATTCCTTCTATACAGTATTTGTGTTAAAATTGAAAATAATGGAAATAATGGAAAAAAAACCAGAAGACAGCATTGGTATAACAACTAAAGACGAAACGAAAAGAATCGCATTTTTAGAAGTTACCAAAAGTGTTCTTCGTATTTGCTGAACCCTCCCAAGACTCGTTTCGTCGTATCGCGGCTCATCAGCTGGGCTAAGTTCAGCAAATACGAGACTTTCTTTTTTTGTCAAGGGGAAATCCGCCTTATGGATTCTGGAGCAGTCTGCGTCACCATAAGGGTGCCCCAAAGTGCTCCAGTTATGTGGGGCTCTCCAACCTGAAGGGTTGGCATACCCAATAAAACTCCTTGTGAGCCGGGAAAACCCTTTACTCCTTTTACATGACTGATCTTGTTAAATGTCTAGACTGGTTGATGATTTTTAACTCAAGGTTAATTTTTCTGTTGACTAGAATGCAAATACAAGAACACATTTTTAGTCCTTTATGCAAGTAACTAACCGAAAACTATAACAAATAGATGCTTATACTGCACTCTGTCGGCGACTTACTAAGTCTATTCAAGCAGAGCGGCACAGCACGGCTGGCACTTATTGCAGAAACGCACCTTTCTCGAGCTTACTGCTCGAAGGCATAGATGACAGCAGTGGTAACTTCTAAAAATGCGATTCTTTTCGTTTCGTCTTTAGTTGTTATACTGTCATCTATGCCTTTGAGCAGTAAGCTCGAGAAAGGTGCGTTTATGCAATAAGTGCCAGCCGTGCTTTTTTTTTTTTAGGGGTCTATGGTGCTTGAATAGACTTAGTAAGTCGCCGACAGAGCGCAGTATAAGCATCTATTTGTTATAGAAAAACAAGAACACTGAAATAGAAGTATATTACGACATACACCCAATTACCCTGTTAGCTCCCCTACTCCAGCCCTTTGACGCCTTATATGTTTTATTACAAATGATTATACTTAAGATTTGCCCATTCTCTGATCAAAAAAATCCTAGAAAGTTTCTCATAATACTATATAAACTAGATTCTCCTGTCATTTTCACTCCCTTCTCGTATTAAAATTGATAGCAATAAGAAATAACCTAATTTTCATATTCCTACAGTCTAAGAGGCCTGACAAGGGCATATAGCACGATATATATGAAGCAACCCCTCTAACTCTCTGCCCCAACGCATTAACCTCTGATATAATTTACAATAAAACTTAAAATTTACTAACCAAAAAACTGGAAAAATCTCAAAATACTGTTGAAACTATACCCCTTTCTTGTATTTAAAATGAAGATAATGAAAACATAACTTCTGAATTCCTCGATTCCAGAAACCTTAAAAACGCCATACAACGAGATATATATATATATATATATATATATATATATATATATATATATATATATATATATATATATATATATATATATATATATATACTCGTATATATATATATATATTCACCCTCTTCGCTTTAAGCGATATCGCTCAAAAACTATAGGCATTATACCGTCCAAGTTTGAAACTGATATCTCATTTTGCTCGAGAGTTATCGTGCCAACAGATCGACGGAAATGAGTGACTATGTTTTTCGTGATTAAGAAATCCTAAATTTCGAATTCTTTGAGTTCATTTTACCAATTAGCATATAATTTTTTTTTACTAGTGAATTTTTAAATGATTAACAGGTAACATGTTTCTGTTTCTTATTTCATATGGTATTGCCAAGTATTATTAAAGCATATTCTCAAGTGTGTAGTAACCTGTAAGAAAGACGTGACAAAAGTCTAATCCAAATATAAACAGAGGCTGTATGTAACTGTATGGTATAAAGATTATATAGCAACGTAGACGACGGTCTGCCGTGATCTTTACATTTGAAATACCTTGGGTTTCGGGATTAGATCATTAAGTTAAAAGTTGCTGCTGTTTACATGTCCTTTTTTAGATATTAATTATGGACCCCTTAGTTATTCCTCTGTTCTCACTCACTCGATCTCCGCTGCTATAAAATCGATATACATTCACCAAAACAATCTAAGCAATCTTCATAAAAATATTTATTTTCAGGAATTATTCACTTGGTTCCTTCAAAAATCCGTGACACCTATTTCCTAAGATTAGCAATTTGTTCAAGATACACGGAAGAAAGTGACATTGACATTTCGTGGAAAGAAGTTAAGGAAGCTGCCGACGAAGTTTTAGCCGAACATAAACAATGAAAATGGAACAACGTCTTTAATAGGTTTAGGAAAAGAGTATTACAGATCTTTACTTTATGTTGTTTACCTTTATTACGTTAGGATCGATTTTTTTTTGATAGTCAAAAATTTATTGAGAGATAATACGGGCCCATTTGCGAATTTCTTAAAAAGAGTTTATTTTTAGGAGGTTTTTATCTTGTCCGTGCCGTGTAGTACATCAGGCTTCCTGCATGTACGATGACATGAAGATGGGTATCTTGTTTTTAGAATATATAGTATGTATGTAAGCTTTTTATAGGAAATCTATTGAATAAAATAGTCATTTATCTTGCTATTACTTTAACTATATCTTTTTTAAAATGAATATTTCATTTGTATTTTTATTCGGATTGAAATGGACCAATTTTTTTACGAATGTTTTCTTGACAATAATATTTTATATTTATATAAATATGTTAAGACAGTAAAAGTAAGTATGTAGAAATCTTGGAAAATATAATGATCCTTTAAAATAACGTATACTTCTTCGCCACACTTTCTGGCCAGCTACATCGCTACAATTCAGAGATTGAGTTAAATTATTTTTAGAGATATTGCTTGCTTGGTGTATGGATGTAAAATGTGTATGTAAATTATATTTATTTATAAAAATTATAGCTTCTTATCGTTTATTTATTGAAAAAAAGACATTTATTTATACGTATAGATATTTTTATTTTTTACGCTGTTAATAAATTAATGAAAAAAAATTACCAAAAACACATAAGTTTATCAAATGCATGTCAAGAATATAAATGTTAACTCTTAAAATTATAAAATAAAGTATATTGGCAGTCATAAATATAACTGTTTTGTTTTGCATCAATATTCCTATAGTTTTGGCGGTGGACCACTGAACTTCTTAGTTAGTTGGATTATTCTTTCTGCTTCTCGAATTCCACTCAGTCTGGCGCCATGGACCATTGAGTAATGCCCTTAAAAATGAACATTTAATTTAAAATATATCCATGGTACATACTTCAAAATGGTGGGTATTCAGCGTATGCAATATTTTAGACGCATCTATAATATGTATCAAATGCAACTCAAAAACTGTGCCAGGGAACTAACACCAGTTTTCTGTAGACTTTTCAACCTATCCTACAGGAAGGGAATATTTCCTTCCTGCTGGAAATGTGCCACAGTTCAGCCTAAAAAAGGCTGGAAGACCTTGCCAAACAACTACCGACCAGTCGCACTGCTTTCAATAATATCGAAAGTCATGGAAAAGGCTGTCAATCAGCATCTTCTAAAATACCTTGAAGGATTCAACATTATTTGCGATCACCAATATGGCTTTCGTAAACATAGATCAACAGGAAATCTTCTGACTTATGTAACACATGTTTGGAACAACGCAATTGAATACTTCAGAGAATCTCGAGCGGTTGCTCTTGACATATCCAAGGCATTCGACCGTGTTTGGCACGATGGACTGATGGCTAAGCTACGCTCTTATGGTATGTCTGAAAAGTTCTGTTTGTGGCTCTCATGTTTCCTCAGAGAGCGTTCTTTACGAGTCAGTCGACGGATTTCTTTCTAACGCCTTTACTGTTAACGCCGGTGTGCCCCAAGGCTCCATACTGTCTCCTACTCTCTTTCTCATTTACATTAACGATCTGCTGGAAAAGACCGGGAATCCAATCTACAGCTTTGCAGATGACAGTACGCTTATCTCTTCATTTACTTTGAACGCTCGGACATCGGCTGCTCAGGCGAATATCTGCAGACAGCAGGAAGTCATTCAACTTAACAAAAACCTGGAAGAAATTCTATCTTGGGGTGACAGTAACCAAGTGGAATTTAACGCTATAAAAACCCAGGTGGCAGTTTTTTCCAAAAAAGTTAACGTTGCTGAACCCGACATAGTTATGTCGGGGCACTTCATTCCCCTAGCATCGTCACTCAATTTGTTGGGCGTTAATTTGGGAGCAAATATGTCCTGGCATGAACATGTTGTAGGCATAGCAAGAAGAGCTTCTCAAAAGTTGGGAATATTATTTCGAACCAGAAACTTTACACTCCACAACAACTGTTAATTCTTTACAAAGCTCAAATTCGACCAACTATGGAATACTGCTCCCATGTTTGGGGCTCCGCTCTCAAACATACACTGCATTTGTTGGGTTCTGTTCAGAGAAGGGCTGTTCGTCTGACTGGAGACCCAGAACTGACCGGCGGCCTTGATTCGCTGGAACATCAAACGACTTGAGTTTATTCTACAAGTATTTTCATGGAGAGTGTTCGAAGGATGTAGCTTGCTTAATTCCTCCCAGAGCGGTGCATGTTAGAAGTACACGTCGAGCTGATACTTCACATCCGTATGAGGTTCAGCTTGTTACTCCTCGTACAACGCTTTTCAAGAAGTCTTTTATATGGAGAACATCATCCCTTTGGAATGGCTTACCCAGGACTGTGTTTCCCACCGAGTACAATTTACAGCGATTCAAGAACAACGTGAATCGCTTTTTTTTTCCGCACACGTGTCGCTCCTGTAGCGCTTTAGGGACTTCCCTGCAGCACGTGTGCTAGATCCATAAAAAAAAATCTGTTTGTCTGTCCGTTAGTGCGCTTATCACTCGAGAACCACTTATCCGATTTACGATATTTTTTTTTTTAAACATACATATGTTCTCTGGCCAGGTTATAGGATATATAGGTAACATAAGGAATAAGCATTGACGATAATAGTGAATCAAGTCGGAAAAAAGTTTGCCGCTAGCGCGTTTTCTTGCAATACACTGCCTAAACCATTAAATATAAAACAATATCATGTCGTAAAGAATATTATATACTATATAAAATGCAACGTCTCTCTGTCTGTCTGTCCGTTAGTGCGCTTATGACTTCAGAACCACTTATCCGATTTATATGTTTTTTTTTTAACTCATACATATCTTCTTTAATTCATACATGTGTTCTCTGGCCAGGTTATCTATAATCTTCTATAATACGTATAAAATGCAACGTCTCTCTGTCTGTCTGTCCGTTAGTGTGCTTATCACTCGAAAACCATTTATCCAATTTATGTGTTTTTTTTTTTTAATTCGCACATTTGTTCTCTGGCCAAGTTATCTATAATCTGCTGTAATACAAATAATCTTCTATAATACGTATAAAATGCAACGTCTCTCTGTTCGTCTGTCCGTTAGTGCGCTTATCACTCGAAAACCACTTATCCAACTTACGTGCTTTTTTTTTTAAATTCATACATCTGTTCTCTGGCCAGGTTATCTATAATCTTCTATAATATATATAAAATGCAACGTTTCTCTGTCTCTCTGTCTGGCTGTCTGTCCGTTAGTGCGCTTATCACTGGAGAACCACTAATCCGATTTACGTGTTTTTTTTTTAAAACATACATATGTTCTCTGGCTAGGTTATAGGATATATTTTATTACATTAGGTAACATGAGGAATAAGCAGTGACGATAATAGTGAATCAAGTCCACTCGAGCGGAGCCGCGGGCACGGCTAGTTCATAATAAAATAAACTTAGTTACCTGCGCAAGTTGCATCTCCTGCAAATAGTAAAATAGGCGGTACAGGATCACATGATCCGGGTACGGGGCAACTCAGATCGCACTGATGGCCAACATTTGAGTTAAGACCTAGGTAGGAAAAGGAACCGCAGAAATACGGGTCAGACGCCCATTTTGAACGTAGGATTGTGGAAGGATAGGGAAGCGATGCGTCACCGGTAAATTGTCTAAGAACCCTTGTAATTCCTGTGGAAAAAACAATAAATAAGTATGGATTATTATTACCAATGACATATGTAGGTTAAACTCCACACACATATCGGCTAGCTGTGGAGAGTGTGTTGTTTAAGTTAGGACCCAAAAGTCAGAGGTGGCTCGTTTTTAAATAAAATACGAGGCTGGTTTGAAAAGTCCGTGCAAAAATAAAAACTACTTATGTGTTTGAGGTAAACCTTTTTTTTATTTTTCGACATAGTCTCCTTTTAGGCTTATACACTTCGTCCAACGATGTTCTAGTTTGTTGATCCCTTCCGAATAATAGGATTTGTCCAAGTCTGCAAAATATCCATTAGTGTCTGCAATCACCTCCTCGTTTGAATAAAATCTTTGTCCCGCCAGCCATTTCTTCAAATTGGGGAACAAATAGTAGTCCGAGGGAGCCAAGTCTGGAGAATAGGGGGGATGTGAAACGAGTTGGAATCCTATTTCCATTAATTTTGTGACCACAAATGCTGAGGTGTGTGTTGGGGCGTTGTCGTGATGGAAAAGGACTTTCTTGTGGGCCAATCGCGGGCGTTTTTCTTGCAGCTCGGTTTTCAAACGACCCAATAACGATGAATAATATTCACCTGTAATAGTTTTACCCTTTTCCAGATAGTCGATGAGGATTATCCCTTGCGAATCCCAAAAGACAGTCGCCATAACCTTTCCGGCCGAAGGAACGGTCTTCGCCTTTTTTGGTGCAGATTCCCCCTTGGTAACCCATTGTTTATATTGTTGCTTGGTCTCAGGAGTATAGTAATGTATCCATGTTTCATCCACAGTGACGAAACGACGCTTAAAGTCCTCCGGATTCTTCTGGAACAGCTGCAAACCATCCTTGCAACATTTCACACGATTCCGTTTTTGGTCAAGCGTGAGCAATCGCGGCACCCATCTTGCGGATAGCTTTCTCATGTCCAAATGTTTATGCAAAATATTATGTACCCGTTCAGTCGAGATGCCCACAGCACTAGCAATCTCACGCACTTTAACTCTTCTGTCATCCATCACCATATCATGGATTTGATCAATGATTTCTGGAGTCGTAACCTCCACAGGCCGTCCAGAACGTTCAGCGTCACTTGTGCCCATATGGCCAGTCCGAAAATTTTGAAACCACTTATAAACTGTTCTAATCGAAGGTGCAGAGTCACCATAATATTTATCAAGCTTCTCTTTAGTCTCCTGAGGCGTTTTGCCTTTCCTAAAGTAATGTTTAATCACCACACGAAATTCTTTTTCGTCCATTTCTTGAAAATCACTCGACTTCCTTGATTCACACGAATGCCAAACACAAAGAAATAGACCAATATGGCTGAAACTTGGTGTGCGTTCATTCAAGAGATGCTACTAACTAAACATGACCTCGATACGCGCCGGTGGTGCCTTCTCTCGGACTTTACACGGACTTTTCAAACCAGCCTCGTATATCAGCTTTGGAAATCATAGTTGTTATATTTAATAATATAATTAATTTAAAAACCGTACATCATCAAGCTGAATTTCAAAAATTCGCGTTAAATCTATAAAGTTGCATATCACTAACATTCAATCAGATAAAAGTATTTAATGCATGTATTGACTGAAATTAAATAATGTAGCTTACATGAGATTTACTATGTGGAATGAAAAGTCCCGAGAATTCCCGAGAGATAGCAGCACCAACAAGAATCATATGATTTTCAGTTAGTGTTAACTCTCAGAAGATTCGTGTAAAATTTGTATGACATTTTGTGCATTAGTTTGTGAGTTACAGCTGTTTAAATAATGTTACTTTCGATTTTTGTAAAACGATGGAACAAAAAGAATTTTGTGAGTTGCTTTTTAATGGGAAAAATACAGTCAGAACCTAAAAATGGCTTAAGAAGTATTATGGCACATCTGCTCCATCGAAAGCAACTATATGTCGATGGTTTAGTGACCTTTAATGGGGTCATACAAGTACCGATAATACATCACGTTCCGGATATCCAAATGAGGCTGTCACGCCTAAAAGACAAATAAATTCACCATATTGTTCTCAATGACAGCAAAGTGAAAGTGAGAAAGGTAGCTGACATCGTGAAGATATCAACAAAACGCGTATGGCATATATTGCAGGTATATTTGCATAGGAAAAAGCTGACTGGTTAAAAACGGTAACGTGTCCAAGATTTAGAACGCTGTTTGATACTACTGGTATTTTGGCGTCTTCCAAAGGAGTTCTGGCGTCGATTCGTAACAATGGACGAAACATGGAGCAACCACTACACTCGTGAGTCCAACAATCAGTCGGCAGAGGGGTTGGAACCGCATAAAAGTCGACCGAAGCAGCTGGAAAGGTTTTGGCAAATATTTTTTGGGACGAACATGAAACAATGCAAAAACGAAAATCCATGAAACAAGACACCGTGACGTGAAAATAAGTTAAAAATTTTGAATCACGATATAAGGAAATGTATTAGAAGAGATGTAAGAAACTATAACAATAAGAAAATTGAAGAAACTCTGGAGCACAAAAAGGATATAAAACTTTTACAAAGATCATTAAATGAAGAACAACTACTAATAACAAAATGAGTAGATGAGAACAACCAAATAATAGCTCAAACGAATGAACCACGACTGAATATTAAGATATTCTACAAGGACCTTTATGAGAGTAAACTTGAACCAGCACCAGACAAAAGCGAGGATCTGAAGATATTCGCAACATCACCAAATACGAAATACAGGATTCTTTAAATAAAATGGCAAGAGGAAGAGCTGCAGGTGAAGACGGCGTACTTCGAGACTGGGAAAATGCTGTGGCGGTCTTGTTCTTCAAAAAAGGAGATAAGTCTAAATTAACCAACTATAGACCAATCAGCCTCCTATCCCTAATGTACTACAAGTTATTTATGAAAATAATAACTGAGAGACTCACAAAGAAATTAGACGCTTACCAACCTAGAGAACAAGCTGGATTTAGAAAAGGCTTTAGTACACTGGACCACCTTCAAGTATTGAGAACCTTAATAGAAAAGTCAAACGAGTATAATTTTGGGTGGCCTTTGTGGATTACGAGAAAGCGTTTGACACCCTTGAAATGTGGGCAACATTAAATAGTCTAAGTAACTGTAGAACTGACAGCAGATACTCGAGGAATATTCAAAATGTATATAAAAATGCAACATTTCAGATAGTATTGAAAGAAAACACCAATAAGACAGAAAGGAAAAGTGGGGTACATCAAGGGGGTACATCATCTCGCCGAATTTGTTTACGTTGGCGCTAGAAGATCTTTTCAAACAACTTCCATGGACAAGTAAGGGTATAAATATAGGAGAAGAGCAACCCAATCATTTGCGATTCGCGGATGATATTGTGCTTATATCTAACAACAGAGAGATTGGTCTGAAGATAAACATCGCCAAAACCATATTCATGAGAAATGACGACTGTGACAAAGAAGCAGAACTGGACATTGAAAACGTGAAAATCACAAGAATGGATTCATACGTATATCTTGGACAACAAATAGTAATATACAAGGAAAACTTGAAAGTGGATCTACCAAGGAGAATATCATTGGCTCGGTCGGCATTTGGCAGATTGCGGAACATCTTCCTTTCCAATATCTAAAATACACTAAAAGTGAATACATTTGATCAATGCGTGTTGCCAGTATTGACATACGGAACGGAAACGTGGGCCTTGAATCAAGACTTTATAAATTGCCTACAAGTAGCTCAACGATCGATGGAAAGAAGGATGTTGGGAATATTGTTGAGGGATAGGCTGACTAAGGAAGAAATTCGAGGAGGGTCCAAGATAACTCATGTAGCTGAGAGGGTAAGCAGGTTGAAGTGAAGATGGGCGGGTCATATAGCAAGACTCTCTGATAATCGATGGACCCATAAGTTAATCAACTGGAGGCCCTGGAATGAGAAAAGAAGTAGAGGATGCCCGCAAATCCGCTGGTCTGACGACATCAAAAGACTAGTGGGATATAACTGAATAAACAAGGCCCAAAATTGAAGAAGATGGACTTACTTAGGGGTGGCTTGTGTCCGACGATGGACTGCATAGCTGCTGCTGATGATGATGATGACATGAAATAACACTGATCGACTATCTTGAGAAGGGGGTGAATAATCACCAGATACTATTACGTTGGTTTACTGGACTGTTTGAATGGTGAAATCAAGAAAAAAAAAAAAAACGCATTTAGCGAAGAAAAAAAAAAAAGTTGTTTCACCAAGCTACTGCATCAGCTCCCATTGATGGTAAAATTGTCCTAATTGCTTCCTCATGTGGCTTATTCACCAGATCTGGCCTACAGTGATTACTACCTCTTTCCAAATTAGAAAAGGTGTCTCCAGAGAAGAGATTGCTTTTTCTTTAAAAGTGCCTGGATTTTTCACCCCTTTTAAAGTCTCGGGTTTTTTCATCTTATGTAGTTAAGATAGTACATTTTACTAGAACGTAAGAACTTATTTACTGATTAAATTCTTTCATTCGTTGTATGTAAATTGTATAACAGAAATATATATAAAGTTTGACACGTTTCAATTCTAAATATTCTTATACAATTCCGAAAAGACATAAAAATATGCAGTTATAGAAAAAAAAAAAAATCAATAACATTAGGTGCAGTAATAGAATAAAACGCCGTTGAGGATTATCGGTTGGTCGAAAAAATGTAAAAAAAGTTTATTTTTGTAAGAAACAAACTTTTTCAGAATTTGGCAATTTCGTTTTTAGGTCTCAGGGGAAAATTTTTCAACGGTTTTGCATTAAATTCACCTGTAGAGTATATTTTATCTGCTGCGCTGTGTTTACCGAACACTATTATTGAAAACAGAATGTTAATCTGTCTCTACTACCATATTTCAAATAGTTAATGCCTTAATATTACTAAATTAATAAATTTTCTGATATTTAGTACTCAAAGGAAAAGATTTAATAAAACAAAATGATAATAGACATTTTATATTTATAATATTGATAGTGTAAAGCAAAATACAATACCTCTACGAGAATAATTTATATCTTGCAAATAGTGATAGTTGTAAATATAACCTAATTTTTAATTAGGGTCTTATAACCTATAAATATAACATAAAAAAATTAAACCGACTTTGCGACGTTCCTGCAGTCGTATTTTCTTTTTCTTTGCCAGTTCCCAACTTCTTTGGCTGTTGTTGAAGACACCATTTCAAGGCTATCTCCGAAGAATCTAGGTTAACTAAACCTAGAACAGCATGACTAAATTATAAGATCTAAATAGGCTTCAAAAGAATTCCTTTATCTCAAAATATATTAAAGATGTGGATATTAAACCAAATCATAACCATAAATTAATAAATGGAATACTTTAGAATAATAATAGGAAAGTTAAATAATTTTGAATTATAAATAATTGTAAAGGAACCTTTTAGGCTTTTTCATAGTAATTTCTGAAAGGTCTTCAATTTTCAGTACACACTTTCTCTTTCTGAAACACAAATAAAACATTTAAAAAATTTAAAAATAATGCAATTAAGTCCACATTTTCATTAATTCTGTCAGTTATCTTTTGTTTTACCATAAAAAATTTTGGTAACTGAGTACTTTCTGCTACCAACGCCAGTTTAACTTAAATCTCAGAACTTGCAGCTTGAACTGGTACTGTTCTTGATTCTGAATCTGCACTGTCTAAACTTCTAGATCTATAAAGCAAAAAAGTTTTAGTTATTAAACTAAAAAATAAAATATGTCCTAGCTTTTTATTTTCCTTGTTGACTTTTCTTCAATCGTTTCAATAACATTAGGAATAAAAATTTAAACAACTGTTTAAGATCACCACTTATGTTTATTATATTAATTGCTGACAACTGTTTCGACACACTGTGTCTTCTTCTGGAGTACAATGTAAATAAACTAACAAAGTATATTACAGAATATATAGTTTACCTAATTACAAGTACTAAATTCATTAACAATATTTACCTTAATACCTAGGACATGTTCAATAAAGGAGACCCTCCCCCATCTAATCGTTGAGTAATAAACCTGAGGATTATTTCTGGTTAATTTCTACCTGTTCTAAACAATTCAGTAATTCTCCTTTATTTCCATTATGCAAAATTTTGAAATCTTCATTGAATGTATGGTTTTCATCTGTTAAATGTTTAGCGTAATGAGATTTGTTATTTTCCATTCTATAGCTTTGTTTATGTTTCTTTATTCTTTTCTAAAAAGATCTGCTTGTTTGTCCTATATACGTTTTATTGCAAGTGCCACAGCATAATTCGTAAACCCCCGTTTTATTTTCTTTTTTTGTTTTACTTTTATTATTTTTAATATTTCGAGCTAATGTGTTATTTGTACGGAAAGCGATGTTTATGGAAAAAATTTTGAATTTTATTAGTCAATCTTCCGGTATAAGTGAGTGTATGATATTTTTCTTTGTTTAGTTGTTTGTACGGGTACACCAGTCCTATTGCTTTTTTTAAATTGTTTTTTCATTAAAATATTGTCTACGAAATCGCTCTGGTACCCACTGTTTATACTATTTTTAATGAAAAAACAATTTAAAAAAGCAATGGGCCTGGTGTACCCGTACAAACAACTAAACAAAGAAAAATTTCATACACTCACTTATACCGGAAAATTGACTAATAAAATTCAAAATTTTTTCCATAAACATCATGCAATAAAACGTATATAGGACAAACAGGCAGATCTTTTTATAAAAGAATAAAGGAACATAAACAAAGTTATAGAATGAAAAATAACAAATCTCATTACGCTAAACATTTAACAGATGAAAATCATACGTTTAATGAAGATTTCAAAATTTTTCATAATGGAAATAAAGGAGAATTACTGAATTGTTTAGAGCAGGTAGAAATTAACCAGAAAAAATCCTTAGGTTTAATACTCAACGATCAATTAGACGGGGGAGGGTCTCCTTTAATGAACTTGTTCTAGGTATTAGGGTAAATATTGTAATTAGGTAAACTATATATTCTGTCACATACTTTGTTAGTTAATTTACATCGTGCTCCAGAAGAAGACACAGTGTGTCGAAACAACTCTCAGCAATTAATATAATAAACATAAGTGGTGATCTTAAACAGTTGTTTAAATTTTTATTCCTAAAGTTAGTGAAATGATTGAAGAAAAATCAACAAGGAAAATAAAAAGCTAGGACATATTTTAATTTTTTAGTTTAACTAAAACTTCTTTGCTTTATAGATCTAGAAGTTTAGCCAGTTCAGGTGGGAAGTTCTGAGTTTTAAGTTAAACTGGCGTTGATAGCAGAAAGTACTTAGTTACCAAAATTATTTATAGTAAAACAAAAGATAACTGACAGAATTAATGAAAATGTGATCTTAAACAGTTGTTTAAATTTTTATTCCTAATTATTATGGATCTCCATCAAGTAACGGCTAAATCAGTGCAGTCATTAACATTACTCTTAACTTGTTACTATTTGCTGCCAATGACAGTTCCTCTGATCTACAACAAAAACTATAAAAACAATATTGAATAATATTCAATGACCAGTTAAACATTGCTACGTTTATTACTAGTTCAAATAAATGAGTTTTATTTAAATAAGGCTTTAAAATAAAAATAACTTACCTTACACTAAAGTCATACACTGGAAGTAAATATGAAACAGAAGGTAATAAATACAGTTTCTTTTTCTTCTGAATATAACTGATAACTAAAATCAAAAATGTACGTAACTACACACTTAATAGATTTCTTAATTTATACTTGTACCTGTTTTCTTTTTCAATTTTATTCGGAACTGCATCATAATTTAAGTTTTTTTGCCTTTATCAGTTACATCAAATGATTCCTTTCTAAAATGTTTTAAATAAATGTACGCATACTTTTGTTTGTTTTATGGTAACTGTTTATATGATGTAATCAAATTCTCACGTCGCTTTTCTTTTAGTGTCAGTTTAGGAAATCTTGAAATAAACATCATTACTTTGTTTTTTCTTTAAAAAACTAAGTTGGAAAAAATAATATAATTGTTCTTCCAACATCACGCAACTTATTATTTTGCGCCTTTTTTATTTACATAACTTCATACATATCAGGGCTAACAACAGCACCACACCAACACCAGTTCTACAAATATTTCTACACGAAAGCCATTGCCACTGCCATTTTGTTTGCTGTTAAATGTAAAGTTCAAAATAAAAGAATCTCTTCCAACACACTTCTACTAAATCAAATATCTGAAAAAATCGTCTGTACAGGGTGAGTCAACGATAGAGTAAAGTTTTATTATCTCATTTGTTTCGGGAATGACGAAAAAATGTTAAATACAATAGTTTTAGGGAATGTTAAGGTGCACAGTTTTTAAAATTATTTTTGAGTATACAGGATACTTCAAAAAAGTGTGGCCGATATAACATATGTTTTTTAAATAGAATATTCTATTTTCTTTTTTATATTTAAATTCTGCGTAAAATTTTATAACTTTTTTATTAATAATGTTATATACCTAAACCTAGCAGTTTTTCTAATATTTCAAAAATACTGGTTTTCAGTTTTGTAAAAAATTGCCAGTAGCGTCATTGTTTCTGAAGGTAGAATACTCATAATTGGTACGAGCGTTCTATAAAGATGAAAAAAAAAGATATATGTAAAGAAATATAAGTTAGATGCTAGAGGGTGTTCAAAATAAATTTATACATTTCGACTACTTTAAGTTGAAAAACCTCAAATTTTTTAAAGGGCACACCCTGTATATAATTATTTTTTCTGATAGATTTTACGAAACTCTCCAACTTTTATTAAGTATGTCGTATACCTATTTCTAATAATTTTCGATTTATTTTGAATTTTTCAATTTTTACACTTACGCTATTGTGAAAACATAAACAAATAGTTAATAATAATTTTAATATGGTTTAACTCATCTAATGATTAATTATTATGACGTAATAAATGTTCAAAAATATGCCCGTCTACTTGAATACACATATTTAGTCGTTTTACTATATTTTCCTTCACTTTTCTTAGCATAAAGGGCGTAATTGTCCTGCACACATTCCGTATCCTATTTTCCATATCTACTGATGTTGTAGGAGGATTCACATAAACACGAACTTTATTGTAGCCCCAGAAAAAGAAGTCTAAAGGTGTTAAGTCGCATGATCGAGGGGGCCACTGAATGAATCCATCCCTACCGATCCTTTACGATCGTTTAAAAATTCCCGAACTTCCCAGTGGTAATGAGCCGGAGCTTCATCTTGTTGAATCCACATTTGTTCCCTTTCAAAGTAATCAACTTCTTCAAGAAGCTAGGATAATTCATTTTGCAAGATATCTAAGCCCGTTAAGCGGTTCACGAAAAAAATATGGACCAATAGTTCGAAAATTTAATATTCCACACCATACATTAAGCGACCATTGGTTTTGGTTTTAAACTTCCCGGACCCAAAATGGATTAACTGTTGAATAATAATGCATGTTATGGCTGGTAACTGCTCCATTACTGCGAAAAGTAGCTTCATCAGAAAACATTATTTGGTAGAAAAAATTTGGATTGGCCTCTATTGCTCCATTCGTGATGGTACAAAAGTTTACTCGTCGTTCAAAATTACGATCTTGAAGTTCTTGGTGTAATTCCACATGAAAGGGATATATTTGTATTATCTCATGGTGCGATTAGCCGTAAATTGGGACGATTCAGATAAGTCAGCTAGTTGACGGCTGCTGATCTGGGGATTATTTTCAACATGACGTAAAATCTCCATTACTTTTTCCTAATTGGTAGCATTCTGGTTTACTACTTTCCGTTTTGTATACTTAACGGTACTACTACCATCAAACCGTTTCTTTAAGCACTGAAAAGATTTTCTAGATGGTATACGTCTATTAGGGTATTTCGCTCCGTAAACGCTTACTGCCAAAAGACAATTTTTTCCCGCCTTGCCCAGTATATAAATCCATTAATTCATTTTTGGGAAAATCCATAATTATTACCTTTATACGTCTCTTACTACAAGAAATTAAACTATTTTTACTTGCTTAATAGACAAGTCAAAATTTGACAATGCCTACATTTTTGTTTTGTCTTGGCAACTATGATGTTATAACGTAAGTGTATTAAAAACAAGGGTAAAAATTGAAAAATTCAAAATAAATCGAAAACTATTTGAAATAGGTATATGACATACTTGATAAAAGTTGGAGGGTTTTGTAAAATCTATCAGAAAAAAATAATAATATACAGGGTGTGCCAGTTAAAAAATTTGAGATTTTTCAATTTAAAATAGTCGAAATGTAAAAATTTATTTTGAACACCCTGTAGCATCGAACTCAAATTTCTTTACATATATCTTTTTTTTTCATCTCTATACGACGCTCGTATCAACTATGAGTATTCCACCTTCAGAAACAATGGCGCTACTGGCAATTATTTACAAAACTGAAAACTCGTATTTTTAAAAAAAAACTATTAGGTTTAGGTATATAACATTATTAATAAAAAAGAATTCAGAAGATAATACAGATTCGAAATGCTCGAAATAATCTTAGATTTTGTTAGGTCTTATTAGGTAATAATACATATTTTAAGTCATTTTAAAACGGTTTAAGAAACTTATTTGTTTAGATTTAATAACATAACAAAACGTTTAAGGTGTGTTACAAATATTTCAACCAAATACTGAAATGATGGGTTGTTCAACTTATAGATGTCATTAATTACTACAGTCAATGTTTTACCTTCAGCAACTTCTTCATCTGTTGCATGTTCCATCACTATAGATTCAGGTCCTGAGATAAAAGCACAAAGTACGTGTTTGCTGCCTTCAACTTCTTCTATAGACAATAATCCTAAAAAAAGAAACCTTTTATTTTGTAAACCATTATTATAAAGTTTAGTAATCAGATATTCTAAACATACTTGACGTAAAGTTGCATATAAAACTTTTCTGTTTGACTAACGATGGTACAGTGCTCCCATATTTGAGGCTCTGCTTCCAACGTATTTGTTAGATTTTATTCAGAACAGAGCCGTATGCCGGATTGTAGACCTAGAACTCACCAGCAACTTTAGAACATCGAAGAATGGTTAGCGACGTGAGTATATTCTCTAAATTCAGGGATGTGATGTACCATGGATGTCGCTCTAATATATTACATCCGCATTAGCTTCTTATCATTTTATGTAGCACTCTTCAAGAATTCTTTTACACGGATAACCTCAACTCTTTGGAATAATTCGCCAAGGAGTGTATTTTCGGCAGAGTACAATTTGTAGCTATGCAACGTCAACGTGAATGGTTTTTTTCCCAGCACCCGCTGCTCCTATTGTGGTCTGGGATTTCCCCGAAACACATGTGTCGCGCACGTAAAAAGGAAAAAATAATTTTCCTTGTAATACTATACTTTTATACTTCAGAAACTGATTATTTACTCGCGTGTAGAATAAGTCAGGCACAACTTTCGGAATATGGTTTGTTACTCGATTGGTCAACACAGCACATGCAAAATGACTAAACAAAGATCCCATGAATGCTATTATTCCATGCCTTTCCTCCTACGATTAGTTTCTGAGCCTAAACTCTTCATCAGGTAGGCTTTAGGCAACGGTATCGATCGAGAAGATCCGAATAACGTGGAGAGTCGAGTTGGAATGACTCTCGCTGGCTTATAGCAATCATGGTACCTTAAATAAACGAGATACTACTCGTTGGGCAAGATACAAGCTCTTGCGCCATATCGTGAGATTTTTGAACTTCGAAAAAATGCTCAACTATATAAACCTAACTTTGTTAGGAAGGATCAACTAAATCGATATTCCAGAATAAAATTTTTATAGGCTCAGAAACTATAATCGTAGGAGGAAAGGCATGGAATATAGCATTCATGGGATCTTTGTTGGTCATTTTGCATGTGCAAATTTCTCGACTTTATGTGATTAACAAATGATAGCCAGTGTTCAATGCCAACAGTAGTGGATAAATAGTATTTTTACCTTTGGTCCAGTCAGTTCTATGTGATAATTCATCAGAAGACCAGGCAAACTTAATAGCACCTTCCGACCACACCCAAAATGGTTTTTCATAATCAAGGAATATCTTATCCACATTTCCCCATCCTACAATAATAATATATTTTTTACTACTAGAAACTGCTCTACACTTCTAATTACGATTTAACTGTCTCGAATTACACAGGTCAACATTTGATCTAAAAAAACACTCGGAGCGGTATGGTCCTTATGGGATTTTTGGGGTCGCTGATTACGATGAGCGGGTTGGTTAACCTTCATCACATCAGATTCAAGGTCATTTGAAGGTCAAATAGAGAAAAAACCGTAGGAAAAATCTGAAAAATTTCATGCATATGTTTCTGAGGTCCCTGAGTCCGAATCCGTAGTTTGTTTGACCTTACGCCTTTTCCCAGAGGTCATTTGAAGGTCAAATAGAGAAAAAATCGTGAAAAAAATCTGAAAAAATTCATCTATTATTTTTTCAGATCATTCAGTTCAAATCCTGCATGATCTTATGCTCAAAAGATATACGGTGGTCATTTTAAATATCTTTGTATATATATTTGGAGTTTTACTTTGACAATAAAATGCTTTTTCATTCCTCGCGAAATTATTTATTCCCCTCTTTTTTATAAATTTAGCTCAGTCTCGCTTTAAACTCCAGTATTAAGGTGTAGTTGCACCCAGGGCACCTCCACGTGCTGACGGTGGGCAACGGAGTTGTGTCACTATCCGGCGAAGTCCCTGGGTTACGGCGTTTATGCCGTCATGGCAACTACTCCTAAAAATATTACGAGACAGGATCCCGGAAACCCAGAATCGGCGGCTGGTCATCATGCGACCGTAGCTCTACATTGGTGGGAAACTTGGCCTCTGTAGAGTCAAATGCTACAAGAAATTCGTCATGTTCCATTAAACTCGACAATTTTTGTGTTGTTTGTGGGAAGTATATTCCACAAAAGAAATTCATGTTTTCAGATTCGTTAAAAGTAAAATATCACCAAATTTATCATATTGATACAAGCTCATTGGATAACTCTTATACACCAAAATCTATATGTCATAAATGCCGCAATGTTCTATATAGCATTAACAACCAGGTATTTTCTCGGCCAATGATATGGAGACCCCCAACAGACCATACCACCGACTGTTACTTCTGCTTAACGAACTTGAAAGGGTACAACCGAAAGAATAAGGATTCTATTTCATATGCACGTGTAACATCTGTGACTTTACCAGTTCTTATTGAAACAAATTCTGATCATATCATGGAAATTAATGAATTGGGACAAGAAGTGGTAACTGATGAAGATATGCCAGATGAAACATTCGAACACGAAGAAAGATAAAATTTCAGCACAGAAGAATCAGATGTTAAATATATGTTATATATCGGAAGCCGAAACATTTAATCAAAACGAATTAAGTGATCTGTGCAGAGACTTGGGACTCTCGAAAGATAGATCAGAGCTTTTAGCATCTAGGCTAAAAGAAAAAAATTGTCTATCCACAGGAACAAAAATTTCTGTCTATCGTTCGAGAGAACGTCCATTCAGAAAATATTTTACTAAAATGAATAATCTAGTCTACTGCCATAATATTGAGGGTTAGTGCAAGAATACGGTATAGAATACACAGCAAATGATTGGCGACTGTTTATAGATTCTTCAAAAAGAAGCTTAAAAGCTATCTTGTTACATAATGGAAATATTTATGCCACTTTACCAGTCGCTCATTCTGTTGTATTAGATGAAGAATACCATAATTTTGAGTTGCTATTGCAAAAATTGAATTACGATCAAAACCAGTGGGAACTTTGTGGGGACTTAAAGATATTTACAATATTACTGGGATAGCAATCTGGAAACACTTCTTATCCGTGCTTTATTTGTGAGTGGAATAGTCGGGCTCGAGATGAGCATTATGTGAGGAAAGACTGGCCGTTGAGACAAGAATTAATTCCAGGTGAAAAAAACATCATAGGTCCAAGTTTGATATCAACCAATAAGGTCCTACTTCCACCTTTGCATATCAAACTAGGTATTGCAAAGCAACTTGTCAAGGCCATGAGCCGAAACGAAAGTCCTGCTTTCATGCATATTTTTAAAGTGCTACCTAATCTTTCTGAAGCTAAGCACAAATAAGAGACCTCCTAAAAATGATGCATTTGAGAGGAAAATGAATGCCAAAGAAAAAGCAGCATGGCAAAGTTTTAGAGAGGTGACGACTAAATTTCTTGGAAATCATGAAAACCCTAATTACAAAAATATTGTTGGAAATTTAGTACAAAATTATAAAGAAATGGGGTGTTTAATGAGTCTGAAACTGCATTTTCTCCATTCACACCTTGATTGGTTTCCTGAAAATCTCGGAGATTTTAGCGAAGAACATGGAGGAAGGATGCACCAAGACTTGAGTGAATTTGAAAAAAGGTATCAAGGTGTTTGGGGGATAAACATGTTGGTAGATTATTGCTGGAGCCTGAAGCGAGAATCAAATAAATCTCATAAAAGAAAAGCAAGTCGAAGATCATTTCACGAGAAACGAAAGCGTTCTCGTTTAGAGTAGTACTTCAAACATGCTTTGATAAATACTAAAAGAAGCAAACTCTTATGCTTAATTCATATTAAATACTGACTGCGCGATTTCAAAAATCTACTTGGACACTCGAGACTCTTTACGAAGTATGAGCCGAATCATTTTTAATAGTTAACTTACGCATTGAGGTATTATATAAGGCAATATGAGAGTATAAGTAGATATAAGGATTACTGTACAAGTAAGTTATTGGGTTCAAAGGTATTGGGTATTAGAGTTTCTTTGTCGACAAGGATTAAGTGTTGAAGTATACAGATTAAGGGTTACTTGATAACAAGGTTGTTCGACATTAGAATTATTAATTTGAAATTTTTTGGGAATTGAGTTATAAAACGAAATTTAAACATAACATAGCGCACAATGTTTCATTTATACCTCAAGAAACACAGTCGGACTGGACTTTAAATTTACTAGATATATGGAACGAACATCGAGAGTACAAAAATTAGGTCAAATTTTTTTTTAGATTTTAAAAGTCTATTTCACAGTCACAAAACTAGTCAAAATATTTGTATAGTCTATTTTTGATATGAACAATATTTTAAGTTTTACTAATAAGTACCTTTAAACAGTATTAAAACATTTGCTTGCATCAGTCTACCTGCCATTATTTAGCTTATATTTCACATATTAATTCCCTTGTAATGACCGAGCAGCATAAAGGACATTTTTGATTGTGATGTATTAACGTAAATGTAAAATGATAAGTATAAGACATAAACAATAAAAATGTACCGTAAATTAACCTCTATATGCTTGGCAAGTGTACGATAAAAATAAAATTAAATTTAACAACGCAAAATGACCATACATATTTTTCAAATAAACATAAACTGATGATGAAATGACCTATAATGACCTCTGAAAGGCGGCTTGAGTCAAACAAACTACGGGTTCGGACTCAGGGACCTCAAAAACATACGCATGAATTTTTTCAGATTTTTTCCACGATTTTTTCTCTATTTGACCTTCAAATGACCTCTGGGAAAAGGCGTAAGGTCAAACGAACTACGGATTCGGACTCAGGGACCTCAAAAACATACGCATACATTTTTTCAGAATTTTCCTACGGTTTTTTCTCTATTTGTCCTTCAAATGACCTCTGGGAAAAGGCGTAAGGTCAAATAAACTACGGATTCGGAGTCAGGGACCTCAAAAACATGCATGAAATTTTTCAGATTTTTCCTACGGTTTTTTCTCTATTTGACCTTCAAATGGCCTTGAATCTGATGTGATGAAGGTTAACCAACCCGCTCATCGTAATCAGCGACCCCCCAAACCCCATAAGGACCATACCGCTCCTAGTGTTTGTTTTTAGATCAAATGTTGACCTGTGTTATTGAACTGAATTTCGCAGAAAATTTTTTTCATAAAATTTTTGTACAAAATTCAAAAAATATCTGATTTATTTAAACGGCTTACTTACATTAGATGAAAAGTTCCGAGGTTCTGTGAGAGATGGCGGCACAAATAAAAAAAATATGATTTTCAGCTAGTATTAACTTTCAGCAAATTTGTGTAACATTTTCATTTTGTCTATTAGTTTTAGTGCAGTAAAAAAAGGTCAAAATAACGATGAGATAGACATAGTTTAGATACAGCAATATTATGATTTTATCCTCTCTGAGGAGGAGTGTTGGGCTGAGTTCTGGATTTCGAAAAACTTTTTTGAGCTTAAAATGTGAATAACTCCGGTTATGTAAGTCGAATCGAGATAAAAAAAAACCAAACTCTTCGTAATAAAATTTCCAGTAAATCCTCGTTAGTTTTAAGTAGCTCAAGTGTGTACATAACCTGCAAAATTCAAGAAACAAGAAAAAAAACTATTTTTTTTTTAAATTTATTTGTACGGATCGACTAAATGAACTGATCGGCTCGAAACTTTTAGAAAATATGCCTTTTGTTATAGCCAAAATATTCTAAAATTTTGGCAGAAAAATATTGACCCCAGTGGGCGCAATTGAAATTGCTATATTAAAATTTGAATTGCCCGCCATTTTATGCCCTTTGGTCAAAAAGGGATCTTTTTTTCCAAAATTTAGGTCTCGATGCCAGCTTTCCGATGTCATTAAAAAAAATTTTTTTGAAGTCATTTTAACCGTTTTTTTATTAATGAAATACAGTGCGACCTCGATAATCCGTACTAATTAAAACCGCGGCGATCTGAATTAGTAAATAATTCGAATTACTGAAGCAGGACATTATTTATATTAAAAAACGAATCATTTAATACGAAACAACTAAAAAATAGTACATACATAGAATAATATTTAAAATAGAAGCATATCTTATCAAGTTTTATCTTATTTTGTAAAAAAAAAAAATTTTGTTTGCTTGACCCTTCTCTGGTTCATCATAAAAGCAATTTCTTTTAATCTTTGAAGTACAACAACATCACTTAAAGGGATATCATTTTCTTCTGCCCATCTCATGCACACCTTGAAACTTTTAACTGTCTCATCATTCTTCACAGTGTTCTTAACAGTCTGGTTTGTATTAGTATTTAACTCTGAACCTTCATTATCACTCTCGTGTTGTTCATCTGTATCATCTATGTCTTCCAGTGGTAACAAATCTTTATCATTTTCAAGCCAACTACATATTTCCACGTTCGTGAGATTCTGCTCAGTGAGAACATTCAGCATATCTGAAACATCTGTTAAATATTTACGAATTAACCAAAAAAATACTAAAAGAAAAATTTCAGGCTTTACCTTTCATTTCTTCATTCGTGGAAAGCAAATTGTGCCGCAATTCACTCAGAGGAATCAGATCTTCAGCATCATATTCAGTGTCTGGGTTGGTATCTGCCACATAAGCCATAATTTTGTGCCCGCACTTTTTCAACACTTCAGGGGAGACTTTTTCCCATGAATTGCATAGTAGACATACAGCATCTTTTAGGTTAATGCTTTTTAAAACCTAACAAGGTTCTCTTCATTATTTGATAAAATATGGGCTAAAAGACTTTTCCGATAAAATAATTTTGTCAATCTGATTGCATTCTGGTACATAGGCTGCAAAAGTGCAGTACAATTCGGTGGAAGAAATAATGTTGTAAACTGTCCATCCTCAGTAGTCAGCTCTTCTATAGTTCCATGGCTCAAAGCGTTATCAACGATTAGCAGGGCTCTTTCAGGCAAGTTGAGACTTCTTAAATGACTTTTGACTTGACGAATAAAAGAATGATGAAACCAGTCTAAGAAAATTGCTGTAGTCATCCATGCATTGACAGATGATTTATACTCAACAGGTATGTTCACATTTTTAAAAGCCCTCGGATTTTTTGCCTTTCCTATCACTAACAATTTTAATTTTTGTGATCCATTAGCATTGCAACATGCTAGAAAGGTAACGCGTTCTTTGTTTATTTTTCGACCTGGTGCGGTCTTTTCCTGAGAACGAACCAGCGTTTTTTCAGGCAACATTTTCCAATACAGAGCTGATTAATCTGCATTGTATATATATCTTATCTGTGAATAAAGTTAGGAAAGGATCGACGGCACTTTCATCATTGGATAGTTTTTCGCCACAAACTTTTAAAGCACGCAGACCATGTCTTTTTCTGAAGTTAGAAATCCCGTAGATTTCAGTGTAAAACTGTTTTGCTTTGCCTGATAAAATTTCGTAGGAAATTGGGACGTGCCTTGATCGTTGCGTACCAAACCATGTATACAAACGAGTTTTCATTTCTGGATATTCGGCTTTTCGTAAGGTTTTTCTGACGCCAGGACCGGAAGCACATTTGGAAATAAATCTAAAAGAAGCTACACGTCCATAGTGAGTGTCCAAAATCTTTAAAATAAATCATATATATATATATATATATATATATATATATATATATATATATATATATATATACCTTTTGATTTTCCCTTGCTTCTTTTTATATCCGAAATTGTGGATGTTCCTACTCCGTATTCATTTGCCAACACTTTTTCGCTTTCACCAAGAACTAGTCTTTCTAATATATCGGACTTCTATTTTATTGTTAGTGTAATATGTTTTCTTTTAGAAGGCATTTTAATATTTAGGTACATATACATAAAAAAAAAAAAACGTTTACATACTTATATGAACCACATGAAGTAAAATAGAACGTAGGTATGTTGTACTTGTGACAATAAACAAACTACAAAGTCCTTAGCCTTTAGACGTGATACGCGATGCGTTGTAGGCAAATCAAAGGCACCTACAGTTTGTGTGAATCCCAGATGTATTAGACTGGAAGTTAGGGGAATCCCCTCACTATCGATTTCAGTTTTCCCATGTAGTTTAAATTAAGTAGATGTCTAAAAACGCAGGTCCGGATTACCTAGTACTATCAAATCCGGATTATAAAGTATACAATGCAATAGAAATGTTTGTCTGGATTATTAAAGAATCCGGTTTAATGGAGATCCGGATTATCGAGGTGGCACTGTAATAATAATTGCGTTTTTTTACGGTCATTTTGAAAAAAAAAATTGTTAACAAAAATGATCTTTTTTTTAAATAAACGTCTCGCGATTCTCTACCAGATGTGATAAAAATTTGTCCATTTTTTTCGAAATGACCGAAAAAACGTATTTGTTCTTATTTGATTAATAAACAAATATAAAAAAAAACAACACAACAACAAAAATTTAATGGCATGGGAACGATGGCGTCGAGACCTAAATTTTGAAAAAAAAGATCCATTTTGGACCAAATGACATAAAATGGCGAGCAATTCAAATTGAATTGAATAACAAGTTTAATTGTGGTTCAATATTTTTGTACCAAAATCTCAGGATATTTTTTCTATAATAAGAGGAATATTTTTTGAAAGTTTCAAGCCGTCAACCTGTACAATAAAATGAAAAAAAGAAACAGTTTTTTGCCGATTTTTTCAATTTTATAGGTTACGTACGCACTTGAGCGATTTCAAGCTAATGAGGAAATTTTATTACGAAAAGTTTGTTTTTTTTTTCGTCTCGATCCGACGTATATAACCAGAGTTATTTACATTTTAAGCTCAAAAAACGCGTACTGTGTAATTTCAAATGCTTTTTTTACTACACTGTTTGCGAGTTACAGATGTTTAAGTGACCCAACTTTTGGTTTTTACAAAATGATGGAACAAAAAGAATTTCGTGTGTTGATTAAACATTGCTTTTCGATGGAAAAAAATTCAGCCAGAACCCAAGAATGGCTTAAGAAGTGTTATGGCATATCACCGGAGACGACGAAATCAAGAAAAAAGTATTGTTTCAACAAGATAATGCACCAGCTGATAAACCGATAAATCCTTTTCCACTGTATTCACCAGATCTGGACCTCAGTGATTATTGCCTTTTTCCAAATTTGAAAAGGTGGCTCCAGGGAAAGAGATTTGGCTCAAATGAAGACGTCGAATGGAAAATTGAGGTTTATTTTAGAGAGAATAAATGTATCGTTCTTGAAGGAAACTATGTTAAAGCACAAAATCGATTTTTTCCTCATTCTCGGGACTTTTCATCCCATGTTATTGATCCTTACGATTTATTTATTTATTGACATGCTCCTTGGTACCGGCTTATATATTTTTCCACTCTAATTTAATGAATGTGATGATAGATAAGGAAAAAGAAATGTTTTTTTACCTAAAGCATTAATAGCTTCCATTTTATTAGACGGTAGAGCGGGACAAAACATTTTATCGGCATGTTCCTTTAGAACTCCTAGAGACACCGTTATGACAACATAATCTGCTCCATATTCTTCGCCATCACAGCATTGAACTACTGCTCTGGGACCCTTTTTTCTGCTTTGAACCGCACCCCATCGAATTAGTCCCACTGGTTTGCCGAATTTCACGCTGCATTCTGGTAAATCTTTGAGTAGAGGGGACAAAACTCCTAAAATACTCGAATATGTTTTATACTGCTGTTACGATGACGTCTTATCGCATACCAAAGCAGAATTACCAGGTATATAAATATGAAATGCGGATTTCAGACAACAGATGGTGCACCAATGCAATTTGTGCTATAAAGATTTGATACTGCGCCATTTTGTTGTGTCATCAACAAGTGTCAGACGCGCACGAGTGATAAATTGGAAAAGTGTGTGCATAGTGTTGTGTTGTTGTGTTCAATATGTCGAAATTTATACCGAATAAAGAGCATTCGCGGACGGCATTATTTTTTTGTTTTCATTTGAAGAAAACTGCTGTTGAATCATACCGATTACTTCGAGAAGCTTATGGTGAACATGCTCCATCGCAAGATACGTGTGAACGATGGTTTCGGCGTTTCAAAAGTGGTGACTTCGATGTTGCAGACAAGGAACGTGGAAAACCGCCAAAAAAATCCGAAGATGTGGAATTGCAAGCATTGTTGGACGAATATGATTCGCAAACACAAAAACAACTGGCCGAGCAATTGGGCATTAGTCAACAAGCTGTTTCCAATCGACTACGAGAGATAGGAAAGATTCAGAAGCCGGTAGATGGGTGGCACATGAGGCAAATGGAAAAACGCAAAAACACGTGTGACATTTTGCTCGCTCGGTACAAAAGGAAGTCGTTTTTGCATCGTGTAGTTACAGGGGATGAAAAGTGGACTTATTTTGAGAATTCCAAGTGCAAAAAATCATGGGTAGACCCAGGCGCACTACCCACATCGACCGCAAGACCGAATCGCTTTGGCAGAAAGACGATGCTCTGTGTTTGGTGGGACCAGAGGGGCGTGGTCTATTATGAGCTGTTAAAACCTGGGGAAACGGTTAATACTAAACGTTACCAACAACAATCGACCAATTTGAACCGTTCGCTGCTTGAAAAAAGGCCAGAATACCGAAAGAGGCAACACAAAGTCATTTTTCTTCATAACAATGCTCCATCACATACGGCAAAACCAGTTCGCGACACGTTGGAAGCACTCAGCTGGGAAGTTCTACCCCATGAGGCTTACTCACCAGACTTGGCTCCTTCCGATTACCACTTGTTTGCATCGATGGGTCACGCACTTGCTGAGCAGCGCTTTGGTTCGTACGAAGATGTGAAAAAATGACTCGATGAAGGGTTCGCAGCAAAAGGGAAAGATTTTTACTGGCGTCGTATTCACAAATTTCCCGAAAGATGGGAAAAATGTATAACAAGCGATGGAGCATATTTTGAATAAAGCACTTTTTATCATTCTTTCGAATTTAACATGTTTTTTAAAAAAAAAATCCGCATTTCATACTTGTACACCTGGTAGTGTTTGAATCCGCGAGCAAAATAGTATTAATCTCACAATAGGTGTTGCCTTTTATTTGTGGTCAAATGCAAGTAAAGGGGGATACTTTACTTTCATATTTTTTACTTATAGGGCAGAAAAAATAGCTGTCGCTACAGAAAGACAAACACGTGAAAGAAAACTTTGCCAGAAAGCGAAGCCGGCTGGTTACCGATGCACTGTGGGCTAGGAATCTCATTTTTCGTTCAAAATTGTCTAGTGCCCTCAATTATTAACGAAATCAGAGATTTTTTTTTTAAATATTGGTAAGCAAATTCACAAACACACACACACACAAACGTAAGGAAGGCAATTTGCAAAACATAACCTAAATTTTTTTTAGAATTGCAAAAAGCAGCCAATTAAGCTACAGCACAGGGGCGCATACCTCAAGATCGTGGGTTCGATCCCCATAGGCAACAAGAAACTTATTGAATTCTTTTGTTGTTGTGTCTTTACCCTCATATATTTTCCTGTTTGTCTATGATTTCCTCGACCCTAAATCGATGATGTTAGTTCACATACATATATTAGTTTCTATTTAGAATTGTATTTGCTCGCCCATTAAAGACTTCTTGAAAAATGCACATTTCCAATGTCTGGTGAATTTATCGATAACTTGTAAGCAGCCATATAAATAGTAGTAGTATGGGTGGCAAGACCTATAGCCGAGCAAGCAGGTTGGATTCAGATCACATGGTCTGTAGATGGTAATCTGCCAGCCTGCTGTTTTTACAGTATTGTTTTTTTTACCTCACGGTTGGCCACGAACTTCGATGGGCATCCAAACCGTTTAATACCTCTGCATTGGAACCTCCCAGCTCGATTTCAGGCCCGTGTCTTATTCATCTATTTCGTTCGGATTCAGGTGACCGTACGCCAACAACATGATGTCGGCAGTTTTTCTCTCGGAGTAAGCAAGAATTTGTACATCCCTTAACCCTTATTAAGTTCAAGCAACGACCAAAATTTCAGAAAAATAAATTAAAAGATTTCTGAGATAATATACAAGCGAGGCCCAAATTTGGCAGTTTAGGAATTTAAAATTGGTTTCTCGAGGGTTTCTAGAGTCGCTGAACCTATTTCATTTTGATCATATACACCCTTTCTAGCCCTTCACATAGCTATAAAAAAATTAATTTAAATA
The DNA here is from genome assembly GCA_019049505.1 of Pachyrhynchus sulphureomaculatus. Taxonomy (NCBI): domain Eukaryota; kingdom Metazoa; phylum Arthropoda; class Insecta; order Coleoptera; family Curculionidae; genus Pachyrhynchus; species Pachyrhynchus sulphureomaculatus. The sequence continues at coordinate 32,519,870 of CM032447.1, forward strand.
CTGCAAATGACTTTTTTCTATAGCAAAACTTAAGTCTTTCAATATTAAAATCTCTTTTTTCTCACAATAAATTTATTTTTCAAATTTGTGCCACAGAATTTTATTCTAAACAGCTTTTGCACCTTTCAAGCCCATCACATAGCTAAAAAAATATTAATCTGAAGACGGTAAAGGTCTTTTACTAGAGCAAACCATATCTCTTTTAATATTAAAATCTCAATTTTCAAGTTTTTGATTTTTTTTTATGGAGGTTTGGTGAGCTATAGCAGCCAAAATACTCAATATGGATGATTCTGCTCGGGAATCTTTTGTTCAGGATGACAAGGGCTATAATATACAAAAAAACCAGACAATTTCGACGAACTCAATTTTCTATGAGATTATGGCGGGGTCCTTTATCAGAAATTTTATGTTCAATATTTTAATGATAAGCACAATGAAATATTTTTATTGCAGTCAATCTAAATATAACACGTAGGCTAAAAAGTTTTTGGTCTAGCTACTAAAAACACATTTTTTTTGCAAGATTCAAGAGCGATACAATCAGTTCAACGCTTTTTTAACATTTCTATACCTTTTTTCTAGAAGGATTTGTCTTTGCCCTTAAAATAGGCCTCAATTTGGGCGACAGTTTCTTCATTGGAGCCAAATCTCTTTCCCGCGAGAATAGATAATAGTCGCTGGGGACCAAATCTCGAGAATACGATGGATGAGGAAGCAATTTGAACTTTAATTCATGCAATTTTGCCATCCAAACCATTGACTTATGACACGGTCTTGACGAAAGAGCACTTTTTTCTTGTTCATTTGGGGCGGTTTCTTTGCGATTTCTGCATTCAAATGCACCAATAAGTTTATATAATATTCGTTATTGATGGTTTTCCCTTCTCAGCATAGTCAATGAAAATTATTCCACGCGCATTCCCAAAATACAGAGACCAAAACCTTCCCAGCCGACTGTTGTGTCTTTGGTCGCTTCGGACGGCTGTCACCGGCTGCTGTCTACTTAGATGACTGCCAGTTTGATTCCGGTGTGCAGTGGTGTATCCATGTTTCATCCATTATCACATATTACATGAAAAACTTCTTTTTATTGCGCTTAAACAGGTCCAAAGAGCGCTTAGAATCATTAACACGTTGTTGTTTTGGGTTCACTCTGAGCAAACGCGGTACTCATTTCGAACAGAGCTTTCTCATGCCCAAATGTTCATGCAAAATATGACCAACACCTTTTTTGATATCTTTAGGATGTCAGCTACCTCACGCAATGTAACTTTACGGTCATCCAAAAGAATTTTGTGAATTAAATTCAGCATACCAGTAAATGATGAGTGATTTTCTAGGAGCAGAGTCCCCGTAATACTTATCACGCCATTGCTTTGTTTGGACGGTATTCCATCAAATAACAGTGTTTAATCAACACACGAAATTCGATTTTTTCCATTGTTTTGAAAATATCAAAAGTGGCATCACTAAAACCACTGTGACTTGTAAACTAATTGTCGAAATATCATGAAAATTTTGACACGTATTTTTTGAAGGTTGGTACATCCTAAAAATCATATGGATTTTCTTATGTGTCAGACCAAAAACTTTTCAGTCTACGTGCTATTTATACAGTGAACCTTTCTTTATTAGGAAGTGAAATTTTATTTATTTATAAAGATTAATTTTCAATGAAATCACAATTGACAAGGTACTCCTATATTTATTATCAGTGATATTTCTAAATGAGAAATAGAATGATTGCTTATAACATATTTAGTCCCGATTGTAACCCAAAAAATTAAAAATTGGTAAACTAGGCACAATCTATAACAATGTACTCTCGGTCCTGATTTCTTTATTATACGCTTTGATAGTGATTTTTTTTTTGTATGCATTCAGGGTTTTTAGAAAATAAAAATAACATGTTCACTTGAACGTTCACTTGACACAACAATGAGTTTCTTAAATGTCAAAAAAAACGTACTCTGACATTTTGTTCCTAATCAGTAAAGAAACAAATCGCTATTTTGCAGGAAATCTATTCTGATCGATTTTCCAATGATGTTTTAGAGATATCGGAAACCCCTGAGGAACCAGTTTTAAACATGTAAACTTGAAATCACGTAAACTTCGTTTCACGTCCCAATTTCGTGCTGCTCCTTGCAATTTAGAAAAATTGAGGTTATGTTTTGCAAATCGGCTTCCTTACGTCCGGAATTCATTTACGAGTATTAAAAAAAAAACCGGTCAAGTGCAAGTTGAACTTGCACAATTAGTGTTCCGTACGTTGATTGTTTTTAAAATAAAAAATTTTGTTAGGGTGGTATAAAATGATCAGTGACTTCACAAAACACACCCCAAATGAGTTTTCAACAAAGTTTGTTTCCAATCTTTACTGAAAACTGGTGACCTTGAAATTTTTTTTTTTGATATACCAAATAAATTATTAAAGGTAATGCACTCGTGATAATTTTCGTTCAATCTATACCCCGTGGAGAATATTCCAGAATTTTTTCAAAATTTTTTGATCAGTACTTTTCGAGATAAGGTAGGGGACAGCGATTTTTTTAAAAGTAATACGAAGAAAAGTGTGTGCAAGTATTACATTATATATATATTTTTTACTCGTATTTCCACAAGCTTTCGTTTGACACCACACTCGATGACCTAGTAAAAAAATTTTTTTTACACTTCCGATTTCACCCCTCAAAACGAACCCCTTAAGTCAAAATTTATGTTACGGTGGTATAAAATGATCAGTGACTTCACAAAACACACCCCAAATGAGTTTTCAACCAAGTTTGTTTCCAATCTTTACTGAAATCTGATGACCTTGAAATTTTTGTTTTTTTTTTATATACCATATAAATTATTAAAGGTAATGCACTCGTGATAATTTTCGTTCAATCTACACCCCGTGGAGAATATTCCAGAATTTTTTAGAAATTTTTTGATAAGTACTTTTCGAGGTAAGGCCCGGGACAGCGATTTTTCGCGAATTTTTAAAAATATTACAAAGAAAAGTGCGCGCAAGTATAATATTATATATATATTTTTTACTCGTGTTTTCACAAGCTTTCATTTGACACCACACTCGATGACCTAGTAAAAATTTTTTTTTTCACTTCCGACTTCACCCCCCAAAACTAACCCCTTAAGTCAAAATTTAATTCTCAAAACTACATGGCTCTGATGAGGCCATCAATTCCTATATTACTACCAAATTTCACCTTTCTATGTCAAATAGTTTCGGAGAAAATCGGGTGTGACAGACAGACAGACAGACAGACAGGCGGACAGACAGACAGACAGACAGACAGACACCGAAGTGATCTTATAAGTGTTCCGTACGGAACACTAAAAATGTGTGTGATTTCGTTAATAATTGAGAGCTGTAGACAATTTTGAACGAAAAATCAGATCACTGGCCCTCTGTACGACGGATACTTTGCGCCAATGTGATGAAATCACTTTTTACCAGGTCATCGAGCGGGGTGTGAAAAGAAAACCTATAAAAACACGAGTTTAAGAATATATATAATGTAATACTTGCTCACACTTTTCTTTTGTATTATTTTTAAAAAATTGCGAGAAATCGCTGTCCCCCCTTATCTCGAAAAGTAGTGATCAAAAAATTTTGAAAAAATTCTGGAATATTTTCCACAGGGTGTAAATTGAACGAAAATTATCACGAATGCATTAATAGTAATTTATCTGGTATATATATATATATATATATATATATATATATATATATATATATATATATATATATATATTTTTTTTTTATATTTTACGTGTTCTTGGAATTAGATCATTAAAACTGTTCTTGGTTCTGTTATATATTTATTAACGTTTCGACCTTCGGAAGAGGTCTTCTTCAAAATTTGCTCTAAAAGATTACATTAGAAGAATTAAATATAGCTAGTTTTAATCCGTTTGTTGTATATTTCGGGGTTAAATATTTGTGTCTTTTCGTAGTTTTTAATTTAATAAAATTAACTGTATACATTAATGAAGACCTTACCTTAGAAAGTAGTTCATTTTGTGGGGTGTTGAGTTTTAAAACACTATTAATATCACATTTTTTCTTTCTACAAACAAACCACTTAACTTGAGGGACTTTATATGACTGGTAGGTAGATACGGTTTAGGTTATTTACATCTGTTTTTTCGTTTATTGCAGTGGGTGTCAACCGAATATGAACGGATTCGAGAATTTCTCTTTTTTTTGTATTTATTTCGGTGTTGATAATTTTGATGTTTTTGAAATCAAAGGTATGGCTTTTATTTATTTCATGATTCGTGAGGGCTGTACTATTTTTTTTGTCGTATTTATGGCCTTTGATTCTATTTTCTAGATATTGGCTTGTTTGCCCGACGTATATTCCTTGGCAGTTATTACATTTGATTTCGTAGACTATGTTACACTTTTTTTATTATTTGGGGTTTTGGTTTTAAGCCTGGAAAAATTGGATGAGAGCAGATTATATGATTTATGACATAACCGGATTTTGTAGTTTTCAAAAAGTTTTTTGAGTGGTTGGGATAGGCCATTTATAAACGGTAGTGCAATATATGTTTTATGGTTGTTGTTGGATGTTTTTTTACTTATTGGGGTATTGTAAAAGTTATGTATTCGTTGTTTGAAGATTTTGTTTATAAGGTACATCGGATATTTGTTAAGTGTTAATGCTTCTTTAGCTTTAGTTATTGCACTCTCTCTGTATTCTGTGTCAGAAACTTTGATTGCTCTATCTGCTAGACCTATGATTACAGATTTTTTTTTGTGAATTCGGGTGGTGTGATTCATAATTAAGGTATCTAGAAGACCATGTATTTTTAGTGTACCATTCAGTTTTATATATATATATATATATATATATATATATATATATATATATATATATATATATATATGTATG
>CM032447.1:32527282-32606465 GCA_019049505.1 Pachyrhynchus sulphureomaculatus
GATCCTTATAGGGAAAAGCAAAGGTAGGAGACGATCAGGCAGGAAGCAACACTCCTGGTGCATCATCGCAATAACTGGTGCAACGTGACGGATAAACTACTGTAAGATGAGAATAGAATGACACTTTACAAATAACGTAAGCGGAAAACAGTTAACCGCCTACACGCAACTTACCGTTAACATCCTACAAGTACAATATGAGTGGGCTTGAGCAATTCTTAATATAAAATACTATTTAGCTTACTTAGAAAATTTAATAGGGATCCATGTGATTTACTACATCCCATGGTAAATAAGTTTGCAGCTTCGTGGGTTATTTGTTGAAAGACGTGTTTGGCCATCATGACGGTACCATGGTCTATACACCTGCCATCACTTGTACAGTATAAACTAAAAAAGATTTCTTAGCTGATCTTGTAATATTTTTAATGTACTCTGTATTAATAATATAAAGTGTATCTGTAAAATGGATTTAGTAACGACCAAAATCTTTCAGGAATATATATATATATATATATATATATATATATATATATATATATACATATATATATATATATATATATATATATATATATATATATATATATATATATATATATATATATATATATATAGGGAGTCCGTGTACATAGAGTAACTGTGGATTTCTGGAATGAAAATATGACCATTTAACCCAACTTACCTTAGTCCAAAAATTCTAAGATAATGGGATATTAGTTTCCATTTTTTAATCCCATTGTCAAATTCACAAATGCGTTCATTCTTATATATTACTTATTATTGTTATTACCCTTATATATATCTTATTATTGTTGTTAGCCTGTTTGCCTTTAAGCATGCTCCAAATTTCAAAGACTATTCTTTTGGACCTGTCCTAAGCCTGGATTAAGTATGAAGGAACGCATTTGCGAATTTGGCAATGGAATTAAAAAATGGAAACAAACATCCCACATTATCAACAACATTATCTCAGAAACTATTGTTCGGAGCAACATTTACCAAGAAAGCGTTTTTAGACAGGAGATGGAGGAAAATACGAATATTTAATTAAAAATATCGCACAGAGTGGTATAAAAAAGTTATGATAGTTTAAAAGTATACGCAGTGCAATACGTGGCGCCCCCTACAATTTACAACAAGCTGATGCCGATTTTTCATCTCAGAAAACCCCTTAGCACCGAATCTTGTACAAATAATACAATTATTAAGAAAGCTACTTAAAAAAAACTAAAATAAAGTATAACTTTGACACCTTTTATCTCATAAATTACGAATTTTTGGACTAAGGTAAATTGGGTTAAGTGGTCATATTTTCATCTCAGAAATCCACAGTACATCGGAATACTGGGACACCCTGTATATATATATATATATATATATATATATATATATATATATATATATATATATATATATATGGTATATATATACATATATATATATATATATATATATATATATATATATATATATATATATATATATATATATAATAAAAAATATATTTATTCCTGCCAACAGATCATAGTTGTTACATATTAAACTTAAACTTAATACTACGAGAACCAATACAGGAAGTAAGAAGTAAAAACCAAATTACAAGGCAATAATACATTTTAAGCGATGCACAATTTTCTTAAAGAAGAATGTACGTGCATCACCATTTCATAATCTATTATTAGTGCTTATTACAAATGTACTAGAACCATCTTATTTTAAATACATACTTTATTTATTTTCTCAATAATGATCTATTTTGTTATCGAGCAACCAGTTACTCAATTTATTTTTTACCAACCTATATGGCTTCACTTTCAGTTCGTGAGGAATTATATTAAAAATCATCAGAGCAGTAAAAGATAGGGACCTTTGAGTATCACTAAAGGGGGTAGATGGTACATACACACTGTTCAGGGTAATTAGTCTAGTATGAATAGACTGATCAACTCTGTTTACCTTATGTTTGTTATTTAGTAAAATTCTTACCACCGATTTTATGTATAATTGCTTCAGCGACAAAACCCTAGCCCCATCGTATAGTTGGTCTGTAGGAAATCTTCGCGGTTTAAACAGTATTATTTTTAGAACCCTTTTCTGGGCTATTACTAAAGATGAAGATACCGAATCAAGCACGGACCCCCAAACTACCAAGCCATAACCTATCACTGACTCCACAAGTGCTTTATATACATATAATAAATATTTCTTGGGCAACCACTGCCTAATCTGATAAAACCTAAAATACATTTTTCGAATTTTACTTGTTATATAATCTATGTGAGAATCCCATCTTAAATGCGAATCTAGGTATATACCCAAATATTTAATGGTATCGGTGGAGCAGATCTTCATCAATCACAAGCAGCAAAGTTATTTCAGCCAGGTTCATGAATTTTTATAAAATTCTTGTCGGGATAATTCCTTTTATTAAACGTAAAGGCTATAAATTTTGATTTATCAATATTTAAGGTTAATAAGTTCAAATCCAACCACAACCTTACCTTACTCATAGCCAGCTCTGCCTTCTCAAAGACCCGGCCCCATATTTTATCCTGTAACATTATGACAGTATCGTCGGCATAACAAACCATCGATCTTCGAGATAAAATATGCAAAAGGCTATCTAGGTATATTGTAAATAACAATGGCCCAAGCACTGTACCCTGCGGCAAACCGCACTCAATTGGAAGTGATGATTGATTCTCCTATTTTTACTTGTTGCGTACGTCCGATCAGATATGATTTTATTAGATCATACGGGATACCCCTAATTCCAATATGCTCAACTTTGTCCAACAATATGCGGTGAGACACAGTGTCAAAAGCCTTTGTCAGGTCCAAGAATATTAAAAGTGATTTATTGCCATTGTCGAGGTGCTCAGAAATATGGTTTACTACCCTTATAAGAGCATCTGCAGTGCCCAACTTCTGTCTAAAACCATACTGCGCATCGGATATTAATTTATTGTTATTTAAGTAATCGTCCAGGCGCAACTTTATACATTTCTCAATCATTTTACTTAGGTTGCTGATAATTGCAATGGGACGATAATTCGTAATTTCGTTACGCAAACCACCCTTATGTATAGGCGTTATGGTACATTTCTTTAAACTATCAGGAAATAATCCAGCTCGAAAAATTAAATTTACTATATGGGATATGAGTTTGAGAATAAATCTGTGGTATCGTTTTAGAAAATCTACTTTAAGGTTGTCGTCGCCAGCACTTGAAGCGTTTTTAAGTGAGTTTATAATTTGAATTATTTCAAAATCCATTATCGGGGTCAGAAAAAGTGATCCAGGTACTCTAGGGACACTATCAGGAATGGCATCTGTATTAGGAACAGTTATACTATTAGCTAATTTCTTTCCTATCCCAGAAAAAAATCTAATTAAACTCATCTGCTCTGAGTTTTTCGTCTAGAATTCCTTTATCGTTGGAAATTACTTCTATTTTCTGATTATTTTTTTGCCTATTGCTAGCCGACTTTATTAAATTCCAAGTTTTTTTAGAGTCACCTAAGTTTAGCTGAAATAAATTAGTGTAATAATCAACTTTGGTTTTATTTATTAGCTTAGTCATCATCTTACGGTGATTTTTATACATATTAAGAGTTACAAAATTCTCAGGGTCTCTAGAAGATATTCTTTTTAATTTGTCACGCTGACGTATAGAATTGAGCAATCCTTGAGTAATCCAAGGTTTAATTCGTCTCTTATTGCATACAATATATTTGCGAAGTGTGGATCTATCAATAATAGACTTTAGTTTATTTATAAAAATATCTGTACATTCGTTTACATCCTCACAGTTCAAAACATCCCACCAATGTGCCCCTTCCAAAATTTGTTTTACTTTCGTAAAGTCTATTTTATTAGCAAACATTCTAGACATTAAATTTTCATTTATCTTACTTATATTCATATTTAAAAGAATAGGAAAATGATCGGTAAAGCCGTGGTTCAGAATCACCCCATGGACTGCACACCGCTGCCCGTGCTTTACAAAGAAATGATCTATACAAGTTGCACTGTTTCTATCTTTCCTGGTTGCTTGATTAATTATACAATTAAAACCCTTTTCGTTTAAAGAATCTATGTAATTACCAACAATTAAACTATTTCTATCTAGAAGGTTTATATATGTATCTCCGCAGAAAATTTCATTATCATGAAAATGTAAATTTTTGTCATTTAGGAAAATTTCCAGACAATTCAAAAAGACATCAACTTGTACAGATGGAAGTCATATATATATATATATATATATATATATATATATATATATATATATATATATATATATACATATATATAAAGTGTAATTTACCCTTTATCAAAATCAAATCGTTTTAGAGGTGGTTTCAATAGACCTTCCTGAGCAGCGAGAGTGTATACTGGGTTGCCTACACACGCTCCATGAATCCACTGGCACCCCATCTCTGCTATGACATCACCAAGCCAGCAGGAATGAATCCTGCCTCCTGGTCTAAAAGTGAAAGAAACAATCAATAAGTAAAAATTGAACACAAGAAGTTGTCTTTCTTGTCTGTCTAGATGGAGCTTGATTTTGCCAATTAGGATTTACGTTTTATGGTGTTGAAGGAAATAGTAACTACACTTATAAGATTAACCACACCTTTATAAAAGAAAGAAAAAAAGTTGTTTCTAGTATATTTTTAGTTTAATATATTTCTATATGTAGATGATAATATATATATATATATATATATATATATATATATATATATATATATATATATATATATATATATATATATATATATATATATATATATATATATATATATATATATATATATATATATATATATATATATATATATATGACAATATGTACAATTATCCCGGTAATATGCAAAAACATCAATAAATTACAATTAAAATTTGATATAATCCTAAAAAAACATTTTTTAGATAAAACAACAAACCAGAAAAACAGCCAAAATACCAATAAAAAAACAGGTCAAATGAAAGTCGGACTTGCGTAACTAGTGTTCCGAACGGTTGCTTTTAAAATAAAATTTTTTATTACCCTAAATGAGTTTTCAACAAAGTTTATTTCCCATCTTTGTTGAAATTTTTTTTTTTTTTTGATATATACCAGATAAATTATCAGAGGTAACGCACTCGTGATAATTTTCGTATAATCTACACTCTGTGGAGAATATAACAGAATTTTTTCAATATTTTTTGGTAAGTACTTTTTGAGATAAGGGGGCGGACAGCGATTTTTTGCAATTTTTTAAAAATAATACAAAGAAAAGTGTGCGCACGTATTACATCATATATATTTTTGAACTCGTGTTTTACGAACTTTCTTTTGACGCCCCACTCGATGACCTAAATTTTATTTTATTTCCGATTTCGCCCCCTAAAACTAATCCTTTAAGTTCAAATTTAACTTTCAAAATTACACGGCTGCCAAATTTCAACTTTCTATGTCAAATCGTTTCGGAGAAAATCGGGTGTGACAGACGGACAGACACCCAAGTGATCTTATAAGTGTTCCGTATGGAACACTAAAAATACAACAACGCAGTTAACCGTAGTTAACTTTTGCATATATTTATTAATAGAATCGAAGGTATTTCTGAGAGAGTTTTTACATAGATCTTTATATACCTCTGGAATTAGCTAAAAATACGTATACTTTTGCATGGCCACCAAAGGAGAGATTATTATGAGGGTCTTTTTTTTAAGGTTGTCTATCTAGCCATGAAAAATGAAGTTGTAGAACAAAATTGTTGGATTGTCAAATCATTATCTCTCTTCTAAGTACTGTCACAAAATTTGAGTTCGTTGCGTTTTATAGATTTTAAGATTTTTTTTCTTCTGAGGAATGAGTAAAAGTGATTCCAAGCATCAAGCAGTGTAAGTTCTTCACTAAAATGGGCCAAGAGTTACATATAAAAAATATTCCAGGTGTACGGTAATGACGAACGATCTTATTTTTATCTAAAATTTTGTTCTAAACAGTTTCGTTAAGGTTGAGACTCGATTTGAGATGACCTCAGATCAGGAAGAACAGTTGAGGTAAGAATTCAGGACACCAACAGGTTTGTTGACTTGACCCATGAAGACGCTAGTATGTGAAATTAGTTTCCAAGAGTATGCACTAACGAAAAAAGTATCTGTGCGATGAATCCTCAATCTCTTTACATCAACGCAGAATCTTAGTTGTCTTCTGGACAGTTGATTGCGACTATTTTTGAGGATGTAAAAGAATTTTGCTGAATAAATATATGGAATATTTTGTGTTTCCAGACGTACGTGTAAGCCGTTTTGCAAACGAACCATTCGTTAGTTCACAGAATCTATTGCTTATCCCTGCGAATACACCAAATCGGAATTTAAAAGTAATTGTCCCTGTACAGCAAGAGGAAATTATCAATAATACCCCATTTTGTTCTGAATCTATAATCATCCGTGTGATACACATACAAATTAACACACACAAAAAAACACCGCATCGCCTATCACCTAAAACTGTAAAAAAGATATATTTAGTAAAAGAATAGTTTATGTTAAGGTAGTTCACTCGCACACAAGCATTTAAAATTGATGTTATTCTAAATGTTTTCATTTAATTAAAAAAAAAAAATGACCAATTGCGAAGAAAGATATTTATAATAATTAAAGTGCACATAATTAATATACATTAGGCCAACGAAGTATAAAAAGGCATAGTTTCGTGTAGATCTTAAGAACTTTTCTTACGATTTTTTTTAAAAAACTAATATTTAGCAAAAAAAAATAAATAAAAAAATTTTGGAACAAAAATAATTTGTTTTTATCGATTTGTTAAAAAATATAAATATTTAAAGTTGATATTTGTTTAAAAGAATAACCGCGTAGAGAGGGACAAATATCACAATTTGACAACGACGTATGTCGTCATATTTTACGAGCCAACATTCAAACAGCATTTAAAATGGTTAACTTTTAAACAGAAATTCATTTATAGGTTAAATAATTTATTGAATAAACACAATATATTTATCAACTTTATCTATAATCATCAAATAAAAATATTAAATGTATTGATTAAAACTTTAATTTTGTGTCTTGATATTTATTAATTTTTTCTTTAGTATTTAAAAGATTTACATTTAACAAAAATATGTTTGTAGGTTCAATAATTTTTCAATATTTTAACTTAATATTATATTTATTTATCAATACTGTTACATATCAACTGATAACAATATTAAATATAAAAAAACTGTTTTTTAAATTTTCTCCGTAAAACTAAATAAATAATTAATGATATTAGTGATAAATAAATAAAGACCTATAAACCATTTGTAAACTAATTAATTACTTTATTTACTACTCGCGTATCTTTGGTTACACGTGGTTAGCGATTGTCGGCTATATAATAATTGCACTATTCCTGTAGAACCCAATTTATCATAAGAAGTTTTTAGATCTTTCAAAGTTATGCATTTAGATGCAATTCTTTTAATTATAATATCTGAAACACTTTTTAAAGGCATTAACGATGGCAATATTAGTTTTTCCATGATGCACTCTTCATATGATACGTAATTTGCAATTAAATCTTCTCTCTTCAAGAATGGATTTCCAAATTCTCAAGGATTTTAGCGTCATATATCGCCTCATGGAATTTTTCGTTTGATGCTATTTTCAATAAATCATGCGCTTACTTTCCGAGCTTAAACATGTCTGAACCTTACCTACTATGCCCGAAAAACCAGCAATATTTTTAAAATCTTCGATCATTGCAAAATTAATGATACCTTGAATTAAATGGCACGAATCAAAACGTGCAACAAGTACGCAAGGATTTGGAGAAAACTTGAAAAACTGTTGGAATGAAATTAATACGTCCTTTAAAGTGATTGTTTTGATAGGTTTACCATATAAATACAGGTCGACATTAATATGTTCCAAGTCCGTAACTTCGAAAGCGTGGTAATTAATCGGTTGCGTAGGCCTAATATAAACATTTAATGTTTTATCCTGATATTTCGCCGCTATTTGCAAAAAAAAACTGTACTTGGAAATCCCGATGTTTCTAACTCGAAATACACTAAGTCACAGCTCTCGGATGTAATTGAAACATTATTAAATATATTAGTCAACGCTTGAGGATTAATAATGTCACCAGTATGATAAACGTCCATCTGCAGTCCACAATTTGATTGATACTGTACCCCTTTATGTTTTTCTTTATTTTTTTTTCGTGGCCTCTTTATTTCTAACCAATAAATTTCTAAGTGTTTTCGTTGCAGGCAAATTAGCTCTTGAGGCTCTTTGTTTTCTTATTTCACCTTTTCTTGCCATATAAGATCTTGTATGTTTCCCAGGGGGTTTATTGATTAGCATTCCTTTGCAAATTTGCCTTTATATCGCAATTGATTATAATCAAAAGGCAATTTTTATTTAAATTATTTTTTTTATATTTTAAATAGAAGTAATACGGTCTAAACAGTAAACATACACACAGTATAATAACTTATATAAATATCATTCTATACGCATTTTCAGCTTTGCCATATTTATTTTTATTAAAAGTGTGTGTCTGCATTGAAAGTTTTCATGTATCGAATACAGTCTTCGACAAAAATAAAATACTGTCGTTGGGTATTTTAAACTTTTTGTATTTATTATCGGACTATACTTTTGGCTCCCGTTGTCACGAGTGAACTACCTTAAGTCACAAACAAATTAATTAAGACAATAACATAGTGTTGCTGCGTAATTTGCACGGATAATCAGGTGTGATATAGATTACGGAACATCAAATTTATTAACCAGCTTTAAACTTTAACAACCAATTTCGACACCATCGTAAAAAAATTAATTATACTTTTATTGTAAGGAGGCGCAGAAAAAAAGTAGTATGTAGTGGTATACGTTTCTAAGTTGTTTATTTCTTAAAATATGTAAATAGTGTTATTCGTAAGGCTTGAGCTGTGAGCTTTATTAGCTTTATTTAAATAAGACTAGCCGTGCCCGCGGCTCCGCTCGCGTGGACTTGATTCACTACTATCGTCACTTCTTATTCCTTATGTTACCTAACTTAATAAAATAGCTGCCATCATTTCCCCTTATCTCCCATTATTTCTCCTTATCTCCCATTATCTCTACATAATTTCCATTATCTAGGCTTATCTCTGCTCATCTCCCATCATTTCTCCTTATCTCCCATTATTTCTGCTTATCTCCCATTATCTCACCTTATCTACGATTATCTAGGTTTATCTCGACTTATCTCGCAATATTTCTCCTTATGTCCCATTATTTCTCCTTATCTCCCATTATCTCACCATAACTCCCATTATCTAGACTTATCTCTGCTTATCTCCCATTATCTCACCTTATCTCCCATTATCTGGGCTTATATCGAATTATATAGAACATATGTGTAAATTTATAAAAACCGACAGACAGACAGGCAGAGAGACAGGCAGACGGACAGACAGAGAGACGTTGCATTATATATATTATAGATAGAAGATTATAGATAACCTGGCCAGAGAACAAATGTATGAATTAAAAAAAGAAACACATAAATCGGATAAGTGATTCTCGAGTGATAAGCGCATTAACGGACAGACAGAGACGCATTTTATATATATTATAAATTATAGATTATAGATATTCTCTGCTACATAATATTGTTCCATATTTAATGGTTTAGGCTATGTATTGCAAGGGAACGCGCTAGCGGCAAACTTTTTTCCGACTTCATTCACTATTCGTTCCTTATGCTACATATCGTAATAAAATATAGCCTATAACCTGGCCAGAGAACATATGTATGTTTTAAAAAACAAGTACGTAAATGGGATAAGTGGTTCTCCAGTGATAAGCGCACTAACGGACATACAGACAAAGAGACGTTGCATTTTATATATATTATAGATGTAATAAAATATATATCTATAACCTGATCAGAGAACATATGTATGAATTTAAAAAATCACTTAAATCGGATAAGTGGTTCTCGAGGGATAAGCGCACTAACGGACAGACAGACAGACAAAGAGACGTTGCATTTTATATATATTATAGATATAGATTATTATTATTATAATATAACCTTGCCAAAGAATATATGTATCAATTTAAAGAAAGACACGTAAATCGGTTAAGTGACAGACAGACAGACAGAGAGACATTGCATTTTATATATATTATAGATTATAGATATTCTCTGCTACATAATATTGTCCCATATTTAATGGTTTAGGCTGTGTATTGCAAGGGAACGCGACTTCATTCACTATTATCGTCACTGCTCATTCCTTATGCTACCTATCGTAATAAAATATAGCCTATTACCTGGCCAGAGAACATATGTATGTTTTAAAAAAAAAGAACGTAAATCGGATAAGTGGTTCTCCAGTGATAAGCGCACTAACGGGCAGACAGACAGACAGACAAAGAGACGTTGCATTTTTTATATATTATAGATTTTCAAAAAAAATATTTTTTTACCTCTCGGAAGCCTCCAAAACGGTAAACTTACTAAGCCCGCACTGGGCTAATCGTTGGGCTACACTAAGCCCAGCAATGCCGGCACCAATTATTACAATCGACGGTTCTGGTCTGCATGGATCTACCATATTTTCTGTAATAGTACATGACTGATAGCCCCCTCCTGTTCGGTTCGATTTCGACAAAGAGATATTTCTTAGAATTTCCTTTAAAACATGACCAAAACTAAAAAAAAATATAGTTAATTAGTCGTTCTTCAAAATCAAACTTGTTTTTTCTTAGCTATTTGTACTATTTTTGTTCTTACCGTCTAGTGTCGGCTAAAAGTAGTGGCCTGATTAATGATAATGTGTTGTAGATCATTTTTTAACTAAAATTTTGATTTATGAACTTTGACGACAATGACATTTGAATGTTGACCATTTGACTGCAGGTAGCATATTGATAAAATGGCAGTTATAATAACGGTGTTGATACCTTCAAAGTAAAATAAAAATTTAATTCTTGCAAACAGTGCTACAATTTTAAGTTGGGATTTATTTAGATATTTTATTGATTTGAAATTAAGAACTAGAATTTTGTACGTATATCGCATTTATTTTTGATTTTTTTCTCAACCTGGATGTAGATCCCTTCTAATTTTTTCCATGCTTTCTTGTCTTTTGCCACCTTTAATTAATGCTTGCCCATTACTACTCATATCATCGACCCATAGTTTCTGTGGACGTACAACGCTTCTTTCTATTTCTCTGGGTCTCCATTCCGTGATTCTATACACTCATCTGTCTTCGGATGCCACATGCGCAGCCCATCGCCACAAGAAATATCTCATGTAGACGTAAGACTCTTCCAAAAATAAAACAATTATTTTTCAAATAATCTATATTTATCTTAAAATATCTAAAAATGACAGTGTAGGTACTACTCTTATATTATATTTAAAAACGCTGATGCCCAAACGGGCTTTCCATTTCTCCGAAATCTTTTTTATTATTTCTTAACATTTCAAGAACTTCAGTGGTCTGTGAAGAAATCTCATTCCAAGAGTAGTTTACATCTTCAATTAATATAAAACGACTACAAATTACAAATCTAAATAAAAGTTGTTTTTTATAATAGTACGGCATAATATAAATCTTCTTTCTTTTTGCTATCCTTTCTAATATTAGTTGAGTTACAGTTTCTTCTCTAAGAAGTTTGAAGCATACCACTCCTAAACTCGATGTAACCACTGTAAACCGTGGATCTGAAGTAACGAGGTGTTCGAAATGTTTCGCTAAAGATATGTGATATCTGACGTGCCGCTGAATGCCTTCTACACCATAAATTCTTATAACAAACCAAAGTTTTAAAGCTCTAAATCTTCGAACATCCGGTATTTGAAAATGTTCAAGTTCAGGTTTAAAAATAGGAATTTTTAAACTATTTTTTGTTTTAAATGCTTCCTGGACATATTTCGAATTTTTAAACCACATGGCTGAACAGTCTCCATTTACCAACATCCATTTGTGGGCATTAAAATTAAAAGAATCAACGTATTCTATTCCTTTCAGAAGATATCTATATTCAGGACAAGATAGGGCTGTACCTGCATACGCTGCGTCTATATGAAGCCACATCTTTTCTCTTTTACATATTTTTCCTATTTCTTCAATGTTATCCATTGCGCAGGTACCCGTTGTGCCTAAAGAAGCAACAACACAAAAAGGAACGAGACCATTTTCTTTATCTTTTTTAATTGCCTCTTCCAAAGCTGGACTAAGTAAACTACCTTCGGAATCTGTGGGTAGTAGTCTCATGGTTACAGAAGCAAGCATTCCAGATTTTTCAACAGATGAATTAGACTCTTTTGAAGTGTATGCAACAAGTTTGCCTCGTATTTCCCAATCTTGTAGTATACCATCTGATTGAAGTTGGTGGATTTTTTTGTGTTTAGCTGAGAGAATTCCTACTAATGTCGAATCACTGGCAGCATTCTAAAATAAAAAGTACTGTTTAAAATATTATGATGAATCAATACGTGGTGCGACGCAAAGGTCTAGGACTAATGCTATATAGCAAAAACATGAAATAATATCGATAGTGCCGATTTAATGCAGGCCGATCTTCGATGGAAGACGACGCGTTTCAGAAGAACTTCAACTGCAACCACGCTTGAAATCATCACGAAAATTCAACAAATCATTCTTGAAGACCGTCATCGGAAAATTCTAAGCATCTTTGATAAACTGTCTATTGGTTAGAAAACTTTGGAGCGAGAAAACTTTTTTCTTGCATCACGACAATGCACGTTCTGTACGCTACAGCTTTCGGCGAAGAATTCCGTGACTGTTATTCCGCACCCCTCTAATTCGCTTGATTTGGCAGCCTGTCACGTTGGACTTGTTTTCCCGTATAAGGATGAGGTTAAAGGGTCGTCCATTCCAGAAGGTATTGGTAGACGAAATTAAACGCGAATCGCAGGAGACGGTGCTGGAGGCAGCGAAAACATCGACCGTCTGAAAAAGATCCTACCAGTGGAAAAAACGGTGGGATTAGTGGATTCGGTTGCAGAACTACTTTGTAGGTGACGGAAGTTATGAAATCTAAAAGTAACTACCTAAGATTTTAATTTATTTACTTCTTCTCTATTTTTTAAAATATACGAAATAACGTCAATATTCAGTATAAAGACTTTTATCCTTTTTTTCCAGAAAGTCATATTTTCTTCATGCTCTAGACGAGCTTTTCATAATATTCAAACTGTATTTGTTTTTTAGGAAAGACTACCTACCTATCTCACTGGTAGAATGTTTTTGCTACCTAACCAGATTTTTAGTAATTTTGACGTATGCTCAGAATCATTGTCGTGTTGAAATAACACTTTATCTTCTGGATATAGCTTATTAAAAATAGTCTCTTATAGAATAAAGGATATTTTGTTATATTTCTTTATTCATATTCTCTTTAAGGTTGTGTATCAGCCCGACTAGTGCAGTAAAAAAAAGGACAAAATAATGTTGAGATAGGTATAGTTTAGATACAGCAATATTATGATTTTATACTCTTTGGGGTATCACTAGGAGTATTATCCTGAATTTTGGACCTCGAAACACTTGTGCTATGTTTATAAACAATTTAAGTTTCCAAAACGCGTTTTTTGAGCTTAAAATGTGAATAACTCGGGTTATATAAGTCGGATTGAGACAAATAAAAAGCCAAACTTTTCGTAATGAAATTTCCAATAAATCCTTGTTGACTTTAAATCGCTCTGATGTATACACCTACAAAATTGAAAAAACAGGCAAAAAACTGTTTTTTTTTTCATTTTATTCTACAGGTCGAATAAGTGGACCGATTGGTTTGAAACTTTCAAAAAATATGCCTTTTGTTATAGCAAAATTACCCTGGAATTTTGGTACAAAAATATTGAACCCAGAGGGCACAATTGAATTTATTATTTAAAATTTGAATTTCCCGCAATTTTATGCCATTTGGTCCAAAATGGATCTTTTTTTTTTTTCAAAATTTAGGTCTCGACGTCAGCTACACAATGCCATTAAAAACATTTTTTTGGAGTCATTTTAATCGTTTTTTATTACATTTGTTTATTTATTAAATAACATAAATTGTCATTTTGAAAAAAAAAATTGTTAAAGAAAATGATTTTTTTTAAAAATAAAGGTCTCGCGATTCTTTACCAGACGTGATAAAAAATTTTCAATTATTTTTTCAAAATGACCGAAAAAATGCATTTGTATCTAAAAAAAACTGTTAAAAAGACTCCAAAAAAAAATTTTTTTAATGACATCGAAAAGCTGGCGTCGAGACCTAAATTTTGAAAAAAAAAGATCCATTTTGGACCTAATGGCATAAAATGGCGGGCAATTCAAATTTTAAATATCAAATTCAATTGTGTGCACTGGGTTCAATATTCTTGTACCAAAATTTTAGGGTATTTTTGTTATAACAAAAGCCATATTTTCTGAAACTTTCAAGCCGATTCGTTAACTGAGTCGACCTGTACAATAAAATGAAAATTTTTTCAATTTTGTAGGTTATGTACGCACTTGAGCAACTTAGAACTAACGAAAATTTGTTGGAAATTTCATTTAGTTTTTTTTTGTCTCGATCCGATATATATAACCGGAGTTATTCGCATTTTAAACTCAAAAAACGCGTTTTGAAAACTTAAATTGTTTATGAACAAAAGAGCACAAGTTTTTCGAGGTCTAAAACTCAGAACAATACTCGTGGTGATACCCCAGCGAGGATAAAATTATAATATTGCTGTATCTAAACTGTGCAATTTCAAATGCTTTTTTTACTGCACTAGACAGCGAAGACTGAAACACTTTATGATTCCCTTCACCATGCTTACGGTCTGAATGAAAAACTCCTCAGTGATGTTTTAATCAACGATTAGTAAACTTTTCCAGCTCCGCAGGCGCCCGCCGCACTATGGGACAGAATCGTGCGTACCGTCTCAAAAATATGTAACTTTGTCGTTGATTGAAGTAAATAGCTGAAATTTGGTACGTAGTATCTCTAGTGTATATACTATCAAATAATGGTATATTCGTGGTTAATTTTTAATCGACTTCACGTGTGTATTTTTTTTGTTCCTTTTTTTTTTTTTTTTTTTTTTAATGTTTATTCCAATATTACTCCGCCATTTGTGAACCGATTTTAAAAATTCTTTTTTTGTTTGAAAGGTATTGCTTGCAGTTGGGTCCCATAAATTTTTTTTGGAAATTGGACGGACAAAATGTCCGTCCGAAAAATTAATTTTTGAATATCTCGGCCATTTATAAACTGATTTTCAAAATTCTTTCTTCTTTTTGAAAGAATTTGTCAACAGGCTGAATTTCGGAAATCAAACGGATATTTTCTCCGTCCAAAATATTGATTTTTAGATAACTCTATTGAAAATTTATGAAAATCGGAGGGAGGAAGTCGGTTTTCTTTTTTGCGAGAATTATTTTATTTATAATATATAAAAAAATAATACAAAAATAAAAATGACACTTTTTCATACAAAAATATAGTTTACTTAACTTATTGAATGATAATTATACAGTTTAATGATATACACTATTATTTCGTATTTTTGTTAATACTACATATGAAAATAGCATATAATAAATGACAAACATCTATTAATCCACTACATAAAATAGAAAAAAAAAAAAATTGATATACAAACTACAATTTAAATATCTAAGAGGTTCTTGGCTTCGTCTAACAGTTCCTTGGCAACAATGACTGATGGTTTCTGATACTTGATATGTATGGGTCTGATGTAAATAAAAGACCATGAAATACGTCTTCATTCGTTGCGGACCTAGATCACTTTCTAGCGTGACATAATCTGATATTTTTGTAATCTTTATTACGAGATTCTTGGGCATCCTCAGATAAATTACCAATAGGCAGAACAGCAAAATGTCTAATTATACTTTCCCCATGTATTAAGATCTTATGTACTGAAGAAGGCATGTTATACCACATATATTGTGTAACGTACAATTGTGCAGTAGCGCGAGTATATTCACCAAATTTTTCTGGATTTACAGCAATACCGCATGCCAAAGTCTGAAGAATAACATAAAACCTTTTAATAAGATCCTCATTAACTTCTGTTATTTCTGAAGAGTAGTAGTAGTTCTCAAAAAAACGTCGAGCTGTATTGCCGTCATTGCTATTTCCACTTCCTTGCCGGGGTTTCTCAACATGCAATTCCATTCGGCTTCGAAATAGACTTTGTACAAGTTTTTTCTTGTCTTCTCTACTTTTTTATCTTCCTGAGTTCTCGCAGCCCATTTTTTAAACGAAAGATTATAAGAAATATGTAAAACTAACTTCATGCACCTAATCCATGCATGCAACGTCGACAAACCGTACTCGTAAGCATTCATATTATCTGGCTTTGATACAATCTTCTCCAGATTATTCATATCGCTTGGTTTAGCCCCACACACCGTACACACAGCTCCAGAACTTGTGTCAGTTAGAACTTGTGTAACTTTTCCATCCACCATAGTTAAGAACAGCTGGTCCTCCATGTGTATCTCAGAAATTTTCAAATTATTAATTTGACCCCGAATATCACCGACCACCGAACGAGTTTTCTCGGGCGTTTCTTTTGCAAATTCCATCAGAATTGGTCGGCAATATCGAATAGAAGAGCAAGCCGGATTTTGCCCAAGAACCTCTTTTGTTTCTGTATCAATCAGCTTTATTGGTACCAAAGACGCTATAAATAAGTTTGCATCTGAGACCAAGTTACTTTCATCTGTTAAAATTTGTTTATATTCACTTTGTCCTGATGAACCATCACATCCCCATTTGGTAAACAATTTAAGATTTCTTCTTGTTGGGTTGTAAATATTTTCAATTTTTAAGATACGGGCAGTAGTGTGATCCAGCAAATCTTGAAGATTTACTTTAGCGCCTGTATCGGTTATTTCAATGCTGGAGGGTGGAGGAAAACACAGTTTTTTTGCGTTTGTTAATATATTATATGACCACAATATATCGAAGTTTTTGTTAATCAGACTTGCTCGAAGTAATCCGTATTGTGATTTCGAAAGATCTAAATCAGCAAAAAGACTTAAAGCTTTATCCGCCGTAAAATATGTTGTATTGCGAGTTTCATGCAACAATTTTTCCTTTATGATCTTTTTTTCATCTCTATCACAATTCCGCATCATTGCAACAACAAAAGCTTCTTTCAATTCTCCTTCAGACCGCAATTCTTGGACGTATGCGTTATGTATATTCTCGAATCCATATTCTTGAATTAACTCCATATTCTTCCTTTTTTTCGATTTCTCTGACAGATCTTCATAAGACTTTGATGGACGTCCACGTTCTCCAGATGTTGTAGGTTTGATATCCATTGGTATTTCGTCGAACTGTACCTTAAATTCACCGTCTAACCACGTTTTATTTTTATTAAAGAAACGTTCTTTAGTTCGGTTAGATGTGGTCCAGCGATTGTTAAAAGCTGATATAAGCGATTTTTTAATACTTTTCACAACTAATTAACTTTTTGAAGACGACAAATAATGGTGTTCTTCTAAGTATTTTTGAATATCTTCTCTTTTTGTCCCATGGTCAATGAAAAATTCGCATAATACTCGTCGAGGCACAACAAATTTACTCATTTTGTTGTATAGGTACTTCGAAAATATTGTTTTTACCGAGGTTGGTGAAGACTCTATGTCGAAGCACAATAAAGTACTGGTAAATGACAATTAAATCAATAACTTTTATACTTCAATTCCGTGAGAAAAATATTATTATCTGCGGGTAGTCACATATGATTGCTAATAACAGTATTTCCACCTTACCTAAACTTTAATTTAGGTAGTAATCTATCTTTATATATAAAACACAAAAAATGTTTCTACCTACCCAAGGCAGCTCTACCAGGTAGTAGCAGTTAGGCAATAGCAACAAAGCCGAAAAAAATCACATGTATTTTCACCACATTGTCAAAAATCACGAGAGCTTCGTTAAAAAAACAACCACTTTATGTATGTATGTTGTTCATTCTCTCAAAAAACAACCACTTTATGTATGTATGTAGTTCAATGCGGTAGTTTGTAAACAAAATTTTGACAACTTGCTGGGATGTAAATAATAGTCACCTGTTCTAGTGATATTACCTGGTAAAACTGCCTTGTACCTACCTACCTACCTACATATCTACCTGCCTACCTATGTCCGCTATAGACGCTAGTAGACAATATTATTTAACAATAAAATGTCAGAAATAATCTATTTTTCGAAAAATCTCCTGAATTAAATCTTAAAATTTTTTTTTAAATATTTTGCATTTCCCTCCCCATCAGGTATTTTTCGTCCCATTTAAAAGGGGGCAGATTCGGGCAATTTTTTTTTTTACCTTGACTTTTATATGAGCTGCTCTATGTCATGGTGTCAAAATTACGACATCGGCAGACATCGCTAACTGTCAAAAGTCTATTTAAAGTTTCTAATAAGGTTAGGATATTAGATACTGCAAAAACAATCGTGTACCTCTCCAGTTTTTACATAAATGTCTACTTAAATGCTTTTTAAATAAGGTACTTAATAACCATTCTAATCATATATCACACTTACATATTCGCATTGAAAATAATGAAAATATGACCATGTAAACTGGTGCAGTTCTGTTCTACATAATCGACATTATTTTGAGCGTCAACTTGCAAGTCAAGTTTTATTAAGAAAAAATGAGAAATAATCTATTCTAAATTCTATATAATATGTATTAGACATTCAGTTAGATATGTGCATTAACAAAATATTCAATATCGAACATTCGCAAAACCTATTTTTGACACGGTACGCACGATTCTGTCCCATAGTGCGCCGGCGCCGGTGAAATCTATTAATATTAGTTTTATCGAACAAAATATAGTAACTTTCATCCAATCGTCATAAGTTCAAAGTAGATGGTTTTTAGTTTCTTTATTAAAGAAAAGTATTGTAACAAAACACTTCTAGATTTTTGCTTTTTTCTAAATCACGAACATCATTCATTTCCGTCGGTCTGTTGGTACGATAGCTCTCGAACGAAATCCAACAAGGGGATGAAGCCTACAGTTTTCAATCGATATTGTTTTCGGCCAAGGGGGGCGAAAGAGGTGATCATCGATAAATTTTCAATGATTTTGATAATAATATGGAAGTTTTTCCTGGTTTTTCTTGCCATATTTTATGCATAAATATTTATGGTCAAATACATAAGGGGCAGCAGGGGTGGGGGAGGAGATTAGAGGAGGTTGCTTTCTATATAGGTATCGTGTTATATATTCATTCTAGATTTTCGAAATGTAGGAATCCAAAAGTTAGGGTATATTTTCATTGCTTTCGATTTTAACTCAGAAAGAAGCTAAAGGCGCAGATTAGTTTAGTTTCATACTTGTACACCTGGTATACAGTGAATTCCATAACACACACACACACAATATATATATATATATATATATATATATATATATATATATATATATATATATATATATATATATATATATATATGAGGCTATGAGCGCAACAGTGGCCTAACCCACATTTTCCTTATTATTCTATTGAAATTAATGTTTAAGTAGTCCAAAATTACAACAATAGCAATTATTTATGACAGAAAAACAAAACTGTTGATTATCAGAACTTATTACTGAGAAAAATTTGCAAAAAATATTACAAAAAAAGAAGTTGCATTTATCTCCAATAGGGATGCTTGGGGGTTAGGCCACTATTGCGCTCATAGCCTCATATATATATATATATATATATATATATATATATATATATATATATATATATATATATATCTATATATATATATATATATATATATATATATATATATATATATATATGTAAATATAGTGAAGTCTGTTTATAACGAATTCCAAAAAATCACTAAAAATGGTTCGCTATATCCGAAGTTCGTTACAAACAGTAAACAAAATCTAATCTAATATGGTTCACTCTTTTTAGTGTTCCGTACGGAACACTTATAAGATCACTTCGGTGTCTGTCTGTCTGTCTGTCTGTCTGTCTGTCTGTCTGTCTGTCTGTCTGTCTGTCTGTCACACCCGATTTTCTCCGAAACTATTTGACATAGAAAGGTGAAATTTGGTAATGATATAGGAATTGATGGCCTCATCAGAGCCATGTAGTTTTGAGAATTAAATTTTGACTTAAGGGGTTAGTTTTGGGGGGTGAAGTCGGAAGTGAAAAAAAAATTTTTTTACTAGGTCATCGAGTGTGGTGTCAAATGAAAGCTTGTGAAAACACGAGTAAAAAATATATATATAATATTATACTTGCGCGCACTTTTCTTTGTATTATTCTTAAAAATTCGCGAAAAATCGCTGTCCCGGGCATTATCTCGAAAAGTACTTATCAAAAAATTTCGAAAAAATTCTGGAATATTCTCCACGGGGTGTAGATTGAACGAAAATTATCACGAGTGCATTACCTTTAATAATTTTATATGGTATATAAAAAAAAACAAAAATTTCAAGGTCATCAGATTTCAGTAAAGATTGGAAACAAACTTTGTTGAAAACTCATTTGGGGTGTGTTTTGTGAAGTCACTAATTATTTTATACCACCGTAACATAAATTTTGACTTAACGGGTTCGTTTTGAGGGGTGAAATCAGAAGTGAAAAAAAAATTTTTTTTACTAGGTCATCAAGTGTGGTGTCAAATAAAAGCTTGTGAAAACACGAGTAAAAAATATATATATAATGTAATACTTGCGCACACTTTTCTTCGTATTACTTTTAAAAAATCGCTGTCCCCTACCTTATCTCGAAAAGTACTGATCAAAAAATTTTGAAAAAATTCTGGAATATTCTCTACGGGGTATAGTTTGAACGAAAATTATCAGGAGTGCATTACCTTTAATAATTTATTTGGTATATATATAAAAAAAAACAAAATTTCAAGGTCACCAGTTTTCAGTAAAGATTGGAAACAAACTTTGTTGAAAACTCATTTGGGGTGTGCTTTGTAAAGTCACTGATCATTTTATACCACCCTAACAAAAATTTTTATTTTAAAATCAATCAACGTACGGAACACTAATTGTGCAAGTTCAACTTGCACTTGACCGGTTTTTTATTTAGATTAGGCGCTAATGCTTAGAAAAATGAATAATAATAATTGTTAAATTAAAAGAAAACGTTCAAAGGAAAATAAAACCAGTCACACTAAAGTTATTGTTACGTATGTTGGTACATATACGAGTATAAACGACAACATTAAAATACGTAGTTTATACAATAAAATCAGTAATTTTCGTTTGTACAATTTTACTTGAAAAAGGAATTATGTTTATATAATTGTCAAGGTCACAAAAAGTACTCCATATATGTTCAGGAACTTCACGAGATTTCAAAAAATTGCGAGTTTCAGTCATTTTCTTAGTCATTTCTCAAATGGATGGAACATAAATATTATCTCCTTCTCCAAGCTCGTCTTCGTCATCATTATCACTTAAAATCTTTCCAGAAGTCACTGGTGTCACAATTTGATCATCAGTTAGTATTTCTCTCGTCATTAATTTATTATCGGCACATACATATTCTTCAAAATTAAAGTGATTAAACATCTTTTTAATCTCGATTTCCACTGTACTTTGTTGAAGGTCAACGTCGCAAACAAATTCTAGACAATCAGTAGGATCTTCTCGATGTTTTTCAATCCACTGCGTCAACGGTAGTTCATCATCTAAGACATATCTACATTCTTTTCTTAAAAATCCACCATGCTTAAAACAGTTTATAGCGTCCAAGAGAGTTACAGAAAAAATATTACCTTTATCGATTGTCTCTCACATTTTCATAAGAAAAATCTTTCTATAATGACCTTTTAAAGAATGTATTACACCTTGATCCATAGGCTGGAGCTTTGCACTTGTGTTTGGAGGCATAAAAACCAATTTTATTTGCTGTAGTTCAACTTCAGGATGCGCTGGACAGTTGTCAATCAAAAGTAATATTTTTCTGTTTGCGAATTTTAATTCGCACTCGATCAGTTCGTTTTTAAAAATTTCTAATGTCATCCAGGCTTTACCGTTTGATTTGTACTTTACTGGTAAATGTTTGTTTTTAAAACACCTGGGATTGGCGGACTTTCCTATCACCAACAATTTTCTTTACTCTGTTCCAGACATATTTACAATTACCAACACAGTAATCCTTACTTTTGATAATTTTCCACCAACACAATTCCCTCCGTCAAACTTTAATGTTCTATCAGGCATCATCTTGTAAAACAAACCCGTTTATCCGCATTAAAAATGTCCACATATTCATAACTTTCTCGAATTTCCGGCCACACATTGATCAACCACTGATCAACAACAGTCATATCCACTCCTGCAGTTTCTTCTACTATCTTACCCCCACTAATATTATGTCGCTTTTTAAATCGTTCAATCCAACTTCTAAAACTGTTAAACTCTATTTTCCTTTACCAATTCACTAGCTAGGTGCTAATAGGAATATGTTCATGTCGTTTTGACCTTAAAATTTAAGGAGTCCTTTATCGACTTGGTCATGTGTAGATTTTCTTACTTTTTTACATCTAAAGTTTCTTTTATCATAGATTGATAAGATTTCTTGCCTCTTCTTCCATATGGTAGAAATCGTAGATTTAGTCAAATTCAACTGTTTGCAAACATTGTTTAACTCCATTTTCTATTTTCCTTATAATATCGTGTTTGTCTTTTAAAGTAAACGCTTTACGTTTTTGTGTACTCACGGAAAACTGTAAGTTATACTGTAGTAAATAGATGCTTATACTGCACTCTGTCGGCGACTTACTAAGCCTATTCAAGCAGAGCGGCACAGCACGGCAGGCACTTATTGCAGAAACGCACCTTTCTCGAGCTTACCGCTCGAAGGCATATATGGCAGCATTGGTATAAGACGACTAAAAACGAAACGAAAAGAATCGTATTTTTAGAAGTTACCAAAACAAAAGTGTTCTTCGTATTTGCTGAACCATCCCAAGACGCGTTTCGCCGTATCACGGCTCATCAGCTGGGCTAGGTTCAGCAAATACGAGAACACATTTTTAGTCCTTTATCCAGGTAACTAACGGAAAACTGTAGTAAATAAATGCTTATACGAAATACGAAGAACACTTTTGTTTTGGTAACTTCTAAAAATACGATTCTTTTCGTTTCGTTTTTAGTCGTGTTATACCAATGCTGCCATTTTTGTGTACTCATTTTAAAATAAAAACTTAAACATTCACTTTGCTACTTTGATCAAATATGCATTAGAACCGCATAACACAATAAGTGAATTGAAAATAATACTACTTGAACTAGCGACTCGAGCACAAAGAGTGGCAAGTTCGTTATAAACGGACACAAAACATCCAAATTTGGTTCGCTTTATCCGGAAGTTCGTTATAACCGGGTTCGTTATAACCGATAAAAATATGCATTGGTCTTATGGAAGTTTTTTAGTGCATTATAAATTAGTTCGTTTTGACCGAAAATTCGCTGTAAACTGGTTCGTTATAAGCAGACTTCACTGTATATATATATATATATATATATATATATATATATATATATATATATATATATATATATATATATATATATATGTATATATATATATATATATATATATATATATATATATATATATATATATATATATATATATATACATATATATATATATATATATATATATATATATATATATATATATATATATATATATATATATATATACATACCATATATTAAAATTAAACATATAATCTACTTGCCTGTATGACTCCACCTCCTGGGCCTTCCGAAGAGTTTAAAAAATTTTCAGGTAGTCCTAAGATTTTTGCTAGCCAGTCCATTACTATTACTTCTAGTTCTACTACTGCTGGACTGGATTCCTAAAAAATATATGTGTAGTAAGATTACAGAACGGCAGCAGCACTAAAATATATCTTAACCTCAAATGGAATGTACATTTTCCCAAAATATTTTCGTGATATTTTATAGACGAAATAGGAACGTTAGGAATAGTGTTTCTTAGGTGGAAATTTAGACCATAATCATTACTAGCCGCCACGTAAACATGTTAATCCCTTGGTTTGAACACTGGAGAATCCAACTGAACTCAGCTAAAACATAAGCCTTTATCTTCACTAGATCCATCAGACTTATTCCGAACAGCCTCACCCTACATAACACCAGACTCCAATAGACCAACAACATAAAGAGCCTGGGCCTCCTCTATGACAAGCGTAACAAATTGACAATTCACAAAATGATCATCATGGTTGGCTTCACTTACTCCAGTCTCTCGTGGTGCCAAAGGTAACGTTCCTACAAATTCACCCTCCAGAGCGTCTAAAACAAAGCCCTCCACAACATTGTCAACGCCCATGGATCGTTCGCAATACCCAAATTCACCGTGACCTACAGATGTCAATAATTCGAGAATTCATAACCAACTTTCAACTCAGATTCCTGGATAAAGCCATCCACCACCCCAACACTGCAGTCAGAAATGCATGCGGACCTCTACCCAACGACAGGAACGTTAACAAAAACCATTAGACCCTCCCGTCCATGATTAGTATTAAGTAAGTAATAATTTATAAAATATCTTATGTTTTTATCTTATTTATGTAAACTCTTTACCTAGGTTATGTTAATTAGGTTACTGACAAATATTTTAAGACCCAAAATTATA
The DNA here is from genome assembly GCA_019049505.1 of Pachyrhynchus sulphureomaculatus. Lineage (NCBI taxonomy): Eukaryota > Metazoa > Arthropoda > Insecta > Coleoptera > Curculionidae > Pachyrhynchus > Pachyrhynchus sulphureomaculatus. Next base: position 32,552,006 of record CM032447.1, read on the forward strand.
CTCGTGTTAGATCAACTCATGTAATAGTAGTTATACGGCCTAGCCCTAACTAGTTTATTTAATAAATGATATTAGAGATTAGCATCTAACTGGCTTTATTCCAGTTTACCTTAACGCTTATTCTTTAATATAATAAATAAGAATATTTTAATAAAACGTAAATACCCAATTTGTAGCTACAGCTCCAATACCGGCCATAAACAGCTCTCCAATGACTGCTGGATATGACTGAGCTGTTGGAAAAAATGCATGGAAGTATGGAGAATGCCACTGAGTTAATCCTGGTACAATAGAATTGTCTAAGTCTTCCATTATCTGTTTCCAGTGTTCGCTTTTTTCCGGTGCCCTCTTCGGAAGTTCTTTGCTGAGATAGCCCGGCTTGACATTTGGAAGGACTGGTCTAGAATAAATAATATTTTATTTTTGTGTAAACGTATAAAATTAAATAACCGGTCAAGTCCAAATTGAACTTGCGCAATTAGTGTTCCGTACGTTAATTGCTATTAAAATAAAAAATTTTGTTACGGAGGCATAAAACGATCAGTGACTTCACAAAACACACCCGAAATGAGTTTTCAGCGTGTTTCCGATCTCTGATGAAAACTGATGACTAAGGACACCTAAATATTTGCATAAATGCTTTAAAAATAGCATATATGTGCATATTTGAAGGAATTTATAATAATGTAGGTCTTTGGCAGGCGTTTTCATTCATTTTTCGGAATAAGGGTCAATGTTTAGGCCGCCGCCGCCGCGCCGGTGGTTTTCCCCAAATAAATTTTATTGTTTTATGGTCAGTAAAAACCAGTCAGCAAACCCCATACGGCTATCAGAGCATACCTCCAGAAGTATTCCAAATTTAATATCCCAGGTGAAACAACAATACAGAGAAACGCCGTAAGCTCCTTGTATTCACAGGTAATTGAGGAAATTAAAGGTAAAATTCGCAACGAACATTTTTACATATGTATTGATGAAACCACCGATTCAAGAGGACGGTATATTGCGCATTTATTGATTGGAGTTCTTAGCGACGATATTTTGCCAAAATCTTATCTGATTGCTTCCAAACAGTTAGAAAAAACAAATGCATTGACAGTGGCCAGTTTTTTCTTCGTACGCCTGTTCCAGGAGATAATTTTTTGCTTATTTTGTCAGATGCAGCACCGTACATGATAAAGGCTCGGTAAAATTTGAAAATTTTTTATCCAAACTTAATACATGTTACATGTCCCGCTCATGCTTTAAATAGGGTTGCTGAGGAAATTAGGAATCATTTTCCGCTTGTGAATAGCTTAATTTCTAACATGAAGAAACTCTTCCTTAAAGCGCCTTTAAGGATTCAGTTCTACAAAGAAAAACTACCAAATACTCCTCTTCCACCTCAGCCTGTTATTACAAGATGGGGCACTTGGTTGGAAGCAACATTTTTTTATTGCGACAACTTCTGTCAACTAGAAGGTCTAATTGCAGAATTATCAGACGAATCTTCCCAATCCTTTAAAGAACTTAAACGATTATTCAAAAACAAGGAGATAAAACAACTTTCCTGTCTTAAAACAAATTATAGCTTTGTTTCTAAAACCATAACTCAAATGGAGGAATCTAATTTGCCATTAACCCGAAGTGTTCAACTAATAAAACAATGTAAGGTCGCTTTTGAAAATGTCGCAGGTAAAATTGGGAGCAAAATTTTTCAAAAATTTCGGAATGTTATGGAAAAAAATAGTGGGTTTCAATTTGTCAGCCAAGTAGCTAATGTTTTAAAGGGGGATTTTACTGATTCCATTGATTTAGATCCTATGCTATTAAATAATTTTAAAAAACGCTCCTATTACATCAATCGATGTGGAAAGGAGTTTCTCAATTTATAAATTTTTATACAACGATAGAAGACAAAACTTTTTAATGGAGAATTTTGAGAAACATTTAGTAGTTTATTGTTTTTATAACTAACGGCGACCCTGTCTTTTGCAATATTCGCATATTTCCGTTTACTTAGTTGCATCGCCCTGTATGTATCAAATTTAAAATGTATGTTTTATTATGCTGTTTACTACGTATATAAATTTTTATATTATGTACCTACATTATTATTATTATTATATGTTCATCTTTAAGTAAAGTAATAAAATACATTATTATTTATATTTATTTTTTACTTTGTATAATATTACATTTAGATTTAGTTCATTCGCCCTGTATGTTGAAAATTTAAAATGGGTTTTTCAAGTCTATTTCGATTTTTTTTACTGCATATTTACAACATGTATATGCATATTTTGAGAAAATTATTTGCATATTTATGCGCATATTTTTTTTTCCTTGCATATTTGGGTTTCCTTACTGATGACCTTAAAAATTTTGTTTTTTTTTATATACCAGATAAATTATTAGAGAATGTGGAGAATATTCCAGAATTTTTTCAAAATTTTTTGATCAGTACTTTTCGAGATAAGGGTGGCGAACAGCGATTTTTGAAAAATAGTACAAAGAAAAGTGTGCGCAAGTATTACATTATATATATTTTTGAACTCGAGTTTTTACAAGCTTTCATTTGACACCCCACTCGATGACCTAGTTAAAAAAAATCTTTTTCACTTCCGATTTCACCCCCCAAAACTAACTCCTTAAGTCAAATTTAACTTTCGAAACTACGCGGCTCTGATGAGACCATCAATTCCTATATTAGTATCAAATTTCAACTTGCTATGTCAAATAGTTTCGAAGAAAATCGAGTGTGACAGACGGACACCGAAGTGATCTTATAAGTGGTCCGTACGGAACACTAAAAAATATATATCGTTTAATTATGGTCTGTTTGAGAAAGGTTTTTTAATTGTAAAGATTGTATTTTTACACCAAATAAAAAATTTACCCAAATTAAAAGTATCAGTATTTTTAATTACTCTGACTCTGTAGAATAAAGCCAAATAATTAGCTGATTAATTAATATATAAATCCTATTTTTATGATTTCTTTCTATAATTAACTAACAAATAATTTCAAAAAATCTCTCCAGTTCCTTTGAAACTTCGAAATAGATTTGGACTGTTAAGTAAGAAAATACTGATTTTTAATGACAGTCTGTAATTGAAAGTAAGTATTCGTCTCAAAAAGGTCAATAAGTACTCACATTTCTCTAATTTTTTCGCAGTAATCTGCTATATAATCAATCGATGCACATGCAAACTTTTTAAACTCTTCTATATTCATCTTGCAATCACTATCTCGGCGAAAATGCGTGTATTTCTTTAATAAATGTTTTGCCTACTTTCTCCGTTATTCTGATTATTAAATATCACATAATAATGTACACATAATCACCAGGTGCGATGTCATAATTTTCTTAATTTACGAACGACGACCGAGAAAAAGAAATTGTGGGTCATTTAAGAGTCCTAACCTGCCAAATACTGGTGATTTATTCATCGAGGATGTAACGCAGGCTACTTATTTATTTGTTACATTTGTTACAACGGTCACTTCAGCTTTTCATGTCTCGTTACCATATATCTCCCTTTTTTCTTCTCTATCTTGTACTAATCTGTGTCTCTGTAAAAATGATCATTAATGTTAACGAGATGTACTTGTAATATTCCAAAGTTCTAGGAGTAACGTTACCAAGTCGCAAGTAGTATTTTTAGACTTTTGTCATCTTCAAAGTAGTCCCTCTGCACTCTAATCAACCGTTTCTTTCACTTTCAACATTTTTTGAAAGATTAGTGGTGGTACTGCCTCCAGCGTCGCCTGCGATTCTGTTCTCTACCGTCTCGAAACAGCTACCATTTAACTTCACTTCATAACGCCGGTGGCTGCTCTTCCGTGTTGTCCTATAGATGCAGTGAAATACAAACATATGTTTCGCCACTTGGATAACGTTGAAGGATATTACGAGATTCTCTTCGATACTTATAGGACATGCAAAAAAGCTAAACACCTATTCAGGCAGGGATGTGAAGGATAATGAAAATGTGGGAACAATCCGAAGTTACAGGCAAATATGGAGTGTGGGAGCTGGCAAAAAACTATTGCCAAGAGAATTGTGGGCCGGAGCAATGTCGAGATGCAGGAGGAAACTTTAGTTTATCCAACATTTTGCCGGTTTTCTTCGAATAGTTTATAAGAGATGTTCAGAATTGTCCGACGACGGTCCTCACGAATGATATCCCCCTTCGTCCCAATATGGTTTCCAAATCATTCTATAAGTTCAAGTATCACTTTTCTTAAGTTTTAAAAATTTCACATACTTTTAGTATCCATTGTAAAAATCGAAGAGAAACGTAATTAGGCCTTTATGCAGATGTACATATGGAACAAACTAAACAAGCTAGCAAGTTAAAACTTGTCACTCAGCGTTGTTAAGGATGTACGTATCGCCACTTATCGGCGGGATTCGGTACTATGTTACATTCTTGCAATACAGCGTTAGTGCGAGAACTAAGAATTGTGTATTCATACTGTATAACTGTTTGTATATACATATATATATATATATATATATATATATATATATATATATATATATATATATATATATATATATATATATATATATATAGAGGAGAAGGGTAGTCTTGACCGACTAGTTAAACAGCAGTTCTTGGGGTAAGCGGTCTTTGGAAATGAACTAAAAGGTTTTGGACACCTCTTTAGCTACGCCAAGCTTTCGAAAATATTTCATTTTCTTCATCAGGGCTACAATTACAGTAGATTATCAGTATTTTTGAGATTAAAAGTAAGGAACAACCCTATTTTATATGTAACATTAAAGTACTTACTGCTAAGTGGTGTGTTCAAAAATTATTGTTTGTGGGGGCACTTTATTACACTTATTCATAAGAAAAAACAGGAAAAAAACACTAGAAAAACTCGACATACTCATCTCTGGGAAATATAATAAATTTTTACTTCATTTTGTTAGAATAGTACAATGAATTGTGTGGTTATAAATGATTTTAATTTATAAAGGATTTTCTTGTTGTGTTTTCTTGTCATTTTGCTAAAGGCAGTGTGTTTCTATCTCTTAGTTAAGTTGTGGTTAATTTATATTTGAAAGTAAAATGACGTTGACATTTTGTTTGATCGTTTTAAAGTTAAAAATTAGTGAGAATTAGTGGGATTATTATCAAAGAGATATGTCAGAGATATTGTAAGAGTTTTTATTTTGACTGCCTATTTGTAATAGATTGGATGGAGAAAATTAAACTCAGATCTTCAATGTCAGTTTTTTTATTGATCGAATTCGGTTCCAGGTGGATTTCCACCAACTCTCTAAAGATTCTCCTGCCGAGATTTCTCTCTTTACATAGGATTTTGGTTTCAGCAAAATTAAATTCATGTGAAAATTGGCTACTATGGAAGATACATTAACTTCCATTTCTCTCATACCACTAAAATCAAAATAAACATGATATTGGGCTTGAAGTCAAGAATAGAGAGAATCTCATCCTTCCCTCAGACAGAAAAATCTAAATAAACTACGAGACACTCTACGCACCAACTGCTATCCAATCCAATTAATAAATAAATTATTATTTAACTCAACCACACCCCCTGTACAACAAAACAATCTTACACCGGATATTAGTGCCGAAACCGAATCAAATGTTATTTTTCATTTCCATACATAAAAGAAATCTCCACAAAAACAACTAAACTTTTCAACCAATTACCTAATTTAAAAATTGCTTTTAAACACAAAAAAACTATCAACAATATTTTCACTTGTCTAAAAAACAAAGATGAAATCACAAAAATTTCAGAAGTAGTTTACAGCATCCCTTGCTCTCAATGCTAAAACATCTATATAGGACAAACATCTAGAGTCCTAAAAGACGAAATCACTTCCCACAAAAGTGATTGCAGATGAAAGAAAAACTCTTGTGCGCTTGCCCAACATATGTAGTTGCCAATTTTCACATGAATTTAATTTTGCTGAAACCAAAATCCTATGTAAAGAGAGAAATCTCGGCAGGAGAATCTTTAGGGAGATGGTGGAAATCCACCTGGAACCGAACTCGATCAATAAAAAAACTGACATTGAAGATCTGAGTTTAATTTTCTCCAATCTATTACAAATAGGCAGTCAAAATGAAAACTCTTACAATATCTCTGACATATCTCTTTGATAATAATCCCACTGATTTTCACTAATTTTTTAACTTTAAAACGATCAAACAAAATGTCAATGTCATTCTACTTTGAAATATAAATTAACCACAACTTAACTAAGAGATAGAAACACACTGCCCTTAGCAAAATGACAAGAAAACACAACAAAAAAATCCTTTATAAATTAAAATCATTTTACAACCACACAATTCTTTGTACTATTCTAACAAAATGAAGTAAAAATTTATTATATTTCCCAGAGATGAGTATGTCGAGTTTTTCTAGTTTTTTTTTCCTGTTTTTTCTTATGAATAAGTGTAATAAAGTGCCGCCACAAACAACAATTTTTGAACACACCACTTAGCAGTAAGTACTTTAAGGTTACATATAAAATAGGGTTGTTCTTTACTTTTAATCTCAAAAATACTGATAATCTACTGTAATTGTAGCCCTGATGAAGAAAATGAAATATTTTCGGAAGCTTGGCGTAGCTAAAAAGGTGTCCAAAACTTTTTAGTTCATTTCCAAAGACCGCTTACCCCAAGAACATAATACTGCTATATATATATATATATATATATATATATATATATATATATATATATATACATATATATATATATATATATATATATATATATATATATATATATATATATATATATATATATATATATATATATGGGAAGATCCATTACTTTTCGACAAAAGTGTGCCGGCGTGGGTCAGCAATTTGCATGCCGGTTTTTTCTTCGAAAGTAGCTTCGAAAAGAAGGTGATCCTCCAAATTTGAGCTCGATACGATGAGATCCGGCAGCTGTAGAATTTTTTAAAATTTTAAAAAAGGTCGATTTTTTAGTCCTTTTCAAAATGTTGTATCTTAGCTTCCATATAACTTTTTGATGATATTTGAAAAACTCAGCATTCTTCTCTGTTAAACTGATATTTTCAAGGAAAAATAGATTTTTATTTTAAATTTAAATGCGGCTTGGCTGGTAGCTTTTAACTAAACCACTGTTTTAACGAAATTTTGCTTGTTTTTGAAATGCCTTCAGATCTACAGTTTTTGAAGTAAAGGGTTGGCCAATGGCTGATATCTTTCGTCTAGGTATATTCTGTTGATATCTACCCTAATTTTCATTGATTGCCTCTGTTCCTTTAATATATGACCAGACAAAGACGATTGATTTTTGAAAAATCGCTATTTTCAGATAGCCATAACTTTTTTCTATCAACTCGAAATCGCTTGAAATTTTCAGGAATTATACAATTCTATCATCAAACAACCTTGACAATTTCAAGTCTGGAATAGAGGTGGTTTACGAGCTATGAATTTTTAAAATTTTCAAATTTTTTACTTAATATTATATGATTTTATAAATTTCATTCAATGCCAAGACACCGACCAGTGATCAACGGTCTGAAAAAGATGGATGAGATTCCATCGACACGTCAGCGAGACCGTCCATCAAGGGACTTTAAGCTAACACAGGATACCCGAAAAACCACTACTATAAATATATACATATATATATATATATATATATATATATATATATATATATATATATATATATATATATATATATATATATATATATATGTATGTATATATATTTGTTTCAATAGAGGTTTTCACGGATGGTGGAATGTAATACATTGTATAACTGATTATATGTTTCAGTACCTTAAGTTATTGTAATGGCACTCTTAATAAAAGTTCAAAGAATAATAGAGGAAATTTGACCTCTGCACCAGTAAAAATAATCAAAGAAAATGTCTCAATCTTAAAATTACTGGTTATATCTTATATCACGCAATTTTAATGTATATTTTCATCGTTTCTTTCGTTATGTCATTTTTAACCCGGTAATATCAATATCACGACTTTTTGGGCGCATGTAGGTTAGTTGCCAAAGATAATAAATAAAAAAAGAAGATTAAAATTAAATAATGTACTCAAAACTCCCCTTATAAACACCAAAAATCATGAAAACTGCTATTTTACTACTGAAACTACAAAATTTGAAAATTATTCCCCTTTCAGGGTCTTCCCTCGTCAATATCACTTAAAAACCCGCTTCAAGTAAAATATAAATATACCGATAGACAAACCAACGGATATCGAAAATTTTGCATCGATTATTAACTCAAGATGCCTAAAAAATGTTAGATGTTTGCATACCTATATGCTGGAGATTCAAGTTCAATTTGATATGAAACATTTTACACACTTAAATGGTTTCGGGGATATTTTTGGAAACCTATTCTGCATTTAGACGAGATTCTCCGTTCTTTCGCATTTATTGAGTGAAGAACTAGTAAGTAAAGAAGTAATTATTTCAGTGATTTCAGGGAAACCAAGCCATTTTTTCTCACAAAATAAATGCTCCCCGAAATGCAGTTTAAAGGTCTTGGTCCATTCATGTCAAGGCTATGCCTTACTTGAGCGACTAATTCTAGCGACGTGGGTGATACTTGCTAAGCGAGCAATGCGACTTGGGTGTTCTGTGTAGAAACAGAAGAGTCTTGTGCTAGCTATAAAATTTGCGAGTGTCTTGCTAAATATTTTACTATTATTTTCGAAGTCATCCCATCCAAATTTAGAGCAAAAAGGACAAAAAATAGTGTTTATTGGCTGTGTAAACTATTCAACTAACGGCCTTACCAGACTTCCACCAGAATTCAATGTCACTTATTTTTCTCTAAAATATTCAATGTACTTTTTAATGTTCAAACTGAATGACTAAGTTTTAGATTGATAAACATTCTAAAACTTGGAACATGAACAGTTTGTCTTTAAAATAAAATAACCGGTCAAGTGCAAGCTGGACTTGCGCAATTAGTGTTCCGTACGTTGATTGCTTCTAAAAAAAAAATTTTTGATACGGAAGTATAAAAAGATTAGTGACTTCACCAAGCACATCCCAAATGAGTTTTCAACAAGTTTTTTTCCGATCCTTAGTGAAACCTGACGACCTTGAAATTTTTGTTTTTTTTTATATACTAGATAAGTTATTAAAGGTAATGCACTCGTGATGATTTTCGTTCAATCTGCACCCTGTCGAGAATATTCCAGAATTTTTTCAAAATTTTTTGATCAGTACGAGATAAGGGGGAGGACAGCGATTTTTCACAGTTTTTTAAAAATAGTACAAAGAGAATTGTACGCAAGTATTACAATATATATATTTTTGAGCTCGTCTTTTTACAAGCTTTCATTTGACACACCACTCGATGATCTAGTAAAAGTTTTTTTTTTCACTTCCGATTTCACCCCCAAAACTAACCCCTTAAGGCAAAATTTAACTTTCGAAACTACACGGCTCTAATGAGGCCATCAATTCCTATATTAGTGCCAAATTTTAATTTTCTACGTCAAATAGTTTCCGAAAAAATCGGGTGTGATAAACGGTCAGACGGACTTACGAGTACAAGTGTTTCGTACGGAACACTAAAAAGCTGTAATTTACAATAATTACCTAAATAGCCCCAAGAAAATGATTTAAATTGTTAGGGAATATGGCATGGAGTTAAACAAACATAAGTGTATAAATAAAGTAATTACATTGTATGAAAAATTTATGCAAAAATAGTAATTTTCAATTATTTACAATATATTAATGAATAAAAATAACGAATAGAGGCAGGGTGTATTTCTAAACAAATTTATTTACTTCGCATTTACCTTAAAATTACACAATTCTGTATGTACAAACTAGCATCTAATGTTTTTAAATAAGTACAAAATCTCTTAGCTACGAGTAAAAACATCTCAATCATATTGATCTACATTAAGCATAAAATAGTTATTAACTCTATTGGTAACACGACAAATTTCACTATTTGGACTTTTCCATACATCCATTAATTGTCTTTATATCTATAACCGGAATGCTCTGTTTATCAGTTATATCAATAGTTTTCTGCATAGAAGGTACAATATTTTCTGCAGCTTCAGAAATCTCTTTCCAGGAATAATCTACATCTCTTTTTTCTGTTAGTCTACTGCATATAGCGTATCTTATAACGAACTTGTTATTTAGATGTCCGGCAATTAAGAACAAGTCCTTTTTTTCTGAAATTTTCTGCAAAAGTCTTTTTGTTAACTCATCCTCACCTTTAAGTCTAAACGTAACCAAGCCCATACTACATGAACAAGATTCAAATCTGTTATCTTTCTTGACAAGGCTTTCGAAATATTGGGCTAGAGCTATTTGGTTTCTAACATGTTTCTGTATACCTTCAACGCCATAGATTCTTAAAACAAACCATATCTTTAATGCTCTGAATCTTCTTCCCAAAGAAATTTGCCAGTGTCTGTATTCAGGCGCCAACCCTTTGTGTTGATCCTTAAGGTAAATTCTTTCAACATTGAAGGCTTCAACAAGATATTTAGCATCTTTTATCCACATTGCTGAACAGTCAAAGTTTACCAACATCCATTTATGAGGATTGAAATTAAAGGAGTCAGATAGTTCGGCCCCTTTCATCAGGTGGCGATATTCTGGACAAATAAACGCTGTGCCTGCGTATGCTGCATCTACATGAAGCCACACTTCTTCTTTGTTGCAGATTGGTCCAAGTTCTTCTAGGTTATCAAAGGCGCAGGTTGGTGTAGTTCCTGGAACAAGTAATTTGGGTAGGTTAATTAATAATATCATATTTTGCAACTAATGTTTAAAATAGCACAGTTATATTAACAACAAAGCTATAAAATCATAAAAATTAATAAAGAATATATTTTTTTTTATGGTTAAGATAGTGCTTCCTTTTTATAGCACACGTGCTGCAGAGAAATCTCTGAAGCCCTACAGGAGCGACGCGTCTGCGAAAGAAAAAAACGATTCACGTTGGTCTTGAATCACTGTAAATTGATCTCGGTGGGAAATATAGTCCCGGGCAAATTATATGAAAGGGATAAAGTTCTCCTTATAAAAGACTGCTTGAAGAGGGCAGTACGAGGAGTGGTAAGATCAGCTTCATACGGATGTGAAGTATTAGCGCGACGTGTATTCCTAGCATGCGCTGTTTGGGAGAAATTATACAAGCTACATCCATCGGACACTTTTGTTAAAAGAATTTTGTAGAATAGACTCCAGTCGCCAGCCATTCTTTGATGTTCCAAGGAATCAAGGTTGTTGGTCAGTTTTGGGTCTTCAGTCAGGCCAACAGCTCCCTTCTGAATGGAGCACAACAAAGACAGTGCATGTTTAGGAACAGAGCCCCAAACATGGGAGCCGTATTCCATTGTTTGTCGGAGATGAGCTTTGTACAAAATCAATAGTTGCTGTAGAGTATGAAGCTTTCTAGTTTAAAATAATATTCCCAGCGTTTGAGAAGCTCTCTTTGTTATGCGTGCAACATGTTCAAGTCGAGCCATATTTGGTCCCAAATTATCACGCAGCAAATTAAATGGCGATCCTAGAGAAATGGAGTGCCCCGACATAACTATGTCTGGTGCAGCAATGTTACTTTAAAAAGAAACAACTGTCGCCTGGGTTATTGTAACCTTAGATTCTATTAGGTTAGTGTCACCCCAAGATAGAATTTCTTCCAGGTCTTTGTTAAGTTGAACGATCTCCTATTGTCTGCGGATATTTGCATGAGTATCTGTAAAATGTTATTCAATAAATGCCTTCTGGAAGGAATAACTTCATCGCAATGGAATAATGCAACTATTGTCATCACGCATAAAAAAGGAGATACTTCAGACCTTTCAAACTATCGACCTATTAGGCTATTGAGCCATGTATACAAGTTATTCACGAAAATACTTACCAAACGTCTAACAAATAAATTCGAGTTTTTCTTTTCAAAAGAACAGGCAGGTTTCCGCTCGGGGTATGGAACAAATGATCATCTGCTTACAGTTAAAATCCTTATTGAAAAGTGTATAGAATATAGTAAGCCTCTTGTCTTGATATTTGTGAACTTCGAAAAGGCTTTTGATCCTGTAAATCAGCAGAGACTTTTGGAAGCGCTTGCTGAGTGTAGTATTGATCATCGAAATTCCAGTGTAGTGAAATACATATATAAAAATGCCACCATCTTAAAACACAAACTAATCGTTCCATCAGCAAATTTCGAATCGAAAGAGGAGTGCAGCTGATGATACGCTCTCACCCAAGCTTTTCGTAATCTCTCTCAAATCAATAAACTGGGAAAGAATGGGACTTAACATTGACGGTGAAAAGTTAAATCACCTCTGTTTCGCCGACGTCTTAATAACAGACAAAATACAAGAAGCACAAACTATGCTACATATGCTTCAGGAAGCTTCAGGAAAGGGTGGTCTAAAAATCAATCTAACCAAGACCCAGTTTACGGCACATCTTGTATTAAGCGATACTATAAAACTGAATAACGTAAAGATAGAGCATGTGCAGCAATATGGGACATGAAATCAGCATAGGACGAGATAACCAAATACATGAAATTCAGCGGCGCCGGCGAATAGGTCTCTCCTGGGCTGAATATGGCAAACTGGCCTACGTATTCAAATCTAACCTTTCTACGTGTTTAAAAAGAACAGTATTTGACAGATGCATACTCCCCGTTCTTACGAACGGAGCCGATACTCTCACAACGACGAAGAAAAACATCAAGAAAATGTGTGTCATGCAAGGAAAGATGGAGAGATCAATGTTAGGCGTTACTCTTAGAGATCACATCCCAAATCACATCATCAGGAAGAGAATGGGGGTACAAGACGCAGTCAAATTCATTCTGCATCTTAAATGGAACGGGGCTGGGTTTAAGGATGGGCGATGGACAAAGAGAATCCAAGATCAAAAGCCTATCGGAGTGGGTGGATTAATGATTTGAAAAGAGTAGCTGGAAATTGGGTACAAGCGGCCCAGAACAGAAAAAGTGGCAAGACTTGAGGGAGGCTTTCGTCCAGCAGTGGACAGTATAAGCTGACGATGATGATGATAATGATGATGATGATGATGATGATGGGCTGATGTTCGAGCGTTCAAAGTGAATGAAGAAATTTGCATACTGTCATCTGCAAAGCTGTCGATTGGATTCCTGGTTCTTTCCAGCAGACTGTTATTGTAAATGCGATACAGAGTAGAAGACAGTATGGAGCCTTGGGGCACACCGGCATTGACAGTGAAGGTGTTAGACAGAAATCCGTCGAATGCAAATCGTAAAAATCACTATCTGAGCAAACACGAGACGCATAATAGTTTCGTGTTTTGAGTTACAAAAGGTGCTCTCAAAATTCCTAAATAATTTTCAAACGAGTGGTTTTTTCAAATGTATAATTTTGAAATAGTGCTTTTAAACTAAAAATGTGTGTTAATATATAAACTTTTTTACCTAGATTTGCTACTACAAAGCATGGAATAAGACCTGCACCTTTGTCTTTATTAATAGCTTCTTGTAATGTTTCTCCAGTTAGCTGACCTTCCTTATTTGTGGGTAATAACCTCATTGTCATAGATCCTAGAAAAAAATAATGAAAAATCTTTGTAGTCGTTTTTGATAAAAAAATACAATTACGTATTGTGTTTATTCCAGATTGTTTGATAATTAAAAACGCATTATTAAACATAAACGTTAACGAGAAACGTATAAGAAAGGGAATTTTATTATATACATATATTTTTTATTTTTTACCCAAAGCAATGGGGTACAGCGGTGTATCAAAGAAAAAATCACATATTGAAGATTATTGCCAACCGAGCAGTTACATTTATCATATCAGTGAAAATTTGAACGCTTTAGGTGTTTTTTTGTCACCAAACAACAGAAAGAGAATCTTAAAATAATATTATGGCCGGAAGAACCTACTGGAGTATTTATCAGGTGTACAAGTATGAAATGCGGATTTCAGACAACAGATGGTGCACCAATGCAGTTCGTGCTATAAAAGATTTGACAATGCGCCATTTTGTTGTGTCATCAACAAGTGTCAGACGCGCACGAGTGATAAATTGGAAAAGTGTGTGCATAGTGTTGCGTCGTTGTGTTCAATACGTCGAAATTTATACCGAACAAAGAGCATTCGCTGACAGCATTAATTTTTTGTTTTCATTTGAAGAACACTGCTGTTGAATCATACCGATTACTTCGAGAAGCTTATGGTGAACATGCTCCATCGCAAGATACGCGTGAAGGATGGTTTCGGCGTTTCAAAAGTGGTGACTTCGATGTTGCAGACAAGGAACGTGGAAAACCGCCAAAAAAATACGAAGATGTGGAATTGCAAGAATTGTTGGACGAAGATGATTCGCAAACACCAAAAAAAACTCGCCGAGCAATTGGGTGTTAGTCAACAAGCTGTTTCCAATCGACGAGAGATGGGAAAGATTCAGATGCCGGTAGATGGGTACCACATGAGTTGAACGACAGGCAAATGGAAAAGCGCAAAAACATGTGTGACGTTTTGCTCGCTCGGTACAAAAGGAAGTCGTTTTGGCATCGTATAGTTACAGGGAATGAAAAGTGGATTTATTTTGAGAATTACAAGAGCAAAAAATCATGGGTAGACCCAGGCGCACCATCCACATTGACCGCAAGACCGAATCGCTTTGGCAGAAAGACGATACTTTGTGTTTGGTGGGACCAGAGGGGCGTGGTCTATTATGAGCTGTTAAAACCTGGGGAAACGGTTAATACTAAACGCTATCAACAACAATTGACCGATTTGAACCGTTGAGGCAACACAAAGTCATTTTTCTTCATAACAATGCTCCATCACATACGCCAAAACCAGTTTACGACACGATGGAAGCACTCAGCTGGGAAGTTCTACCCCATGCGGCTTACTCACCAGACTTGGCTCCTTCCGATTACCACTTGTTTGCATCGATGGGTCTCGCACTTGCTGAGCAGCGCTTTGGTTCGTACGAAGAAGTGAAAAAATGGCTCGATGAATAGTTCGCAGCAAAAGGGGAAGACTTTTACTGGCGTGGTATTCACAAATTGCCCGAATTTAACATGTTTTTTTAGAAAAAAAAATCCGCATTTCATACTTGTACACCTGGTACAGTTAAAATCCCAGAATTAGAATTCAAAGAGCTAAAGAAGACTAGCGAATTATTTACAACGATCAGGAATCCGTGTTGTTTCATTATTGAGCTGAGAGAGACCGTAATTAGTTGCATTAGATTCAAGTTTATAATTCTGCTCCACAATGGAATTTGATTGTTTAAGCCATTTTATGAAAACAGTGAAGATCCGTAAGATGTCAATTTTAGAAATTGAATTATTAATCTGACGAAAACTTTATGGTTTTGCGCAGTAAAAGAAAAATGGATTGAAGTTGGTGTCAGTTTTTGATTGATAAATGCAATAGATGCATCTTGTGGTTCATGAAGTTATTGTTTTTAACCATATAACATATTCTTGGGGTCAGAGAGAACATTTCTGTCAAAAAAGAGATTCCAAAGTTACGTGTTACCGGGGAATAAAAATCTAATTTAGGATATGAAAAGTAAGTAAAGGTAGTTGATGAATTGGCTTACTTTTGCAAGTATATAAGGTTTTTTGGATTACAGGTGTTGATTAATTTTAGAGTTTATTTCTCTTATGTTACAAGAGTCTACTTGAATATATATATATATATATATATATATATATATATATATATATATATATATATATATATATATATATATAAGAGACGTAATCAGGGCAGCAATGCCATCGAGAAGTGTTAAAATAATGTTATAATTGTTAACGAAATTACAAATTATGTTGCAAGCATCACTATCTCAGATACGCCTCTGTAATTTTTGCTTAAACTAGTATACATAAATAAAATACAATAGCTTTATTATATTAATAAATGAAATCTAGGTTGAGAAAAATAATAATTAAATTTAACCTTGAAACGTTAAACATATTTTTTGTTTTTTTATTAACATAAAAGTAATACATATTAATGAGATTTTTTAAAGTGATTTTATTCACTAATTACTATAGAATTATGTTTATCTTGGCTACGACTGTATTTTTACATCCCTCACTAAGGGAAATAAAGTGAAAAAGTCACCCCTGAGATTTTTACATTTCTTCAAGTTTTAGCGTCCTCAGTCAGGGAAAATATCCTCTTTAAATTTTGTCGATCGGTCGCTCTGTTTGTTGACATGATAACTATAAAATAAAATGCGATATTGACTTCAATTTTGATACTCATGCATATAATAATACTTTACTTCTACTAGTTGGGGTGAAAAGTTCCGAGACTTTCCAAAAGATGGCAGCGCAAACACAAAACCATATTTTTTTCAGTTAGTGTCAACTCTCAGAAGATTCGTGTAAAATTTTTATGACATTATGTCTATTAGTTTGCGAGTCACAGTTGTTTGAGTGACTGTACTTTTAATTGGATGGAACAAGAGGAATTTTATGCGTTGTTAAAACATTACTTTTTGATGGGAAAAGATACAGCCAGAACCCCTTGAGAAGTGGCGAAATTTTTCCTCAGATAATGAGTTACAAGCGGTTGTATAATCATTTTGTGAAGCACAAACAAAAGATTTTTTTTGTGTAAAATGAAACTACTCCACAAACGCTGGATCAATCTTTTAAATAATAAACCATACTGATATTAGTTTTTTTTTTTCTAATTTTACCTAATAATCCTGCCTTCTCAACTGATGAATTTGATTGATCTGAAGAATATGCAATCAATTTTCCTTTGATCTCTGCTTCTGTAAGACTGGGATTTCTTTCTTTAAGATCTTTTACTTTTTTTTCTTTGGCTGTCAGAAGACCTACATAGGTGGCCTCGCTTGCAGAACCCTAAAAAACCAATTATTTCTTTAGAATTTACATAAAAGTTTGGTTTATATTGTTGTAGTACTGACATTTTTC
This sequence comes from Pachyrhynchus sulphureomaculatus, assembly GCA_019049505.1. Classification (NCBI taxonomy): domain Eukaryota; kingdom Metazoa; phylum Arthropoda; class Insecta; order Coleoptera; family Curculionidae; genus Pachyrhynchus; species Pachyrhynchus sulphureomaculatus. Next base: position 32,568,953 of record CM032447.1, read on the forward strand.
TATTAGTTTGTGATTACCACTGTTTGAGTAACGGTATTTTTGATTTTTGTAAAAGGATAGATCAAAAAGAATCTCAGGCGTTGATTAAACATTGCTTTTTGATGAAAAAAAATACAGGTAGGACCCAAGAATGGCTTGAGAAGTATTATGGCACATCTGCTTCGTCGAAACTAACTATATGTCGATGGTTTAGTGTACTTAAATGCGGTCGTTCAAGCAGCGATGATGCATCGACTCGTAACAATGGACGAAGCATGGATCCACCACTACACGCCCGAGTCCAACAGGATGGAAGCGCATGAAAGCCGATCGAAGCATCGAAAAAGCTGGAAAGGTCTTGGCAAGAATTGCTTGGGTTACACATGAAATAATACTGATCGAGTATCTTGAGAAGGTGTGAACAATCACCGGAGACTATTACGTTGGTTTATTGGACCGTTTGAATGGTCAAGAAAAAAAGGCCGCATTTAGCGAAGATACAAGCGTCGTTTCACCAAAATAATGCACCATCTCACAACTCCATAAAATCAATGGGGAAATTGAACCAATTCGGCTATGAATTGCGTCCTCATCAGCTGTATTTGCCAGATCTGACCCCCAGCGATTATTACCTCTTTTCAAATTTCAAAAAGGTGGCTCCAGGGAAAGAGACTTGACGCAAATGAAGATCGCTGGAATAAGTGCATCGCGCATGAAGGAAACTGTGTTGAAGAATAGAATCGATTTCTGGCAAAAACAATTTTTTTCCAAAAATCTCGGGACATTTCACCTCATGTAGTAAATCCTATGTGTAGTTTGATTGAAGTTTTAGCCAAGAGCCTGAGGTACTCCTAAAGTACAGGTAGAGTTGTTATAATCGAACATAGGTACTGGCTAATATTAGGTCCTTTGAGAGTGTAAACATGTTGTGAAAATAATTTGACTGATACATCCTTAACAGCAATTTCATAATATATTAAATTATCAAGTTTATTTTAATGTAAAAAGGATAAACAGACTGATAAATATTTAGAAAGAAACGACTCCGTTTTTACGTACATACAAGAATAAATGTATTTTAATTTTTACCTGTATTACACCTCCTCCTGGACCCTCCGAACAATTCAAAAATTCTTCTGGAAGGCCCAACATTCTTCCTAGCCAATTCATCATAACTACCTCCAATTCTGTCATTGCTGGACTTGCAATCTATTACAAAAAGAAGATATGAATATCAGTTGATTTCTTACACATTCGTAATTTAGTACAGTTGATTCTAATAAAAGTTTTTTTAAAAAGCCGTATTTCCACACGCAATATTGACCAACATTATTAGAAACGTTTATTTAATGTTTCTTCATTGGAGAATTTGAATCTTTGGCACAATGACTCTACTCAGTATATATCACCATACCGTCAATCATCGCTCATGATGAAGCTAACATGGTTAGCGAAACATGTATCGAGTGCAAAAATATGTTTGGTGTAGTGTTGATATATACTGAGTAGTTTCTTCATTGTACTTGTTCTTTTTTAGTGTTAATACTTTATAAGCGCAGTTAGTAGTGGTAGTCAGTTAAATTTAACTAAAGTTAGTTAGGTAAGATTAGAGAAGACTGCTTGGGCTGATGGACTGCTACCTATCAGTAGCATTGGATATTAAAACTGCCAATTACACAGTGCAACACATAAAATGTAAACTAAATTCTGACTTCAGTTTCTGGAAGTGCCCACCCAAACTAGCAAAACCCTATTTGTTTTTTGATAGTTTAGTTCGATTTTTTTTTTGCCATCATCGATTTTTTTGCTCGAGCTTTGGTTTTGCACGATTATTTCTCGTAAATTATTGGGAATTTCTCAATGTAATCTTCAGACGAAATGTTCTTCACACCAAAATACACAATTTTTGTGAACATGTCGAGGCCAGATTTTCACTCTTTCGGGGTGTTTTTAATGCAGAAAGCCCGAAAAAATGTTCACATTTTCGACCGTAACTCACAAACCGTGCTTTTAGCATAACTGTCTTTGACAAAAATGTTCTCTGCATCAACACGAGTAACTTTGCTGAACATTTCAATAACCTACAATCGATCCTTATAGTTCTTTTGGCCGTTGTAAGGAATTTCGCCACCAAATAGTACATTTCTCACCAAAATTTCAGCTTTCATCAGCAAATATATCTTTTTTTGTGTTAAAGTTTATTTCGCAAATTTTTAACCATTTTATAGAGCTATTGAAAATTCAAAATTTAAAAAAAAGGCAAAAAACGTGTTCTCAATCGATTTTTTTTGACCTCTTCGATGGTCGTTCTAATTCATCGTTTGAATCTGTATCATCACCATCTGAGCTAAAATATTTAAGAGCATATCTCTTTCGGTGTGTCCTTCATCTTCTCCTTCGGTGCCTTCATCTTCATGTTGGGATGTCTTTTGAATCCACCAACTTACTTCTGCAAGCAATGCATCCAGCGGTTTTCCTTTGTATCGTTCTTCCATTGGCATGGTGACCTGATGGAATCGCTCCCCTTGTTTGTCCGATTCTCTGGGCAATTGTTGTAAGAACTCATCAAGGTGATGGTGCATAAAATGCAATTTTAATGTCATGGATGAATTTATTTTATGAATATAAGAGAGCATTGCTTTCACCAATATCTTCATTTCGTCTAGCTGTACACGATTCTTCCCTAAAATGTCCTCGGTTACAGCTTTTATTGCGTCCCAGGCTCGCCGGTAATTGTGTGTCAGCACGTTTGTAAACTTTTCGCTTTTCATTAATTTTCGAATATCCCAATTTTATATGGAGTGGTGGCAGCAATATATCATCGATATTCTTTATTAAAGGATCATTAAACAAATTTAACCTTTTTTCGTTTTTGGTAGTTCTTTTTATCCACACAAGCGATTCCCCGTTCAAATGTGTGTGTATTTATTCCAGCGTGTGTGTGTGTGTACCATAGCAGTTTACAAACAAAATTTTTTTTCAATTTCTTTTCCAAAAATAGTTGCTAACGGTTAGTAAACATTCAAAAGTGAGCTAAAAACCAGTTTCTTGAACGTAAAACCTGAAAAAAGCTGAAATTTTGGTGTGAAATTCCTTACAACGGCCAAAAGAACTATAAGGATCGATTATAGGTTATTCCAATGTTCAGCAAAGTTACTCGTGTTCATACAGAGAACACTTTTGTAGAAGACAGTTATGCTAAAATATGCACGGTTTGTGAGTTATGGTCGAAAATGTGAAAAAATTGCATTTTTTCGGGCTTTCTGCGCTAAAAACACCCCGAAAGAGTGAAAATCTGGCCTCGACATGTTCACAAAAATTGTGTATTTTAGTGTGAAGAACATTTCGTCTGAAGATTGCATTGAGAAACTCCCAATAATTTACGAGATATAGCCGTGCAAAACCAAAGCTCGAGAAAAAAATTGATGATGGCAAAAAAAAAAAATCCAACTAAACTATCAAAACTCAAATAGGGTTTTGCTAGTTTGGGTGGGCACTTCCAGAAACTGAAGTCAGAATTTAGTTTACATTCGATGACCTCGAAAATGTTGCAGAGTGTTATTCTCGTTTTTACAGCTTTTTTTCCATTATACACTCTAATAATCTTGCTCAACCTGTATACTAGTGAACAGGTAGTTTTTAGCAGGGTTCCATGACCATGAAAATTTATTATTCAATAAAAGGTAAATTGTAGGCGTTGTCATTTAATTGTTTTGCAAGTTCATTGTCATTGCCAATGAAATGATTTTATTTTAATTATCAATATTCGAGGTGAGCATGTCAAGTCTCCGTAAAGCTATCAACTACATACGAGTTTGCTGCATTTTAAATGGAATGAATATATCTGTATAATAAAAACCGGCCTAGTGCAAGTCGGACTTGCGCAATTAGTGTTCCGTACGGTGACTGATTTTAAAATAAGAATTTTTGCTTTGGAGGTATAAAATAATCAATGACTTCACAAAACACACGCAAATAATTTTCAACAAAGTTTCTTTCAAATCTTTGTTGAAAACTGATGACCTTGAAATTTTTGTTTTGTTTGTTTATACCAGATGAACTATCAAAGGTAATGCACTCGTGATAATTTTCATTTATTCTAAAAATTTTTCACAATTTTTTAATCAATACTTCTCGAGATCGCATGGGTGGACAGGGCTTCTTGGCCATTTTTTTTTAAAAAGAAAAGAAAAGTTACTTCATATATATTTTTGAACTCGTGTTTCCACGAGCTTTCATTTGACGCCCCCCTTTCGATTTTACCCCTCAAAACTAACCCCTTAAGTCAAAATCTAACTTCCAAAACTACATGGCTCTGATATTGAGCCATCAAGGGCTATATTGGAGCCAAATTTTAACTTTCTATGTCAAATGGTTTCGGAGACAATCGGGTATGACAGACAGACGGACACCGAAATGATCTCATAAGTATTCCATATGGAACATTAAAAATTAAACGCATGTCTATAAGTGTAATTGTATGTATGTCTATACAAGGGTGATTTCTTAAGGTATCTACTATGTTGGAGATGTGGAATCTTTGCCACAATCCAGTATACGAGTACATAATCACTATACCAAACACTTTATTTTTGCACTCGACGCGCGTTTCGCTAATCACGTTAGCTTCATGAGGAGCGATGATTGACTAAAGTTGAACTACAAATCAACCCCATTTATACTTAGCCTAACATCTGAATTACTAAGCCCTTTGCGTCCACTGCTGAACACAGGCCTCCCCCATCTCAGTCCACTCTCTCCTCTCCTGGGCTCATTGCATCCAGTTACCACACAGTCTCTTAATATTGTCGGTCCAGCGGGTGAGAGGTCGACCTCTACTGCACCTGTCACTCCTAGGTCTCCACTCCAGCAGCCTCTTAGTCCATCTCCCATTCGACATTCGGGTTATATGTCCCGCCCAGATCCATTTAAGTTTCCCGATGTATGCAATTACATCAGTAACGCCGGTTCTTTGACGGAGAAATTAATTTCTAATATAATCCTGCAGTGACACTATAATCAGTGACCTTTCCATCTTACGCTGTGCTATTCTAAGCTTTTTAGCGGCTGCGATAGTTAAGGTTACAGTTTTCACCCCATAAGTCATCACTGGAAGCATACACTGATCAACGACCTTCTTTTTTAGGCAGATAGGAAGATCACTCCTAAAGACATCTTTAAGTCTTTCATAGGCTGTCCAAACGAGCATTATTCTTCTCTTCAATTCGCACGTTTGGTTGTCCCTTGTTATGTGAATCTCATGACAAAGATAGGTGTATTTGTCCACTAGTTCTACCTCTTTATTGCCGACATTAATCTGTTCGCTTGGAACCAAGTTCGTCATATATTTTGTTTTAGAAGTATTCATTTCCAACCTAACGTCTGCACATACTTCTCCAAGTTCTTAAAGCATTACTGCAAGCTCTCCAAGACTGTCAGATATCAGGACTATATTATGTGCAAAATGCAGATTTGTTAGACTTTACCCATCTATGTTAAGACCTTTTTCTTCCCAGTTGAGTTTCTTGAGATTGTGTTCTAAAACTGCGGTGAATAGCTTAGGCGACATCGTGTCGTCTTGTGTTACTCCCCTACTAATGGGTATGGATTTGGTGTTTTGGTGGAGTTTCATTACCATACAGGCATTTTTGTAGATGTTGTAAATCAACTTTGTATAACGATAGTCAACACGGCGCTCTTGTAACGCTTCTAATACTGAGTCCAGCTCGACCCTGTCAAAAGCCTTATGGAAATCTATGAAGGCCAAGGCAAGTGGTCTATTATATTCAATGCTTTTCTCAATTAATGTCTTAATACTTTGTAGATAGACATTGGTTCCGAATCAATCAAGATTTTGTATAATTTTGGATTTTGCTACGTTTTGCAGATTTTGTGATTTTTTAGAGAATAATAAGACGTATTTTTGACGAATTACAGTTCTACTGGAATTTTACCACGATGCAAGTATCATAAAGGTCCTCCACCTCCAAAGAAGGCGAAAACTTCCTCTGCTTCTAGTGTAGACGGTAATGATGTAATTTTTAGTATTCCGTACGGAACACTTATAAGATGACTTCGGTGCCTGTCAGTCTGTCTGTCCGTCTGTCTGTCATACCCGATTTTCTTCGAAACTATTTGTCATAGAAAGTTGAAATTTGGTAATAATATAGGAATTGATGGCCTCATCAAAGCCGTGTAGTTTTGAAAGTTAAATTTTGACTTAAGGGGTTAGTTTTGGGGGGTAAAATCGGAAGTGAAAAAAAATTTTTTTTACTAGGTCATTGAGTGTGGTGTTAAATGAAAGCTTGTGAAAACACAAATAAAATATAAATATATATATATATATATATATATATATATATATATAATGTAGTACTTGGATTCACTTTTCTTTGTATAAAATTTCTGTCGCCCCACCTTATCTCGAAAAGCTCTGATCAAAAAATTTTGAAAAAACTCTGAAATGCTCTCCACGGAGTGTAGATTTAACGAAAATTATCACGAGTGCATTACCTTTAATAATTTATTTGGCACATAAAAAAAACAAAAATTTCAAGCTCATCAGTTTTCAGTAAAGATTAGAAACAAACTTTGTTGAAAACTCCTTGGGGTGTGTTTTGTGAAGTCACTGATCATTTTATACCACCGTAACAAAATTTTTTATTTTGAAAGCAATCAACGTAGGGAACATTAATTGTGCAAGTTCAACTTGCACTTCACCTGTTATTTTCCTTTATTGCTGGTCCTTCCTAGTAATTGGTGTAATTGAAGACTAAAATTCATTCATTCATTCACAAAAAAAAAAAAATTAATGATTTGAGGTAATAAGCAAAATAAATTCTATAATAAAACGTGGTATTATTATTAACCCAGTTCTTTAGATTTTAAATTATGAAATAACTTTTACTTTCTTTATAAAAGTGGATTATTCTACGATACTTCACATGAGAAATTGTAAATATAATTTTTTTAGTTCATGCAAAAAATGAGAATGGTTTTTTACTTATTTATAAATTATCTATAAGCATAACTGAGTTTAGTAGGTTTGGGCTAATATTGGTTAGAACTCGGAGAACTCACTTTTTAAAAAAGTCACAAGTTAAAAAATATAACTTATATTTCTTAAAAACTAAATTGAATGTCACAAGTTCGAAACAATTACTAAAAGCTGAGCTGAAAAGAATATATTTGCATATTTCTAACTTCAGTTTTAAAAATATAGTCTAAGTTGTGGGAACCGCTAATAAACCAATTAGTTGTCTTGTTTGTTCTTATATAAGGGTTCCATTGTATTAAGGGTTCATAACTTGCTTTTGTTCTTGTTAATATTATGATAGGTTTGTTTGGTTTTAAGCTTTAGAGATAGACAAAGAAATAACTGCTCATGTCATGTACCAGAGCGCCTTAGTGCACTAGACCACGTAGATCAAATGATAAAAATCTCCTTAGACACAATAACATTATTTAGGTTTTTTTGATAGAGAAAAATGCTTGACTTTGGCGCGTAAAGGTGTATTTCATAATGCATTCATTGTTAGGTATCCAGTCTGAGCCCTTAAATATAAATTGTAAAACCAATATCTTTTTTAAGTCAATTAAAACTTTGTTCTAAACATTTTGGACGGGGCAGAGACTCAATTCCGGATAATCCCAGATCAGAAAGAAGGTAAGAGCTGAAAAATCAATCAAACTTGTTGAGGATTTGTTGCTATTAGAGTCACGAATCAAAATCCCAGTGCTTCCGAAGGAAGCTGGATTATTGGAAACTACTTTTCAAGATTGTGCGTCAAGATTTATGGATAAAAAAAGTTCCGACAAGATGGATTCCCCAACTCGACACCAGCGCAGACATTTGCGAGGAAAGAAATTTCTCTAACATTTTCCCGCTTTAAAGAACAATGAAAGTTATTTTGCAAACGACGTTTGTTTATTGAATATATGGAAAAAAGGGTCCATAATTAATGGAGATGTTTACGGCACGACGACCCAAAACCTAAAGCAGGTAATTAGAGAAAAATGTCCAAGTTCATGAAGAACTAAAACTTCGCTGCTGTGGCGCATTTTTTTAGATGGTAGGAAATGATTCTAGAAACGCTGGTCGTATATTCGTGAAGATGGTAACTATGTAGAAACATATTTTTTTAAGCTTTGGAATTTTTTTTCTTCATAGCTAGGTAGATAACTTAAAAGACACTTGTATTAAAGTATCTGTGCCAAATCTGAAATCGATATCTTATTTCAATCAGGAGTTATCGCGTTAACAGATTGGCGTAAATTGGAATTGTGTTTTACGTGATCTAGAGACTTTGAAACATAAAGAAATTCTGGTAATTGTGTTTTTATTTTTTGGTAAAGATTGTTGTACTTGAGGTGTTAAAATACATGCCTTATTTATATATTTCGTAATTTTTGGCACCATACAACGAATAAAAGTGGAGCAATTAAGTCAATGTGAAATCAGTAATTTCCTTATTCCTAAAAATAACCGATTGGTAAGTAGAATGAAAGAGGCAGACGATGTAGCCTTTCTTAAAAATATAGAGCAATGTGAGCATACTTGTGATAATAACACAATTTTTTTAATTAGTGACAAAAACTATGACAACATTTACTAAGTGATAGCCGCCATGACATAGATTTAAATTTAGAAAAGAGAATTAAATTGGACCACGATAAGGATAGAAACATTTTTAGAGGATTCTCTTTAGTCTACAGGTTTTATTTGTTCTCATTACCATTAATCTGTACTACAAACTACAATGTACTCTGTAAACGCAAATCATAATACTACACCGCGTTGTTCATTCAATTTTATCGAAAAAAAGTATTACAGCAACTCCATCATGTTTATACAACGACAATTATTATATAATTAAGTAGTTTTTGTGGCTTATAGCCAAGAACATAATGCTAATTTTGGACTACTTCCTACATATTACATTAGTCTCTCGTGCCAATGACTTAACAATATTCTAACGAATTGTGTATAATTTTATTATCTGACTCAGAAATAATTGTTTAATTTTTTTTTTAACACTTTAACAAAGTAATTTAATGGAATTTTACAATAGTTTTAATGATAATTGTATCAATTAAATTTTTATGTAGAAACCTTGCATTCAATTATTGTAATTATATTATGTAACTGAATATAAAGATGAAAGTCAAAAGAGGTAAAAATCTCTGTTGGGAGATACTTCTTTTCGCTAGATTTCCTAGTATATCTGATTAAAAGTGGTACAGTAAGTTTAGAAATATTAGAAAAATAATATGCATTGCAAAATGGCTAATACGAAATTAAATTTGGTGTACAAAAGTGCTTGTTCAGCTTTTACTAGAAATACATATACGGTGAAGATATTAAAAGTAAAACAGTGAATAAAACGAGTTCTGACATCTTTTTAGCGTTCCGTACGGAACACTTATAAGATCACTGTCTGTCTGTCTGTCACACCCGATTTTCTCCGAAACTATTTGACATAGATAGTTGAAATTTGGTAATAATATAGGAATTGGTGGCCTCATCAGAGCCATGTAATTTTAAGAGTTAAATTTTGACTTAAGGGGTTAGTTTTGGGGGGTGAAATCGGAAGGGAAAAAAATTTTTTTTACTAGGTCATCGAGTGTGGTGTCAAATGAAAGCTTGTGAAAACACGAGTAAAAAATGTATATATAATGTAATACTTGCGCGCACTTTTCTTTGTATTATTTTTAAAAAATCGCGAAAAATCGCTGTCCCGCGCCTTATCTCGAAAAGCACTTATCAAAAAATTTTGAAAAAATCCCGGAATATTCTCCAAGGGGTGTAGATTGAACGAAAATTATCACGAGTGCATTACCTTTAATAATTTTTCTGGTATGTAAAAAAAACAAAAATTTCAAGGTCATCAGATTTCAGTAAAGATTGGGAACAAACTTTGTTGAAAACTCATTTGGGGTGTGTTTTGTGAAGTCACTGATCATTTTATACATCTGTAACAAAATTTTTTATTTTAAAAACGTACGGAACACTAATTGCGCAAGTTCAACTTGCACTTGACCGGTTTTTATGTTTCGTTTTACTGCAATGATGAGAATATGCAAAAAATATATTATAATTAGGCGGTTTCGGTGAAGGTGCCAGGATCAAAGTTGTAGACTAACATTAGTTTTGTCACCTTTTTCATGTCGTTGAGTATTTTGACAATTATTTATTATATTTTTCGTAAATTGTGCATCGCCTATAACTAAAATCGATATTATGAAATTATCCTGTAAATATTACTCGCAAAATCCAAGTCTACTGTACAGTTTTAGTATAAAAAACTATATACACCAATACGAGCATAACGCCATTCGATTTTGAACAATAACTGTTTTAATACCCATGCAAATGTTTTTAACAGGTGTCTTTTTATGACCACCCATTTTAGGAAAAATAAAAAGAGAATTTTATACGCATTTTAATGAAATTGAAAATACATGCCCTTTATCTGCACCACAGTTTCTAGAAATAGTACAGTAACAACAGCAATATCTACTCCCAACCTAACAAACTCATGAATTGAATTGATATTTTTTAAAAATTAGCATGGAGGATTATTTACGCGCGTAACGTAAAAGCATTATAAATATCCCTAATAAACCGTCTTTTTTTTCTAGAAAACTACATTAGCATCAGTTCACTTACCCAGCTTAATCCAACAGCTCCAAATCCAGCACTCATCAATTCCCCCACAACACTGGGGAATGAATGCGCTGTGGGATAGTATGCGTGAAAATTTGGACTATGCCAATGGGTAATGCCCGGCATTATAATTCTGTCCACGTCCTGAAGAACATCTCTCCACGATTCACCTGACTGTGGAGGATCTTTGGGTATAAGATCACCAAGATAACCTGGTTGAACGTTAGAAAGAACTGGTCTGAAAAATAACAAATAAACAAACATATATATATATATATATATATATATATATATATATATATATATATATATATATATACATATATATATATATATATATATATATATATATATATATATATATATATATATATACAGATATATATATATATATATATATATATATATATATATATATATATATATATATATATATATATATATATATATATATATATATATATATATATATATAGGGTGTTCCAAAAGATATGGTCAAAAATGAAGGATCTAGTAGATTGAACCGAAATAAGGTCAGAAGTTCCTATAAAAATGTCTTCTATCTCCCCCCGTTAGGGAGCTACAGCCACCCAAATGGGAAGCCTGAAGATGAGTTTTCATTGGATATTTCAAAAACCGTTAAATATAAAAACATAAGGAGCGTGATAAAAATGGACTTAACTTTTTTTGCAATAACTTTTATCATTTTTTTTATGGGTCTAGCACACGTGCTGCAGGGAAGTCCCTAAAGCGCTCCAGGAGCGGCATTTGTGCAGATGTTATTGCATTTTCGTGTCGGATTAGGGAAGCTTGAGATCTTTGGCGAAAAAAAGGTAGTCTTAGTTTAACACGATTAGACGCACCAATTCCGAGTTAAAATCGATAAAGAATTTCCATGTCAGAAAAAGGGCCTATTACCTGGCTTCTGCCAGGTGCAATGACAATTAATCAAATATCAACACACAAGTCAAATCTGAAAGTTCAAAAAATTGCTCTCGATTTGCGGATATGCGTTTAATGTATGGCTTAGCTTCTGGTAACGCTAGTGAAGCGGCTCGCTTTTACGCAGAACGATTTCCTGATCGATACTTGCCTGATCGCAGGACTATTGAACGAGTTGATCGCAATCTGCGGGAATCAGGTTTATTGTGTCTTGCTTTTTCAAATTGTGTACTTATTATTGGATATCTTTTAGGTACTCTTATACTAAAACCTGGACGAGTAGGTCGTCCAAGAACTGCTCGTCCCATTGAAATGGAAGAAAATATTTTGGACCTAATAACGATTTAACTAATAGGAAATTGGTTGCCCCACTTGCAAATCGTTGGTGCATAGGGTACTTCAAGAGCAATTACTCCATCCCTGCCATTTCCAAAAAGTTCATTCTTTGTCACCCGATGATTATCCTGCACGAGTGGAATTCGCTAATTGGTTTCTACAAAAGCAACGAGAAGATAATACGTTTGTAAGCAAAGTGCTTTTTACAGATGAATCGGGATTTTCTAGGGATGGTGTAATGAACTCCCATAATCTTCACTTATGGGATTAGGATAACCCACATGCCATAATTCAGACTAAAGACCAACATAAATTTTTGATAAATGTCTGGATGGGAATTATCGGAAATTATTTGATTGGACCATATGTCATTGAAGGGCTAAATGGTGAGAAATATTGGCAATTCCTTCGAGATGATTTAAATAATTTATAAGAAGAAGTTCCGTTACATATTCGCAACAATATATGGTTAATGCACGACGGTGCACCACCACATTTCAGCAACATTGCTAGGGGATATTTAGATAACCAGTTTCCCAATCGTTGGATAGGTCGGGGTGGGCTATTCTCGTGGCTACCCCGATCACTAGATCTAAATCCCTTAGACTTCTTTCTATGGGGCCACTTTAAATATCTTGTTTATTTGACTCCTGTACAAACTAGAGAAGAGCTGTTAGAAAGAATTTTCTTTCATTGTGCTGAAATAAGGAATAATCCCGGCATGTTATTTAGAGATCAAAGGGCTTTCCTCACTAACTTAAGGAAATGCATAACTGTAGAAGGTGCCCACATCGAACATATTCCCTAGTTGAAATTACGCATAGATTTTATTTTTCCTTTAAATTAATATTTCCGATTTTTTTAGCGGTGTTTTGTGATTGTTTTCTTGATTTGATAAATAGAAATAAGTTTCTTGCTTCATTTGATAATTATGTTTTCTTTAATTATTATTTAGTTGTATGGTCATTAAAATATCTGGATATTTTTTTAAGTATTGCTAATAACCGTAATAATATTAGGAATAGACTCTTTTTCTGACATGGAAATTCTTTATCAATTCTAATTAGGAATTGGTGCGTCTAATCGTGTTAAACTAAGAGTACCTGAGATTTTGGCGAAACGTGCAAATTCATTGTTAGACGTGTACGGGTTGAAACCCGGAATTTTAATGTATTATATATATATATATATATATATATATATATATATATATATATATATAAATATAAAACACTAATAATGCTTTTTAAATTTCGACTATATTATTATTTTTCGTGACAATTGTTCGGACGAATAAGAATTTTAAACTGTTTAAAAAGTTTAAAATTCTTATTCGTCCGAAGAAGGCACTGTGTGCCGAAACAATTGTCACCAAAAATAATAGTATAGTGGAAATTAAAAAAGCATTATTAGTGTTTTATTTGTGTTAAGTTACAATGAATTTCCATCAAGTAACGGATACCTCTGTAAATTATATATATATATATATATATATATATATATATATATATATATATATATATATATATATATATATATATATATATATATATATATATATATATATATATATATATATATACGAGGCTGGTTTGAAAAGTCCGTGCAAAAATAAAAACTACTTATGTGTTTGGGGTAAACCTTTTTTATTTTTCGACATAGTCTCCTTTTAGGCTTATACACTTCGTCCAACGATGTTCTAGTTTGTTGATCCCTTCCGAATAATAGGATTTGTCCAAGTCTGCAAAATAACCATTAGTGTCTGCAATCACCTCCTCGTTTGAATAAAATCTTTGTCCCGCCAGCCATTTCTTCAAATTGGGGAACAAATAGTAGTCCGAGGGAGCCAAGTCTGGAGAATAGGGGGGATGCGAAACGAGTTGGAATCTTATTTCCATTAATTTTGTGACCACAACTGCTGAGGTGTGTGCTGGTGCGTTGTCGTGATGGAAAAGGACTTTCTTGTGGGCCAATCGCGGGCGTTTTTCTTGCAGCTCGGTTTTCAAACGGTCCAATAACAATGAATAATATTCACCTGTAATCGTTTTACCCTTTTCCAGATAGTCGATGAGGATTATCCCTTGCGAATCCCAAAAGACAGTCGCCATAACCTTTCCGGCCGAAGGAACGGTCTTCGCCTTTTTTTGGTGCAGATTCCCCCTTGGTAACCCATTGTTTAGATTGTTGTTTGGTCTCAGGAGTATAGTAATGTATCCATGTTTCATCCACAGTGACGAAACGATGCTTAAAGTCCTCCGGATTCTCCTGGAACAGCTGCAAACCATCCTTGCAACACTTCACACGATTCCGTTTTTGGTCAAGCGTGAGCAATCGCGGCACCCATCTTGCGGATAGCTTTCTCATGTCCAAATGTTTATGCAAAATATTATGTACCCGTTCAGTCGAGATGCCCACAGCACTAGCAATCTCACGCACCTTAACTCTTCTGTTATCCATCACCATACCATGGATTTGATCAATGATTTCTGGAGTCGTAACCTCCACAGGCCGTCCAGAACGTTCAGCGTCACTTGTGTCCATATGGCCAGTCCGAAAATTTTGAAACCACTTATAAACTGTTCTAATCGAAGGTGCAGAGTCACCATAATGTTTATCAAGCTTCTCTTTAGTCTACTGAGGCGTTTTTCCTTTCATAAAGTAATGTTTAATCACCACACGAAATTCTTTTTAGTCATTTCTTGAAAATCACTCGACTTCCTTGATTCACACGAATGCCAAACACAAAGAAATAGACCAATATGGCTGAAACTTGGTGTGCGTTCATTCAAGAGATGCTACTAACTAAACATGACCTCGATACGCGCCGGTGGTGCCATCTCTCGGACTTTGCACGGACTTTTCAAACCAGCCTCATATATATATATATATATATATATATATATATATATATATATATATATATATATATATATATATATATACATATACGATTTGTCTTTCTGCCTTGTATATAACGAGTAATAACTCGATAAGGGATAATTCGGTTGTCATTAAGTTTCTCTCACATCTAGGTGCATCATCTGGCTAGGTTTTCACTAGATTTTATTAAAATTTGTTCAGAAACAAAGGGAATATTGCAAATATAATAGATAAGAGTTTTCTCTGCATACTTGCTCAGAACTTAAAACATAATTACATTGCAACATTTAAGAAGACATTTCGAAATTAATAAGTAAAATTGCAGGGATCTATAATACAAACAAAAAAACAGAGCACACAATTCAACAGGTTTGATATAGAAATATGCTAAAAATTAGGTTATGTTATATACCCTTGGAACTCAGTTGGACAGGAAAAAAACCCCAAGAGGTCGTAGAAACTTCAAAGGCGCTTAGTTTGCATGAACTCAGTCAAATTCTACATACTATATATTATATAGGGTCCATGCCGTCTTCATTGTTGCTGTTACTCAGGAATAATTCTGCTGCTCCCAGCTGTCCATTATTTGGTTGTTTAAAACTTACATTAAGTTTCATTGTTTTATAACATTATTTTTTAGTCCACGAAAAAGATCAGTGGTTCTTAAAATGTGCGTCCCGGAGCCCTGGAGAACCGCAACATCCTCAGCGAAATCCCGCAAATTAGTACTTAAATCCGTGTTTTTTTAACTAACTCTTTACGTACAAAACATTATTCGATATTTCGTGCAAATCACATGTATTAAGTAATTTTATATCCAACACTTTCGAGCTGGTTATAATGAATTTTTTATAAAACTCTGAATTCGAATACGTTTATGATGAAGCACCAAGAGGGTGATTTGGGTTAGTAGTAGGTAATAGAAGGAATGTGATTTTTTTTGGGTCCAATTTTGCTTTTATCATGCAAATCGTTTAGTTATCACGGGCAGAACCGCGGGTACATGCTAGTCTAAGCAATAAAACAATGTTAAACCCATAAAATTCTTAAATAAAAGTCCAGTACACGCTCTCCAATGTAACTTATCTAATATAATTCGAAGAAAATATATGTTATTTAATTTTATCAGTTATTTAGTTTTGGAGCATGAAAAATTGCACCATTTTCTTAAAAATAATGAATAGTTTCAACAGTAAAATAGTTGCGGCCAAAGTTGGAAAATATCAATATCATACTACTCAGTATATATCACCACTACACCAAATCAATATCATAGACTAACAAAGGAAAGCTGCGCAGCTTTGTCTGCGGGAACGAATTAGTATTTTTAATTAATTATTAATTAAAAATTAATATTGAATAAAATAGCAAGAAAAGTATCAATAAAAAACCTAAGGAGACCATACCTATATGAACATGAAAACGGGATTGCTCATTCACATTTACTTAATCCACGGGTTCTAACAATAAATATATGCCAACTGTATTCTATATATATATATATATATATATATATATATATATATATATATATATATATATATATATATATATATATATACATATGAACTACATATAAACTATAATGTATATAAAATGCAACATCTCTTTGTCTGTCTGTCCGTTAGTGCGCTTATCACTCGAGAACCATTTATCCGATTTACGTTTTTTTTAGATTTATACATATGTTCTCTGGCCAGGTTACAGGATATATTTTATTACGTTAGGTAATATAAGAAATAACCAGTGACGATAATAGTGAATCAAGTCGGAAAAAAGTTTGCCGCTAGTGCACTCTCTTGCAATACGCTGCCTAAACCGTTAAATATGGAACAATATCATGTAACAAAGAATAGAATTTATATAAAATGCAACGTCTCTCTGTCTGTCTGCCTCTCCGTTAGTGCGCTTATCACTCGAGAACCTCTTATCCGATTTACGTGTTTTTTTTTTTTTAATTTATACATATGTTCTCTGGCCAGGTTATATAATAATAATAAAAATAATCTATATAATATATAAAACAAAAGTCTCTCTGTCTGTTTGTCCGTTAGAGTGCTTATCATTCAAGAACCACTTATCCAATTTACGTGTTTTTTTTTTTTTTTAATTCTTAACTTTATTATTTATAAAAAAAATCTATAATATATAAAACCCAACGTCTCTCTGTCGGTCTGTCTGTCCGTTAGTGCTCTCAAGAACCACTTATCTCACTTTATAAAATACATATATTCTCTGGCCAGGTTATAGGATATATTTTATTAACTTAGGTAACATAAGGAATAAGCAGTGACGTTAATAGTGAATTAAGTCCACGCGAGCCGAGCCGAGGGCACGGCTAGTATATATATATATATATATATATATATATATATATATATATATATATATATATATAAATATATATTAATTAAATTGAACATCAAATTTATGCTATATATTCATTTCTAATTAAATAATCATAATTTTCAGTTGGTATATATCAAAATAATAACTTGTTAGTTCTTATTATTTTTTATTAAGTTATATAACATAAATTTTGTGTTAAAGGAACGTTTCTTGTCAAGTTCCCTTAACGGATATATATCACTTCCATGAACTAAATACTGACAAATATTTTTAACAACATGTTTAATATTAATAAAGTTTTTTGGGGACTATATTACATAATGTCTACTATATTCCAAAGCAAATAAAAAATGCTTACCTGTCTCTAATAGTCTCAAAATAATCAGCGATATAATCCACAGCTGCTTTTCCAAACTCCCTGAACTGTTGAGCATCCATTTTTTTTTTTTATTAGAAACTTATAATTGTTAGTAAAATTAAATGTCCTTAATTTTTTCAGTACGAGACAATAACTAATATACGTAAATCACTTTCTCTTGTGGACCGCGAGGATTAAAAATTTAAAGATACCACCGACACAAAAATCACTTTCACCATCAAAGTTTAGCCAGCGAAGATAATGAATAACTTCAATTCTATCTTACTACTTGTACTGTTGCGAGTCTTCTTTTAGAATAATACAGTTTATAATGTAGTAGAATCGTGATATATCTGATAAGTTTCTAGCTCTAATTAATACTAAGATATCAGGCTTCCCACTATGGAACGGAGATTAAAAGTCTACCGGTATGGAGCAATGTATTTATATAGATAATGTGGTGTAAGAAAATGATTGTTTAGACGCTTTGACACGTGATTAAGTTGTCGATTTATAATATATAGACAATGCAATATTTTTTTTTATTATTATTGCTGTTTGGTATAACCAAGGAGTTTATATATTTATAGTTTAAATTAAATTCCTGTGTTTTTTAATATATATATATATATATATATATATATATATATATATATATATATATATATATATATATATATATATATATATATATATATATATATATATATATATATATATATATATATATATATATATATATATATATATATATATATATATATATATATATATATATATATATATATATATATATTCTTATATATATATATATAGGAGGATAGTAACGGGGCTACTGGTAACAAACAAACTAAATACAATTTAGCAACAACCTGTAGGATCACCCCAAATTTATTAGAGAAAGAGTAATGAAAGATGTAGGGTACTCTTTGTACTTTATTTATATTCTTAACTTCAAGCTTTCGCTAAATGTTTGTTAGCTTCTTCAAGGAAATTCTGAAAAAACAAACATTGGGATAAGGAACCACTATGAGTTGAACATGTCGGTTTCATTTTTAACTTACAGAAAACTTATAAAGTGATTCCTCCGAGAAACAGAGCAGACTGGAACACATATGCTTACTCTTTATTTATTCGAAACGTTTGCATGTTCATCTTTTCCTTGTTATACAGTTACGAAACAATCTTATATTGAAAATGAAGGTATTATTAACCTTATTAATAAGGACACCCAAATATGCAAAGCGCATATATTGCATATTTTGCATATTATATGCATTTTTTTAAATATTTGCATAAATGCTTCAAAAATAGCATATATGTGCATATTTGAAGGAATTTATAATAATGTAGGTCTTTGGAAGGCGTTTTCATTCATTTTTCGGAATAAGGGTCAATGCCGCCGCCGGTGGTTTTCCCCAAATAAATTTATTATTTTATGGTCAGTAAAAACCAGTCAGTAAACCCCAGACGGCCATCAGAGCATACTTGTATTATTAATTTATTAGATTTCATTTTTGGTTGTGCTTTTAAAGTGGTTACGTCGATTTGTGCTTTTTATCGTGTGAGTCGTATTTTACTACAGTGAAATGCCCAAAGCCAGTAGTGTGTCAGTGTGGATTAAACCATACAAAGAACTAAGAATAGATATGAGAAAAATCTACTGTTCTGCATGTGTTAAAATTGTAAGTATAATTTTTGAATACCTATTGAATATACAGGGTATTTCATTTTTATTTAATATTTAAACATAACGAAATTTTTGTCAGGATTTTGTCGTTGATGCTATTTTCAATGTTATTTAAGTTATTTTTGTTCCATTTAACAAACAAAATTTCTATTTAACGAAACCACGAAATAGAAATACATACGTAAACGTATGTATTTCTAGGTAATCTAATAAAAAAGGTACAAAGCAGAATTTTAATTTTTGCCTGCCCTAAGCATCTAGTTTTCTATTTAACGAAATTTCAATTTAACGAATTTTTTCCTTGGGATTTTAATTAAATTTTCTTTTTTTTTTATTGCAGATACCATGCGATAAAAAATTTCAAATAGAGCAACACGTGAAAACTGCTTGCCATATTGCCAAATTGAGTAAGACGAAACCTGGAGATAGGCCACAACACACATTAATGCAATGTTTCCAACCAACGTACAAAAATAAAGAGGTAAATGAACAAGACATCTTTAACCGAGATCTATGCCGTGCAGTGATGACATCAAACATTCCGTTATCGAAGTTACGTAATCAAAACTTTATTTCCTTCCTCCAGAAATATTGTAAATTTAATATCCCAGGTGAAACAACAATACGGAGAAACGACGTAAGCACCTTGTATTCACAGGTAATTGAGGAAATTAAAGGCAAAATTCGCAACGAACATTTTTACATATGTATTGATGAAACCACCGATTCAAGAGGACGGTATATTGCGCATTTATTGATTGGAGTTCTTAGCGACGATATTTTGCCAAAATCTTATCTGATTGCTTCCCAAACAATTAGAAAAAACAAATGCGTTGACAGTGGCTAGATTTGTTTAAGAGGAACTATCGAAGTTTTTTCTTCCTACGCCTGTTCCAGGAGGTAATTTTTTGCTTATTTTGTCAGATGCAGCACCGTACATGATAAAGGCCGGGCAAAATTTGAAAATTTTTTATCCCAACTTAATACATGTAACATGTCTCGCTCATGCTTTAAATAGGGTTGCTGAGGAAATTAGGAATCATTTTTCGCTTGTGAATAGCTTAATTTCTAACCTGAAGAAAATCTTCCTTAAAGCGCCTTTAAGGATTCAGTTCTACAAAGAAAAATTACCAAACACTCCTCTTCCACCTCAGCCTGTTATTACAAGATGGGGCATGGGGCACTTTTTTTTTGCGACAACTTCTGTCAACTAGACGGTCTAATTGCAGAATTATCAGACGAATCTTCCCAATCCCTTACAGAACTTAAACGATTATTCAAAAACAAGGAGATAAAACAACAACTTTCCTTTCTTAAAAAACAAATTATAGCTTTGTTTCTCAAACCATAACTCAAATGGAGGAATCTAATTTGCCATTAACCCGAAGTGTTCAACTAATAAAACAATGTGAGGTCGCTTTTGAAAATGTCGCAGGTAAAATTGGGAGCAAAATTTTTCAAAAATTTCGAGATGTTATGGAAAAAAATAGTGGGTTTTAATTTGTCAGCCAAGTAGCTAATGTTTTAAAGGGGGATTTTACTGATTCCGTTGATTTAGATCCTATTACATCAGTCGATGTGGAAAGGAGTTTCTCAATTTATAAATTTTTATACAACGATAGAAGGCAAAACTTTTTAAATTTAAAATGTATGTTTTATTATGCTGTTTACTAAGTATAAAAATTTTTATAATATCTACCTACATTATTATTATTATTATATGTTCATCTTTAAGTAAAGTAATAAAATACCTTATTATTTATATTTATTTTTTACTTTGTATAATATTATATTTAGATTTAGTTCATTCGCCCTTTATGTAGAAAATTTAAAATGGGTTTTTTATTGCTACATTTGTATAGTACTCGTATCATGTAATGTAGAACAATAAATTTACATTTTTCAAGTCTATTTCGATTTTTTTACTGCATATTTACAACATGTAACACATGGGCTGAAAAGTCCCGGGCCTAACACATAGATGGCGCTAGTTTTATTGCAGTCACCTTTTTTTCAGTTAATACTAACCTTCAAAAGACAGCTGTTAAAATTTCATGATATTCTATTCATTAGTTTGTGAGTTATTGTGCTAAGAGTGACGCTACTTTTGTTATTTTCAAAACAATGGATCAAAAACAATTTCGTGTTTTAATTTTACACTGCTTCTTGATGGGAAAAAATACCGTTCAAGCGAAGCGATGGCTTGAAAAGTGTTATGGGGACTCCGCTCCATCAGAAACAACAATAAAACGTTGGTTTGCTGACTTCAAACGTGGTCGTAGAGACACCGATGATGCAGAACGCAGTGGACGTCCAAATGAGGCGGTAACACCAGAAAACATCAAAAAAATCCATAAAATCGTTTTGAATGATCGAAAAGTGAAGTTGCGTGAGTTAGCTGACATCGTAAAGATATCAAAAGAACGTGTTGGCTTTATATTGCATGAGCATTTGACTATGAGAAAGCTCTGTTCAAAGTGGGTGCCGCGTTTGCTCACTGTTGATCAAAAACAAGAACGTGTTGATGATTCTGAGCAGTGTTTGGCCATGTTTAAACGTAACAAACCGGAATTTTTGCGTCGATATGTGACAATGGATGAAACATGGATCCATCACTTCACTCCGGAATCAAAACGATCGTCATCTGAGTGGACAGCAACTGGTGAACCTCGTCCAAAACGCCCGAAAGCACAACAATCGGCTGAAAAGGTTATGGCCTCGGTATTTTAGGATGTGCGTGGTGTAATATTCATCGACTATCTTGAGAAAGGAAATACCATCAACAGTGAATATTATATAGCGTTATTGGAGCGTTTGAAGGCCGAAATTGCAAAGAAACGACCGCATATGGCAAAGAAAAAAATTTTGTTTCATCAAGACAACGCACCGTGTCACAAGTCAATCAAAACAATGGCAAAACTACATGAATTGAACTTCGAATTGCTCCCACATCTACCGTATTCGCCAGATTTGGCTCCCAGCGACTACTGGCTGTTCGCAGACCTGAAAAAAATGCTCGCCGGTAAGAAATTTCGCACGAATGAAGAGGTTATCGCTGAAACTGAGGCCTATTTTGAGGCAAAAGATAAATCGTTCTACAAAAGTGGTATTCAAATGTTAGAGCGGCGCTGGAATGATTGCGTTGCTCTTGATGGAGATTACGTTGATGAATAAAGCTAATTTTGAACCAAAAAAACCGTGTTTTCTTTGTTAGGCCCGGGACTTTTCAGCCCATGTGTTATGTGCATATTTTGAGAAAATTATTTGCATATTTATGCGCATATTTTAAAGTTTTTCACTTGCATATTTGGGTTTCCTTACTTATTAAGAAACAGTAAATGTTTAAAAGAACACAGGATTAAAATACTTAATTAAAATAATTCACTTGTTGCCTTTATTTTCTTTTCAAAATTGGAGGGAAAACGTACCTAGCAGTTAGACACTATTGACACACAGGTTTGCAAACAATCTTTATACCAATAATACCTTCATTTTCAATATAAGATTGTTTCGTAACTGGTAACAAGGAAAAGATGAACATGCAAACGTTCCGAATAAATAAAGAGTAAGCATATGTCTTTCAGTCTGCTCTGTTACTCGGAGAAATCACTTTTTAAGTTTACTGTAAGTTAAAAATAAAACCGACATGTTCCATTCATAGTGGTTCCTTATCCCAAGTTTGTTTTTTTCAGAATTTCCTTGAAGAAGCTAACAAATGTTTAGCGAAAGCTCGAAGTTAAGAATATAAATAAAGTACAAAGAGTACCCTTCATCTTTCATTACACTTCCTTTAATAAATTTGGGGTGTTCCTACAGGTTTTTGCTAAATTATATATATATACATATATTTGGGCAACTGACAATGGACCTGCCAAAAGTGTTGTGACGACGAGTAAGCCGACACCCACCAAGGCGGGAAAATCAAGGCAACGCATGAGTTATACTACAGGAACAAACGAACACACCATGCGTTGCTTTGATAAAAGCACAAGTCCTGACAAAGAAACTCGCACTCGTGCCGCTCCTGGAGCGCTTTAGGGACTTCCCTGCAGCATGTGTGCTAGACCCATAAAAAAAAAAAAAAATATATATATATATATATATATATATATATATATATATATATATATATATATATATATATATACAAATAAAGAGAGAGAAAGCAAAGGTTGCCGTATCTAACAAAATCCTAAATTATGAAATATTTCATTTCATATCCAAAAAAACCTTCTTAAAAGAGAATTCCTTGAGATGTGCTATATCAACGAGAATCCCCAAAATATCAATAAAAGAACTGATCTTGACGGCTTGAGCAGCATATACAGCTATCTTCTCTCTTGTGACCGTCTTCCCTTGCATAACGTCTCTGGGCACTCCTCATAATAACTTTCGTTTTGGTATTTGGAAGCTCTGTCCTTTTGCATGTTCCCCTTTGGGTACCATCTTGTTTAAGTATATGTTTTTCTTGGTTCCCCTCAATTTCTTCATAACTTACATTCTTATTGAGATAACATTAATATAATAATAATTATAATAATAAATTGAATAATATGCTCCCAATTAATGAAAAATCCTTTCCAATTATCGCCTTCCTTCCTCCTTGCTCTACTTCCCCCAGATGAAATCAAAATTGGTTCCTTTTTATGTCTCTCAATGGTCATAACAGCGTAAATTTGCCTTCCCATTAGATATCCTTTCCTTTTATACCAAAAATTTTACTATATGACGTAGCACTTAATTTCGTACTTAAACCGGTCCTTTCCTGGTCGTTTGACCTTTCCTTTTATTCTTTTTGAGTGATCCCTTACATCTGTCAGGTGGTCGTCCTTTGTCAGCGCCCTGTCAAAGTTGTCACTTTTCATTTTTCTTTAAGATGGCAGGTGGTTAATTAGTTTTGAATTTCAGCATCCAACGTTATCAATGGCATCCTTGCTGTAAATGCCATGTTTTTATGTTAAATTGTTAGTGAATAGTGGTTGTTTTAATTCAGTGTTGGGTTTTTTACTATGGCGATTGTTTTTGATGGTCATTCTTGTTAGATTAAATTTCATACTACAAGTGAGTTTTGTTGGCATTTTTTAATAATAATAATAATAATTTGTGATTGTTTACAATAATAATACCGTTGAAATGAAATAGTTACATATGAATAATTGTAAGATTGAAATCAAATTAGAAATTAATAATTAGAATTAATAATTAAAAAACTTGACTTTATAACACCAAGTCTTTATGCCTAATTTTCTTTATTGGTTGCTTCGTTATCTCTTTTTCAGTTTGTGCCCTGATGAAGGTCCCAACCTAGGACCGAAATATTGGCTAAATGAATATAGTATGAACATCTGTTGATGCCCGTTTTGCCGAGTCCCTCAACTAATATATATATATATATATATATATATATATATATATAGTAATGATTTTTTCTTGGCTTTAAGGTTATGTGAATTAAAATTTAAATTTACATGTACGTTTACGCTTCGATCAAGCTAGTGATCTTTTTCAAAACATTTAATTTTATTAATACAACCAGTAACAATGTCCATATGTATCAAGTACCCTAAAAAATCAAACCATGATTACCGATGCAATAACATTGTTATATTTTAGCTTTCCTTAGGATGTAGACTTTGAAAGATTTTTATTTTCTTGTCATTAATCAAAACATTTCAAAAGTCATATACACAACACACTTTTTGCATTTTAACTCTACACATATTTAAAAATTATTAAAACGGTGTTACTTTATCATTATACTTTAAAGAACTGAAAAGTATATTCGATTGAGATTGAGATTGTTAATTTCTTTTTTGTCATTTATGGCATTTTGGTTTTTGTGGATAAGGATGGATTCTAAGATTTCTCTTTTTTTAGTATGATTTTCGGAACTTAAGATTTTTGTGCTTTCGTAATTAAATGTGTGTCTTTTTTCCTTTTCATGTTTATTTAATTAAGTTACGTTATTTTTACGGGGTGTAGATTGAACGAAAATTATCACGAGTGCATTACCTGTAATAATTTATCTGGTATATAAAAAAAAACAGAAATTTCAAGGTCATCAATTTTCAGTAAAGATTGGAAATAAACTTTGTTGAAAACTCATTTGGGGTGTGTTTTGTGAAGTCACTGATCATTTTATACTTCCGTTACAACATTTTTTTATTTTAAAAGCAATCAACGTACGGAACACTAATTGCGCAAGTTTAACTTGCGCTTGACCGGTTTTTTTTCCTTTTCATGTTTATTTAATGAAGTTACGCTATTTTTATCGTATTTGTGTCCTTTTATAAGGTTTTCCAAATATTGACTGGTTTGTCCAATGTATATTCCACTACAATCATTACATGGGATTTCGTAAACAATGTTACTTTTTTTGTTTTTTGGTGATGGTGTTTTTAATTTTGAAAAGTTGTTACCAAGGAGGAGCTTTATGAGCAATGTTGAAATTGTATCTTTTGAACAGTTTTTCGATTTGATGTGAGAATTCATTTAGATATGGTAAAACAATATATTTTTTAGTGTCTTTTTATTTGTGGTTCATTGTTTCGGTGGAACTGTAAAATTTGTGAATGCGCTTTTTAAAAATCTTTTTGATTAGAGATAACGGGTACTTGTTTGACATTAAAGCGTTTTTGGCTTTGTTTATTGCATCTCGCAATTTTTTAAAAATAATACAAAAAAAGTGCGCGCAAGTATTACATTATATATATATTTTTTACTCGTGTTTTCACAAGCTTTCATTTGACACCACACTCGATTACCTAGTAAAAAAATTTTTTTTTTCACTTCCAATTTCACCCCCCAAAATTAACCCCTTAAGTCAAAATTTAACTTTCAAAACTACATGGCTCTGATGAGGCCATCAATTCCTATATTATTACCAAATTTCAACTTTCTATGACAAATAGTTTCGGAGAAAATCGGGTGTGACAGACGGACAGACAGACACCGAAGTGATCTTATAAGTGTTCCGTACGGAATACTAAAAAAGACACACATTTAATTACGAAAGCACAAAAATCTTAAGTTCCGAAAATCATACTAAAAAAAGAGAAATCTTAGAATCCATCCTTATCCACAAAAACAAAAATGCCATAAACGACAAAAAAGAAATTAACAATCTGAATCGAATATACTTTTCAGTTCTTTAAAGTATAATGATAAAGTAACACCGTTTTAATAATTTTTAAATATGTGTAGAGTTAAAATGCAAAAAGTGTGTTGTGTATATGACTTTTGAAATGTTTTGATTATTCACAAGAAAATAAAAATCTTTCAAAGTCTACATCCTAAGGTAAGCTAAAATAAAACAACGTTATTGCACAGGTAATCATGGTTTGGTTTTTTAGGGTACTTAATACATATGGACATTGTTACTGGTTGTATTAATAAAATTAAATGTTTTGAAAAAAATCACTAGGTTGCTCAAAACGTAAATATACATGTAAATTTAAGTTTTAATTCACATAACCTTAAAGCCAAGAAAAAAAAATATATATATATATATATATATATAAAAATATATATTAAAGAAAAAATTATTTATATATATATATATATATATATATATATATATATATATATATATATATATATATATATATATTAAAATAAAGGTTTTCACGGATGATGGAATGTAATATATTAAAATTCCGGTTTCAATCCGTTCCTCTAACAATGAATTTGCACGACGTTTCGCCAAAAACTCATTTGGCATTTTCAAGTGCCCCCGCTGCTGCTGCTACTGCCGCTCGAAGCTAACTTTTAATGTATTATATATATATATATATATATATATATATATATATATATATATATATATATATATATATATATATATAATCTTCTTCTTAGTGTCCTTTATCTAAAGACGTTGGCGATCACATTTGCCCATCTGATTTTATCTATTGCAGCTCTAAACAGTTCAGTAGATGTCATGTTTGTCCACTATCGTAAGTTTTTCAACCAGGAGTTTCGGCGCCTTCTTGGTCCTCGCCTACCGATTATTTTTCAATTATAAGTTGCAGGAGTTCATACTTTTGGTTCCTTATAATATAGCCAAAATAAGTGTTTTTTCTTTCTTTAACAGATGGAATCAACTTTCATTCTTTTCTCATCCAATCAAGTATTTCCACGTTTGTGGTATGCGTTGTCCAAGGAACACGCAGCATTCGGCTATAGCACCACATCTCGAATGACTCCATTCTTTGTTGTGTTGTCTCTGTGATTGTGGCAGCTTCTATACCGTATAACATGACCGAGAACACGTAGCATCTTAGCACTCTTGTTCTTGTTTTTAAGCTATTTGGCAGTTACAGAGTATGCTGCGCATTTTATTAAAGGAGTTTCGTGCTTTTTCAATTTTTGAGTGTATTTCAATAGAGTGGTCCCAATCCTCACTAATTACGCCTCCTAAGTACGTTATTTTTGTTACCCCTTCAAGTGTTTGTATTAGGATTCTTACTGACCACCATTGTTTTTGTTTTGTTCGTATTCAGTTTCATTCCACATCCCTCACATGCATCAACAAGTCCATTCATGAGTCTTTGTAGGCCTTCTTCATTATTCGCTAGAATGACAGTATCATCAGCGTAGCGGAGATTGTTTACACACACCATTAATTGTAATTCCATCTTTTTTATTAGAAACTGCTTTTTTGAATATTTCCTCCGAATAGATACTTAATAACAGAGGTAACAAAATACAACCCTGACGCATGCCTTTCTTTATTTTTATTTCTTTGGACGTACGATTCTCAACTTTTATATTGGCAGTCACGATTGTAGTATTTCCATCATTTTCTCATGATTTACCATATCAAAGGTTTTTTGGAAATCTATGAAGCATAAATAAACATCAGAGTTGACATCAATCAGAACGGGGATGGAGAATAGTGCATCCCTCGTTCCTAGTCCGTTCCTAAAGCCGAACTGTGTTTGTCCAATATATTCATCTAGTTTTTTGTATACTCTTTGATGGATTATTTTAAGGAAGAGTTTCAAGATGTGGTTCATTAGACGGATATTCCGGTATTCCTCGCACTTTTTAGGGTTATGCTTTTTTGGCAATGGTATAAAAATTGCCTTTGTTCATGGACACACACATGAACATTAACCCGGCCTGTGGGAAACAGAGACATCTCCTCTGATTCCACTCAGGTAATTTTCAGCGGGCGCATTTACGTCGCGGGGGTGGGCTCTACTTTATAAGTAGGTGGCTAAGTACTGCAGAAGACCCAGTATAGCGAGGAATAACGCTATCCTTATGCCCAAGGGCGAAGACCATGCCAGCGGTGAAGGTGGAGAGGATGGACAGCGGATCCTGCGTAAGTAGCAATCCAGCTTTTAGGGGTAGTATAGAAGAGAGGGCACCCTTTTGTCCTTGAGGCGGAAGAACCAAGTAGTTAACTGGTCAACGGCATAGAATCAGGCAGGCAATAGGAAACCACCTGATTATTTTTCCACGAGAACACTATGTAAAATGGATCGGCAGTTTCCAGTGTGCAGTTTCTGGTTGACCAGTGTGAAGTTTGCTACCGGGCATGCAGATGTGAGCGACCAGGCAGAGTATGCGAAATGGGTTACAATTGCGTCGCGATGTTACGTTGGGTACCTGGGACGTAATTTGACTCCTGTAGACAGGGAAGCTCCATATTCTGGAAAACGAGCTTGAACGTGAGAACATACGAATATGTAAAGTCCATCCATTAGAATGGTACTGGAGATTTTCAAACGGAAAGAAATACCATCTACATGTCAAGTGGAACTACAGGCAGAAATGGCGTAGCCAGGGTTGTTAATAACAACGTTGCTAAATGTGTCAAGGAATATCTACCAGTCAATGATCGCCTGATTAAAATAACCATTACGGCAAAACCAGTAAACCTGCATAACATACAAGTGTATATGTCAACATCACTCTCTGATGATGAAGCAATTCAAGAAGTCTATAATAAGATTGAAGGAACTTCTACAAATATCTTATCAAAAGAAATCATAATGGTGATTGGAAACTTTAATGCTAAAATTGGCTGTACAAATGACAATGACCAGATTCGGAATACCATTGGAAAATATGGGCTTGGTGTTAGAAACGAACGCGGAGATCGTCTACTTCAGTTTGCTATTAGTAATAGCTTCACTATCACTAATAACACCTTCAAACATCATCCAAGACGACTTTTCACCTGGGTGTCACCGGACGTGCACTATAAAAATCAGATTGATTATATCCTGATTAGTTCTAGATGTAGGTCAACTATATTGAATGTAAGACTCCGCCTAGGCGCGGTATGTGGTTCAAATCTCAACTTATTAAAACCACCCCTAAAAAAAACAACAACAAATAAGAGAATTACAGTGTCAGATAGTACTCTTTTCCAAACAATAATCAACTTTAACATTCAGGAAGTCACAAAAGATAGACGTGGACAGATATTAAGAAGTGGATAATAAATGCTGCTACACAATGCTCGGCAAAAATACAAAAACACCCTCAAAAACATTGGATGACCGACGATACCCTAAAGCTTATAGAAGCAAGAAGAAATATGATTTTAATAAACAACACATTGGATCGTCAAGACAGAATTAAAGTAATTAATAAAGAAATCAAGGTGGCTTGTAAAATGGACAAACACGCATACTTGAATAATATATGTCAGGAGTTAGAACAACATGCTACGAACAGTCGACTAGAAAAACTTTATGAAAAGGTAAAATACCTATCGAAAGAACTCAAACCTAAAACATAAATAATCAGAGATAAGGAAGGTAGAACAGTCACCGACATGCCTGTAATCATTGACGTTTGGAAGGATTACTGTAAAGAACTTTTTGTGGCTCAATTGGTGGGTGACTGCAGTGAAGCCGCAGAAGAATAAGAGCCATCTATTCTTAAGTCTGAAGTTAAGAAGGCTCTTCAAAGGTTAAAGAATAGAAAAGCAGCAGGTACTGACGAGATCACTGCGAAAATAATAAAAATAATGAGAGAAACCGCCGTGACTATGCTACATCAACTGTGTAATAAGGTACGGAAGACTGGAAGATGGCCGAAAGACTGGTGCGAAGTTGCATTTATACCCTTGAATAAGAAAGGATCCTCTTTGGATTGCAGCAACTATAGAACAATCGCTCTAGTGTCACACGCGGCTAAGGTGTTTCTCTGGATCCTAAATGAAAGACTTAAAACTTTTTTGCTGCCTCAATTATCTACCGAACAAACAGGCTTCATTCCAGGAAGAGGGACTAGAGAACAAATTCTCAACATACGCCAGATAATACAAAAAGTCAGGGAATTCCAAATAACAACCTGTATTTGTTTTATAAACTACTCTAAGACTATCGACTGCATACAATGGAACAAACTCTTGTCGACTCTAATCAGCATGGAAACACCTATACATCTGGTAAACCTTATCCGATCCTTATATGAGAACACAAATGGCAGAATTAAACTGAATAATTTTTTTCCGATCCCTTTATCGTAGAAGTGGGAGTCAGAAAGGGTTGTATTCTGTCACCTTTACTTTTTAACATATATAGTCTGTGATGATGACTTCTGTTTTGGATGGCTGGAGTGGGAGTATGACAACCGGTGGAAAAAAGCTAAGTAACCTTAGATATGCGGATGATACTGTTATACTTGCAACTTCAATACAAGACCTAGCAAAAACTATGGAACTAACAATTAATAGAACGAAGACCAAAGTAATGATTGTTAATCGTAATGAAGAACTATCACACATTGTATGACTTTAATATTCCTAAAAATGGCTTGGATCAAGGAGGCGTTGAGTTCAATACCGTTTCTCCTGGAAGCAATTAATAGACGAAACCAAATAGGCACATAATCAAAGGCCTAAAAACCATTTTCTTGCTTCTTTTCTGTACACTACTATTAATTTTAAAAAAACTCCATTATTCCCTCTGTCTGTATTTTTATCACGCTAGACACCAAAAAAGCTTCCAGTGCAAATGACCTCTTATGGTACTCAAAAAATGCAAGAACGATCTAACACCAGTTTTTTTCTAGGTTTTGTAATTCATCCTACACAAAAGGAATATTTCCGTCCTGCTGGGCATGCAAGAAAGTTCAGTCGATACTTAAAAAGAACCGAAAGAACTTACCCAATAATTACCGACTAGTCTCGTTTCTTTCGGTAATATTAAAATAAAATATCTGGAAGGATTTAATGTTACTCTATACGATTTTTGTCCAATCGTTCTAAAATTTTGCATATTAACACTACAATAAAATGCAATTCTAAACTCTTTTTCCTAATAAAAGTTTTTGATATTTTAACATAGTTTTTGATATTTTGATATTTTAACATAGTGACTTTTGGACATTAAATTTTAGAAAATTCAAATTTCCCGCCAAATGATAATCGGCACTGCAAAATCATTTTTTGGGCTTCAAGTAATGCAGAATCCGCTTATAAATTCCCTTTTTTTTTTCTAAGTTTAGTAATAAAGAAAAATCCCATTTTTCTCACACTTTCTGTCTGTTACTATATATATCCAATCTACAGCTTTGCAGATGACAGTACGCTTATCTCATCATTCTTTGAACGCTCGAACATCGGTTACTCATGCAAATATCCGCAGACAGCAGTAGGTCGGTGAACTTAACAAAAATCTGGAAGAAATTCTGTTTTGGGGTGACAGTAACCAAGTAGAATTTAACGGTACCAAAGCCCAGGCGGCACTTCTTTCTAAAAAAGTTATCGTTGCTGAAACTGACATAGTTATGTAGGAGCACTCCATTCCTCTAGCATCGTTATTCAATTTGGTAGACGTTAATTTGGGAGCATATCTGTCTTGGCATGAACATGTTGCAAGCATAGCAACGAGAGCTTCTCAAGAGCTGGGAATATTATTTCGAAATAAAGAGCTTTACACTCCATAGCAACTATTAATTCTGTACAAAGTTCAATTTCGACAATATATAATAAAAAATAAGTAATAAAATAAAAACTTGTCCGTTTCGTATTCTCGTATCCGGGACGAAATGTTATGGGGGAAAACCAACCGTTGGGTTTCGTGAAGAATAAAACAGTACTTCCCGAATTTTTATCTCCTTGAAATAAAACGCCCAAAAATTAACGAAATTAATTTAATATTATAGATACGTACTTGTTACTGTTGCTAATGCACCCAGTCAACATATTTACGTAAATGTAAATATATATATATATATATATATATATATATACATATATATATATATATATATATATATATATATATATATATATATATATATATATATATATATATATATATATATATATGATTCACAAAATTTAGTGTAAACATATTTACGTAAATGTAAATATAAATATATATACTCGTATATATATATATATATATATATATATATATATATATATATATATATATATATATATATATATGTATATATATATATATATATATATATGATTCACAAAATTTAGTGTAAATACTAATTATATATAATATCAATTATGTTTTTAAAAAATTATCGTTATGTCCATGATAGTAACCTTAACCTTAAACTGTAAAATAATACAAAATGTCTGTAGTAAAATCATGATCTAGTGAAAATGATGCAATATTTTCTGTTAATTCATAAATTTAATATAAACCTGTATAAGCTCAGATAACGTAAAGTGGTTTGAAATTTCAATATTAGTGTTAATAATTGAATTTATTAAAAATATTCGTTGCCGATGAGATTTGGCTCTCCAATTAAGCGATTAACTCTTTTTTGGAAAAAATTGAACAAACATAGTGCATGCTTATGATCAGAACCGTATTTTATCTATGTGGGCTTTGTATAGGATTAAAAGCAGTTGTTAAGTAGACAACTTTCTAGAACAAAATAATAGCTTTCTTTGCTATGAATGCAACAGGACCATGCAAAACATATTTGCTCCAAAGTTAATGATTAACAAGTTGAGTCACGTTGCCAATGGAATAGAGTGTTTAATCTAAAGATGCCAGTTTCTGTGATGTTAAATTAAAAAAAAAAATTTGCTGCAAGGGTTTTTTATAGTTAAGTTCTACTTGGTTACTGTCACCAGCAGGTATAATATCATCAAGGTCTTTGTTATGTTACACACTGCTGTGAAAAGATATTTACATGGTTATTTTATAAAGTTGTTGGAGATTCTACACACACGATAGACTAAAACAAAATATTTGTATAAGTATCTAAAATATCTCCTGTGGAAATCAAGTGAAATACACAATTTTTATAAAGCTCTAAAACAAAGAAATGTACACACACGCTTGCACTTACATTCAAAGAGGAAGACACAGACAGTCATGACATCTCACTCATATCTATTAAATCTAAACCCATCTCAATTATCCGAAATAATATGGACCAAAGTGATTTCAGATAATCGAAATTTCGGTTAGTCCGAATTTTTTAGTGTTCCGTCTGGAACACTTATAAGATTACTTCGGTGTCTGTCTGTCTGTCCGTCTGTCTGACTGTCTGTCCGTCTGTCTGTCCGACTGTCTGTTTGTCTGTCTGTCTGTCACACCCGATTTTCTCCGAAACTATTTGTCATAGAAAGTTGAAATTTTGTAATAATATAGGAATTGATGGCCTCATCAGAGCCGTGTAGTTTTGAAAGTTAAATTTTTACTTAAGGGGTTAGTTTTAGGGGGTGAATTCGGAAGTGAAAAAAAATTTTTACTAGATCATCGAGTGTGGTGTCAAATGAAAGCTTGTGAAAACACGAGTAATATATATATATATATATATATATATATATATATATATATATATATATATATATAATGTAATAGTTGCGCACACTTTTTCTTTGTATTATTTTTAAAAAATAGCTAAAAATCGCTGCCTTATTTCGAAAAGTACTGATCAAAAAATTTTGAAAAAATTCTGGAATATTCTCCACGGGGTGTTGATTGAACGAAAATTATCACGAGTGCATTACCTTTAATAATTTATCTGGTATATAAAAAAACACATATTTCAAGGTCATCAGTTTTCAGTGAAGATTGAAAGCAAACTTTGTGATCATTTTATACCACTGTAACAATTTTTTTTTATTTTAAAAGCAATCAACGTACGGAACACTAATTGTGCAAGTTCAACTTGCACTTGACCGGTTATTTATAAAATAGAAGTTTAGAATGAATACATTATTGCAGATTGACTTAAAAGCGATATGCTATTACGTACATAGGTATTTATTAAAACAAAGAATAGAACAATTAGTTTACTTATTTTATGTATATGTACGGAAAATCGAAAATAAAACAGTTTCATTCTTAACTGTAATGTCCTTAAAATGGGGTTAATTTTTTAACTGCACTCGTTTTGCGTTATTTCTGTTTTTGGCTGCAATGTCTCTCCAACGTTTGATAAGCAAGACGTCCGCGGCGGTTGCATTTTCTTGTTGTTCTACATAAGTTTAACGCTTTTTCTAGGGCTTCTAGACCTTCTGAATGTGACATTTTTACTGAAATATTGTTCGTTATCATCATCGTCATCACTGTCTATTTTATTAGCATTTTTGCATACACTATTAATTAATTCTTGGTCAGTCATTTCATCTTCCTCACTATCACTGTTTAACCATTCACAAACATCCGTTTTCGTAACACTTTCACATCCTGTTATTCTTGTAATAATTGGATGTAAACTTTCATCATCTTCTGTTTCTGCCTCTGAGTAATGTCTCTCCTCTTGTGGAATCAATTTTAACCAAGATTTTTCCAGAGTACTACTCTTTACTTGATTCCAGGCTGAAGCTATCCAATATATAACATTTTTCAAATTTATCCTTTTTAAACAATCAGTAAGATTGCCACCTTCATCTACTTCTTCTAAAATGTGCTTCAATAACAAACGCCTGTAATTGCGTATTTAATTTTGCGTAGATCCATAGGCTGAATGAGAGAAGTTACAGCAGGAGGCAAAAACATTGCTTTTATTTCCCCACTTTCAAGTTGCTCCGTACTTGGGTGAGTGGGGGCGTTATCTAGTAACAGAATACATTTTCTAGGATATCCATGTTCTTTTAAAAAAAGTTCCACTTTGGGAACAAAATCTCCAAAAAACCAGCGTTTAAATAAGGAAAAGCATTGCGACGAATATTCTTAAAGGTTCGTGGATTGGCTGACTTACCAATACATAATAATGGGAGTTTGTGTCTTCAGAAGCATTACTGCATGCAAGAACTGTAATACGTTCTTTGCTACGTTTGTAACCAGGTGCTCCAGCTTCCGTTTTTTGAAGCTAAGGTATTTGACGGCAACATTTTGTTCAAGCCTGTTTCTTCACAATTATAGATTTGGTCTGGTTGTAAACCATATTATTTCATAAGCTGCTCAAAATTATCTGCAAATATTTTTGCAGCAAATGCATCAGCCGACAATCTTTCTCCACAAACTTTGAGTTGACGTACACCATGTCTTTTTTCCACCTGTCTAGCCATCCATCACTTGCAGAAAAATTTACAGGCGCTTCAATAACCGGCAACTCTTCGCTTAAACTCACTGCCTTATGTTTTAAAATTGTTCCTGAAATTGGTATTCCACATTCTCGATTCTGTGTAAACCATAAAAATAAAAAATCATCCACTTTTTGGTATTCACCACTTTTCATACTTTTTCGTGCCTGTGTGAGCGATGACAAAACACCATTTTTCAAATTTTTCGCGATTTTTTCTCCACTCTGAAACAGTCCTCACGGCTACACCTAAATATTTTAAAGAAGTTCATCATTATCTAAACGTTGAATTGCTTCAAGTTTCTCTATTAAAACGAAACTGTTACCTCTGCGATAAAAATAGACGTAATGAGTAACTTATAGCACTCGTCGACTAACCAAAACATAGACAGCGGTGAAATTCTAGACGTCGAGTAGTCCTCGACGCGTTAAGGAAACCACTCATCGTCTGTTTCGAATAATGAGGAATTTTTCGTTTAATGGGAATACAATTTGCTTTTTAACAGTTTGTTTCGGATAAGCCGGATTTCAGATAATCGCGATTCGGATAATCGGGGATTGTACTGTATATATATATATATATATATATATATATATATATATATATATATATATATATATATATATATATATTTATATATATATATATATATATATATATATATATATATATATATATATATATATATATATATATATATATATAACTTTCTCCTCCAGTCCTATCATCTTGACAGATAAGAGGTGACTGGATTTTGCTCTTCCAGCTGTTGTTCTTTGCGGCTCGTCACTAGCGTTTTCTGTCATCGGTCAGTCTGATAGCCCGCTCCAGGCAAATGTTTATAATTGTCCTTATTGTGTCACTCCGCACCTATAATATCTGCCTCTGCAACGCACTCCATCTAGGTTTCCTTGTGTTATCAACTTTTCCATATTATCAGTCCTCGTCAGGTGTCCAAAAACGCAAGGATCTTGCTGTATATATTGAAAGTCAGACGCATTTTTTTTTTTTTTTTTTCCGGTCTCAGTTCATTCAGTATGGATGCATTGGTACGATTTTCAGTCCATGAAGCTCTTAACATTCTACGCCATACCTACAATTCAAAGGGGTCTATTCGTTTTCTATCGGCGGTTCTTATTGTCCAGGTTTCGCATCTATACTGAACTATCGGAAAGACTTAGCTTTTCAACAAATTGATTTTTATTGCTCGGTAATTTTGTGGTTCTTCCACATCTTGGATAGTTGGGCTGTCCTTCCCAAGTGAATGTGTCGTCTGATCTCAGGCTCACTATTTCCATTGCTCATTAATAAAGATCCTAAGTAAATAAATCTGTCGACGACCTCGTAATTATTTAAATGCTGTTGGCTCAGGAACATGTGTGGTGCTAATATGTAATCCGTATTGTGTGCTTGCTATCTGGAGCCGATCTATGAGGGCTAAGAGTTCTTTTTCCTGTGTCATAAGCAAAGCGCAAATTTGATATTTTCTCACCGCCCTTGCTCACACCACCATCCTATTCATCAAAGACAATGCTCACTATATATATTCATGTATAAGTTGTATAACAGTGGGGAGAAAATGCCTGCCTGATCCACTCCGAATTATACACGTAGTTGAATATTTTTTTCTATCCGAACGACACCTGAACTGTTTACAGAACTAACACCAGTTTTTTGTAGACTTTTCAACCTATCCTACGGAAAGAGAATATTTCCTGCTTGCTGGAAATGAGCTACAATTCAACCGATATCTAAAAAAGGCTGGAAGAGCATTCCAAACAATTATCGACCAGTAACATTGCTTTTAATATTGTCAGCATCGTCTAAAATATCTTG